>JAANYP010005401.1:0-387500 GCA_020465985.1 Centrapalus pauciflorus | reverse complement strand
ACCAATATTTTTTTCACTAATTCCAAACTTGATTGTTTTAATCAAGACCATTAGATTAATCTAATCTAAAGACGATATTGATTCTACAGTTCTACACTAAATTTAGGTTCTGCAATGATCACACCCACACACACACACACACACACACACACACACACATATATATATATATATATATATATATATAGACACACACACACATACATATATATATATATATATATATATATATATATATATATATATATATATATATATATATATATCAAAACGTATTCACTTAACAAAATAAATAAATTAAATATAATCAAGTATTAATAATAATACAACTTATTTATATACAAAAATATATATATATATATATATATATATATATATATATATATATATATATATATATATATATATATATATATATATATATATATATATAAAAGTTATTTTAATTAAATTCTTGTAATTATTAATAAAAAGAACATATCAAATAAATAAACTAATAATAATAATAATAACAATAATAATAATAATAATAATAATAATACTTTAGTTATATTGTAGCAATAAGAAAAAGACAAAATATCAAATAAATTATAATAGGATAAAAGTATTAACGTAATATTATAAAGAAAGTAATTTGTAAGGGACCAAAATTGAAATAAAGTTAAAAGGGCAAAATGATCATTTAAAAAAAAGACTGTTCCATGGACAACAAATCAACAATTATATGTACTGAAATTGTAATTTTGACGTGAAAAGAATCGTAACCATAATTTATATATAACCACGGTGACGAAAATTGTAATTTACCCTTCTTTTTATGATTTATTTAATATATATCTCTTATTAAAGCTATTAAAGTTTAAATAAACTAATAAATTATTTAACATGTTTTATTTTCAATTTTTATTTGACATTAGTATTACTAGTATTATTATTATTTTATTATAGTTTAAGTACTTACATGAATAAGTAGTATTAATTGAGAATTATTTGTATGTGACTAAATTTAATATATTGTATTGTGTTAATTATTGTTATTAATATTGTTAATATTTTTCTTACATATAAAATTTAAACACATATTGAACTATTTATATATTTAGTTTTTAAAAGGTATGTATTTATTTTATTACTTTTCATTTATAAATTTTTTAACTATTTATCATTTAATTTATTTATCTTTTGTCTTTACTTTATATTACTTTATATAAATACTTATAAATTTGTTCAACTTTTTATCCAAATTTATACATATATGTATTAATTTATACATTTTAATTTTAATTTTTTCTATTTTTATAAACATTATATGTTCAATGTATTTTTCACTTAACAAAATATATTATTTAATATGTTATCCATTCTAACTAATTCATTTCATAAAGTTAATATTCATATAAATTACAAATGTTCAATGTATTAATCCATTAAGCATGACATAAACTACATATGAATTTATAACAAAATTTAATTTATACATATAATATGTCAAATTCTAATATTTTGTTAATTTTAACTACGTTTAAACATATGCAGTTTATATACATATAAAATTTTGGGAGAATTTCATATATACCCCTCCAAAACTTCATAATATCATATATACCCAACCTAAAATTTTAATATCATATATATCCCTCGTAAACATCATAATATCATATATACCCAATTTTAATAATTAATATCACATATATCCCTCTTAAACTTCATTAATATCATATATACCCAAATTCATTAATTTAATTATTTTAGAACATTTAAAAATCAAATTTAATATTGATTATTAATTAATGACCATTATACCCTTACTTATTTCTTCTTTTCACTAAACCTTCAAAATATCATATTTATCCAAATTAAATTAAAATATTATATCCCTTTACTAATAATATACAAATTTCATCCGGTAATTTTAATATTAAAATATTTTATTGTTACTAATTATTAAACAAATTTTATAGAACTGGGCTCTAAATATACAGGATAAAATATATATATATATATATATATATATATATATATATATATATATATATATATATATATATATATATATATATATATATATATATATATATATTTTGTTGTTAACACAAAATATACACAACTAATAATATTGGATAACAAATTTTAATTTAAATTCTAGATTTAATATTAAAATTAAAAAAGGTAAACTTGTAAAAACCATAATTATAAAACGAAATCATGTTTGAAAAAAATAGAAACTAATGTATATAGAAAACAAAAGATATATACTAAATTAAAAAAATGCAATACAACTATAAATTCAAAAAGAAAAAGCATAATATTTAATTAGTTAATTGTATATAGAAAACTTCAGGAAAAAAACAAATAAGAAAACATAATAAGACGAGACGATTTGATTACGAACGAGCAAAAATATAATACAACTTTTTTGTTAATGTTAATTATTTTTTCAATGAAGAATTTAGATAGTAAAGTCTACAAAAATAAATTATATAAAATTATTTAACGGGATATGATATTTTAATTTAATTTGGATAAATATGATATTTTGAAGGTTTAGTTGAAAGAAGAAATAAGTAAGGGTATAATGATCATTAATTAATAATCAATATTAAATATGAGTTCTAAATGTTCTAAAATAATTAAATTAATGAATTTGGGTATATATGATATTATTGAAGTTTAAGAGGGATATATGTGATATTAATAATTAAAATTGGGTATATATGATATTATGATATTTAGGAGGGATATATATGATATTAAAATTTTAGGTTGGGTATATATGATATTATGAAGTTTTGGAGGGGTATATATGAAATTCTCCCTAAAATTTTTTAGTTTCAAAAAAATTATATATTTAATTAAAACGTTATATAAATAAACACATGCACACACATACATGTATGTTTGTATGTATTCTAAAATAAATCAAAATATATTCACTTAACAAAATTAAAAAAATTAAAGATAAGTAAGTATTTTTATAAGTAATGTATAATAATGAAAAAGATAAATAATATATTTATACAAATAATTATAAGTTCTAAAAAAGTAATAATTTTTTAAAAAAATAAATGTATATATATAGTTGAATAAATATTTGAACCTAATTGTAATATTAATAATAATACAACTTATTAATATACAAATCCATATATGTAAAAATTATTTTAATTAAATTCTAGTTATAATTAATAAAAAAGAACATAATATAAATAAATAAATAAATAATAGTAAAAGAAAACATATTAAAAAAAAATAATACTTTAGTTAAATTGCAACAATAAGAAAAAAAATATATAAATATCAAATAAATAATAATAGGATAAAAGTAATTAAAATAATTTACAAAAGAAAGTAATCAATTAGGGACTAAAAGTGAAACAAAGTTATATATCCAAGACACATTCACATATTTATATAATTTATATGTCGATGGTACATTAGGTTGAAAGATACTTGAATAAATAGTGACATTGTAGAGAAAAAATATCGATTATATTCTATTTACATAAACATAACTAATAAAAATCACATATAATGTCAACAATAATATTATAAAAATTAAAATTAATAAGGAAGATGAACATTCAAAAAAATTAGTAAAGAAAGTATAAAATTTTAATTAATATAAAAACTAAATTTATAAATAAAATACCAACAATAGTAAATGTAAATAAAATACTAAAACATAAGTATATTTATAAATAAAAATAAGTGTGTTTATAAGTAAGACAAATAATATAATTATAAATAATAAATAAATTTTGGACTATAGTGGTAATAATAAAACCATAGGGACTATATCGTCACAATGAAAAGGGTAAAAATGTCATTATTACAAATTTAATGGTTGTGCCGTTAAGTTTAACAGAATAGGGACTAAAACCAGACAAAATTAGCAAAATAAGGATGAAATTTAGGATTATTATAACATCCCAATTTTAGGAAAGATACGTGAAATTAATTGATTGGTTGATTATGATATTTTATTCGAGCAGGACTAATTATTGAGCTATACGTGGAGCCGTTACGTGATAAGAATTTTGGGTTGACTGGGCGACGGAGCTAAGTTTTAATAAAAGATTATAATTTTGAGGATTATTAGTTAATATGGGACCCGGTGATATAAAGTTTGTATTTTGGGGTAGCGGGTTCGGATATTGGGTGTTGGACCGAGTTTAAAGCGAAAACGTGTATATTGTTGAGCTACATGGTTGCTTGCTTTCATTCCATCCTCCCAAATACAGAGAATAAAGTGTGTATGTGTGTGTTTTTGGCCTCCAGAAGCTGCAGCAAGCAGAGATTGAGGTTCTAAATCGTGATTGAAGCTTCAAATTCGTCATCAACTTCCTTCCTTGTAATTTTTGGTAAGTTGAGCCCTAAATTCGTGAATTTCATGTTGTTAGTTGTTCTGAGGTTGTGAATAAAGCTATATGGGTGTTCTGAGTAAATTCGAGATGTTCAATTGAGTTATTTCGGGCTAGTTTTGAAGATTGGGGAGATTTCCCCTGGTCTGCGAAGAACAGAGCCTTACTGGTTCTGTTCGTCAGTGAGCGCGACCGCGATCATGGGATCGCGGGCCGCGATGTTCTTGAGGTGGATCGCTGTCTGTTTGGTTCAAAACACGAGTCGCGATGGGAGCACGACCGCGATCGGGGTGAGCACGACCGCGATGGTCAAGTGCGGTCGTGATGCGGCTAAGGGTTGGGGGTTAGGGTTTGGGTTATGTAGGGTGTGTCTATGGGTGTTTGGGGTTGTGTGAGTTGTTTGGGAATCTTGTGTTTGGGTTTTCGAGTCGTGTGGGTTTAGTGGTTGGGTATCTGGGTTCGTGCGAGTTATCTAAGTATTGTGTATAGAGTTAATGAGTTGTGATTGTGATATTGAGTTAGTGTATTGTGATTCCAGGGTCTCGAGTTGATAGGGTTGGGGACGGGCAGGGAACCGAGACTGAGTAGTGAGACTTCAGAGCAGGCGAGTTTGCTTGTTATTCTGAGCTACTTGTACGATTATTTTATTGATACTTGCATGATCTTTTACTGAGCTTTTTACGAGATATTACGAGTTTTCTTACGAGCTTTTCATAGAGATATTATCATGCGTGTATTACTGTGTTTTATTGAGAACTGTGCTTTGTGATATGAGATTTGAGACACTTGAGCTTTCGAGTTACTAAACCGTACGGCTGGGTAGGGGTCGGGTCGCTCCCGATTTCCTTTTGAGTCCTGATGGCTGCTTTGTGCGGTCTAGGGAGTTGGGTATGTGGATTCGTCCACACGAGTTGAGTACCTATTTGAGTATCATGTGGGATCTCATATACTTGTTCAGTAGAGAACGCTGAACGTTTTATTATTGAGTTTATGTGTTTTTACTGAGTTTTTATAATCGTACACTAACCCTTGCATTCTCACCAGCGTTAGCTGACCTCGTGTGTGTTTATGTGTGTGTCTCAGGTGATCAGAGATCTAGTAGGACTGCTGGACCCAAGTAGTTTTACATCGGCGTGTTTGAGGAGTTAGCTACCTGTTTTAGAGGTAGTTATATTTTGGGGAATGTTTATGTGTAGTTCGGATATTGTGTAGTTTGATCAGAGACTTCCGTGACTTAATTATGTTATTAAAGTTTTAAAATTATCGGGGTTTCCATGTGTATGTTTGGAGATTAGCTAGGGATTATTATGTTATATTCTTGTTGACGTGGTATTTACGTGGCATTGGGATGTAGTTCGAGGGTGTTACAATTATTAAGGTTAGTGGACTAAATCCGGGTAAACCATCAAACCACATAAACAAAACTTAAATATTTGTAAAATTAATTTAATATAAAAATATAAAATTAAATAATATAATATTAATAAAGACAAATGAATTATTATTATTATTATTATTATTATTATTATTATTATTATTAAAAAGTATAAAAGTATCTTTTTTAAGTTTAGGTATTTGAAGTTTAAAAAATAGTAAATTTTTTTAAATCAGAAAATAATGTAATCACTGTTAAAAAGTATTAAATTTTTTTTTGACATTTAAATTTTTTTTTTTTACATAAACAGCTTTTTAACACTTTCAGTAAACGATTAAATTTTTTTATAGTTTAAACGTTTTGAAACTTGTTTTTAATATCTTAAAATATTTTAATAACTCTAATTGTTTTAAAAAGTTTAAAATTTTTAAGGGTCTTCAAAAAAGTTTTAAGTAAAATTTTTAATCGTTTTTGAAATTTTTAAGTAAATTTTTTTATTTTTTTAAAAAAGTTCTAGAAAAATAGAAAAAATTATTGAAAAGTTTAAATATAATTTATTGTTTAAGAAAACGTTTAATGTTTTCTAAAATTTCAAAAAGAAAACATAAAGTTAATAAACTATTTTAATTTTAACTTTTAATTAATAAAATGATGAGAATAACAATTTATATATTTTTATAAATGTGTTAATCCCCATTAAAAATTATTTAATTCATAACATTACTTAATAGATTTAATTTATTTTTAACTTAAAAAACATTTAAATTTTATTTTAAAAAGTTCAAAAACCCTAAACTTTAAAACGTTATTTTTTAGTTAATAATAAAAATAATTATATGTTTTTATGAATGTTTTATCATTCATTTTTATATTTTTTACATTCAGTTAATTTTACTATTCTTTTTAAATTAGTATATTTTTTTATACTAATAGAAATAATAATAAAAATAATGTTAATAATAATTATGAAACAACTAAGGGTTAAATAGTCATTTTAAATGGCCAAAGGACCAAATCCGTAACAAAATTTCAATCACAAGAACTGACTGTTTAACTTTTAAAGTTAAAGGAACTAATCCATAATTTCTATTAATTCATAGGGACGAAATTTGTAATTTACCCTAATACATAAAACAATTTGACTAAACATGATATATTTGTCAAAATATTTAAAATTTTGACATCATAACATGATTTCACAGTAAATCAAATTTAAAACAACATTTACAAAAACAATCGAATTACCAAATTAATAAAAATAATAGCAATTACAAAAAAAGTATCAAATCATATAATATAGCACTATACGATCGGGATCCATGTGTGCTTGAATATAGTTAATTGCTTCTATGTTTTGATTTATAGACGATCGATGACAGACGACTCACTCAAAAAATACTTGACGTTCTTATTCCACTCATTAAAAGTCCTGTTAGGGGGGAGGAAATCATCTAATTTTTTTCTGGGTGTTCATACCTTCCCTATCAACGAAAAATTCTTTCTTGGATCAAGACTTTCGATCTTTGTATCTTTTTGCGCATATTGAAACCACCCATTTTACGATAGTATCCGACTGTGGCCCTTGCAAGTGGCATATCATATAGAATATGAATAAAAAAGGAAGAAAAAAATTATATAGTAATTAAGTTAAACATCGTTATTTCATTAAGTTAAAATTTAATAAAAAAATATGGTTAATAAAAATTTAAAGTTTAATCTATATCTATATATATTAACAAAGCAAAATAATTTGTGACATGTGTCACTCCCTTAGCTCTCTTAATTTTTGTTTTCCCGCTCATTTTGCCTAATATAAATCTTTCAATTAATTTATATAATTGATTTTTAAAAAAACTAGAAGATTACTAATATAATTTAATGATTTTAAATACTTCCTAATTTAACATCTAATTTACCCAAAAAGTTTTATAAAAAAATTATATATAATTGATTTATAAAACAAATTTTTTGATTTTTAAACTTTAAAATTTAATATTACATGTTTTAATCCTAATTATAATTTATAATTTAAGAATAATAAATAAATAAATAAATTTACTTATTTTTCGTGAAGGTGTGTGTCATCACCTAGCATTTTACACGTGACAAATCATATTCTAGAAAAACAAATAATATCTATATCATATCTTTCTAAATTTACATCTAATATAATAAGATTTAAAAATCAATTCAAATCGAATATTCATATTTCATAATAGATAACTACAATATAATAGAAAGTTTAAAAATAAAAATAAGACTTATTATCATTCATATGTATTTAGAAGTCTAGAAAAGTTATAGTTTATGTTAAATAATAATAATATGATTATTGTATTTTTTTTGTAATAAAATTAATATTTTTATGTTTTAATTCTTAGTTTGTAAGTATTTAATATAAATAACTATATATTAAAATATCCGCGTAATACGGGGTAATAAACTAGTTATTAATATTGGGGTACGTTGTGTAAGTTAACTATGGTGGCTATTGGTCAACCAAAGTCGTATATATTTGTGTCGTGTGGTTATATATTGGTAATACTTATTGTTTAGAAAATCATCACAAAAAAAAAAAAAAAAAAGTTAGAAGCCAAATATGGGTTGAAATGCTAACCATGAGTTTTCTAACCAAAGAATGGGTTAAAAGACTTGTTGCTTAATTTCAACCTTAAAAGTCATCTTCACGTTCAAATTTAAATGAGAAAAACGTAGTACGTTCTTCAAATTCTATGTTTTAGATTTTCTAAACCCAAGGACGGGCAGAATTTCTCATGTGGAAAAACTGATATCCTATTCACGTCGATGTCGAAATAATTAGCTTAATAACTTGTAGTATCGATCCTAGTAGTTTACTAACCATGCATTATATGTATAATTTTTATAAATAATTCAGTTTTTGAAATATAAAAAAAATTTCGTTATGAAAAAACAACAGACCATTTTTGTGTTTTCGTCCATCCATGTTATTTTTTTCAGGAAAAGTTCTCAAGTTATTTTTTTTTCTTGGTTTTGTGAAAATTGACTATTAGCTAGATACCGGTTAAAATTGGTAAACATGGGTTTTAAAAACTGAAACAAAATTCTAATAGCTAAATTTCACTAAATGAAAAATAAAAAAATTAACTTGTGATAAAAACTAACATGGAAGATGAAAACACAAAAATCATGATCACATGTTGTTTTTTTTTTTTCACAATAACCCCGATAAAAAATTAATGAAGATATTAAATTGTCACTATAAAAAGTTACCTTTTCACGACAAAGACTTTTGCAACGACAATTGTTTATTTGCGACGACCACGTTTTTCGCGACGACATTAACATTTCTGGCATCGTCCAACAGCCAGTCAACCAGAAGATGAAAATGGATATCATCTGTTTCATTAATATTAATTTATTATTTTTAATGACACAAGTTACACAAGATCTTTTGTAGTATCGTTTAGTATTTGGAAGCTACATTAGATTGTGTTTTAGGTACGTATTTGTAATTTGTTAACCTACTTTGTTGAAAATTAAATTGACATATCAAATTATATCAATTAAAGACATATAAACTTATAAATAAAATCTCAATTATGGTAAATGATAATATTATTTTAAAAATTAAAAAAATAATTAATTTATATTTGTATGCATTAATTTTAAATTTATATATATTTTGTTGAAATTTTTGTTTTTTTTTTAAATAGCCACACAACATTTCAGTTAATAAACTTGTATATTATAACAAATTACGGAACTGACCAAGATATAAATTATAACCAAAGTAAAATTAACGTGAAATGGGAACATCATCATGTATTAGATTTTTAACAAATACAATTGCAAAGTATTATATTTTTAACAAATTATGGAATCAACTTGGTTGTATTATGATTATGTAATCACATTTCAAAGTATAATTAATTATGCAAACATATAACCTACAACTTAATTGTTCAATCCATCCTACATTTTGAGTTTCCAAAGAAAACGACACAATGCATGTGAGGGATGGCAAAAACATCCGAACCCGACGGTGAAAACCGAAAACCGATCTAAACGTGGCGGGTTTCCCTGAACCCGATTAAATTAAATGGGGGATGAGGCGGGTATGGTATTGATAATACCCGTTCCGTATACCCGATTACATAACCCGTTTAAATTCCTGATTACTTATAATAGCAACATACTATTTATATTGTATATATATTATATATAAAAGATGAATATTTTTATCAATTTTATCTATTATAGATAAAAATTATTATGTATAATTTAAAAAAGTTATTTATTTACATATAATTTAATGAAATAATATTTTTTAACGTTATCATATGATAAAGATACAAATTTAATTTAATATTAGTATTGTAATTTTAACATACATGGACGTTTTAAGCTTAAATTATGAACCATGTGATTAAATTTCATATCATTGATTTATAAATGGGTTACCCGATTCCCCACGGGTTTCCCCGCGTACCCGATGGGGATCCATGTTTAATACCAGCGGCTTTTTAAACGGGGACGAGATTTTCATTCTCCGCCCCGAACCCGTCCCGTTTTCACTGAGGCATAGGAACAAACATTGTGTGTGGTGGAGTAGAAATGTGGATTGATCGAAGCCATTTTATCAATGAATATCGATTATATATTAGATGAACTTTCATGTTGCATAAATTGATTATGAATTGATATATGGTAACATTAATGATGCCAGAAATCATTTTGTTCCAATAAAAGGTTTTAATATGAAAACAACATGTTTTTTCATGTTTTTACGGTTTCGTCTTTTCGTTTTATTTTTTACCAATAAAATCCTTAAGTTATATATTTGTTTGTGATTTTTAGAAATTTTCTATATTTTTTCAAAAAACTTTTCAAGTTTGTGGACTTTTTGTGGAAAAATAGTGAAAACATGTTGTTTTTTTGTGAAAAAGACAGGGTTGGAAAAAAAACAAAACTTTTCCGAAAATCGGATTCAAAATAATTACTTGAGAATTTTCATAGTAAAAAATAACACGGAGGGACTAAATCGCAAAAAAACACGAAAACGTGTTGGTTTTTTTCATATTAAACCCTCAATAAAATAGTGAAGTGTTATATCAAAATAATATATATGTTGAATCAACGTGTTACATCGTAATTCAACAAAAATGTAGTTACAAAGAAATGATCATTTTAACTTTGATCTAATGCACACTCATGTTAATTCAATATATATGTTATTATGATTTAATTTTCTCACAGGATCCATATTATCTGTGTGTGTATATTATGTGTGTCATATATATTTTATCATAAATTAAATTTAAATCTTATATTATCAATATTATCTATATTTCTAAATAAAACATATTTTATTTGTTTATAAGTTTATTATATATATTTTATTTGTTTATAAGTTTATTAAATATATACACATTTTAAAGAAATACTAAATATTTAAAAAGTAAAAAATAATTTGTAAAAACATATATGATAATATTTATAATAAAAATATTATTGTGTTCATCTTTTATATTTTATGTGTTTATTAACGAATCATAAATTAAATTTAAATTTGGATCTTATCAAATCTATATTGATTAAAATATAATAACTTAAAAAGTACATTATACAAAATTATTAAATTTGTATAATTTTTAAATATTTGGAAACTAAAAAGTCATAACATTTTGTTTAACTAATAAAATATATAATATAATATTACATATAAACTTGATCATTTATACTAGTGTATATATGTAAGTTAAATAATATGCTACATAAATCACAACGCTAGTAATAATAATGGTACCAATCATTTTTGTATAATTTATTTTTACTTTAATTTTATACATCCAGTTTAAGTATTTTCTTTATTAAAAATATCTACGTACATAATACATAGTCTGATAAACTAATATGTACATATTGTTGGGAATACTCTTTAACACATTCACAGGATTTACTTAAACAAATCTTTTATTGAACAATCTTGGATATACACAAATGAAACTTTACATTTGGGTTCCTAATTATGATAGACGAAAGGGTGCGAGTGAACCAACACAATGGTTCGTGATATTCTTTAATGAACGGTTGCGACTTTTACTAAAAGAAGCAACTCTTCATGTTTACTAAATACTATTCTAGGTTCTTGTACTTTATATAAATACATATTTAACTATAAACTATTTACTCTTCATGTTTACTAAATACTATTCTGCGTCTGTTTCTCAAATGTTGTCTTTTTAGCTGTATTTGATATTGCTGAATCAAATTAATCTGTTTTAAGAAAAACGATCTACCATCGATCAGTTCTTCTTTGATTGATTTACTCCCGATCAATCCTTCTCTTATTGATCTACTCCCGATCAATATTTCTCTTATTGATCTACTCCCGATCAATTCTTCTCTTATTGATCTACTCCCGATCAATAATTCTCTGTTATCTTCTTTTGTTGATCTAATCCCGATCAACTTCACTGTCTCTCTTTGGTCTAATCTTGACCATTTCTTCTTTGTCTCTCTTGGTCTAATCCTGACCTTTTCTTATCTCTGTCTGTTTTGGTCTAAACCCGACCAATTCTATCTCTCTAATATCCCTTCTTCGGTAGCTTTGATCTCTAGGGTTTCTCCCTCTTTTATCATGACTATCTTTAGTCTTGTTATCTCTTGCAAATGTTCCTTGGCCTTTTTCTTGTGTCTGATTACCTCATCCTCGTCTATTGTTGCGTTCATAATTTATATCATTCCCTTGTCTATTCTTTGAACCGGTGCTACAATACTCCCTTTTCTCATTTGAACCGATATCTCCTAATCAGTGCTTCCCCTCTCCTCTGATCGATGCCTCATTTGAATCGATGTAACCCTTTGTATGAATCGATATACTTATCTTTTGTGAACCATTGCTACTGTTACTCCTCAATCGTTGCTCTGTATGACGGCAGGGGCGGATCCATGAATTTATATTATCGGTGTCACTTTTCTAGAGTAAATTTAATATTTAGATTTTTGAAATATTTCTTAAAATGGATCGGGTCACCGGAACGGTTCCCAACACAAAATTAACGAATAACACGATTTTTCCAATTAAAAAAATAAATAGTACAATACCATTAATACTTAAAAGCAATAAGCATCGTAAGTCTTAAACTTTTACAAATGTTGTCTTCGGGTCTTCATCTTTTCAAATATTGTCATGACATCTCTAAATAAATAACAACACAAGCAAAAGGCTTTATCCGTTTTTACACTATACTACAACCAATTGTCATATTGATCAAACCAAGCCAGACGAAAATATCTTGCCTTACCACTAACTATTTTTTGTGGAAAATCGTGACTTCGTGGTTGACCTGATCCCCTAATCCAATATTTTCTTCTAATTTCGTCTTTTTGATTAGGGTGATAAGTTGAAATTGATTTTCGTTCCAATGGATCTCAAGGAGGATCATTCAAATCTATTTCTATGGGACTATTAGATTGAACCGATTGATTATTGCTTGAAGATCCGGATCCGGAAGATGATTGAAACTTTTTTTAAAAAAAATTGTCCATTAACCTAAATTTTTTTTAAAGAATTAACAATAAGTTTAACAATTGATATAAAAACTCAAAAAATACAAGTTGGACCTTGGGAGTTTTATTTTTGGGTTTTTTAAAAATTTTTGGGGTAACTAAATTAATTATTGTTTTTATGTGTTGTTGGGCTTTTCTAAAAAATCTTTTTAATTAAAACTCAGTGTTATTTCAATAAATTTAAGTAATAAAAACAACAAATATAATTAAGATTTGTATATTATAATTGTATAAATTTTTCGCAGTTGTCATCCAAAAAAATTCTTAGGTGTCACTCGGATTTTTGATACATACGCAACTCAGTATTTTGAAAATTTATAGGTGTCGAGTGACACCCGTGCCAAAGGGCTAAATCCGCCCATGTATGACGGTGGCGCTTGGCAGTTTCTATGGTGGTGGTTGGCGACGGTTGTGTCCGTGGGTTCACTCCTACGATGTTGGCACTATTTCTGTGGATTTCTTATGCGGTGCCTTCTGGAATCAGGTTCTATCATTCTGATTCTTGTTGCCTTCGATTCCAGTATGCTACGATGAATTCTAGGGTTTACAATGGGGCTTACTTTTTTTTTTTTTTTGATAAAACTCGTTGCCTTGAGTTTGTTGCCTTCGGTTCTGTGGGGTACGTTGCCTAACTGTGATGAGAAACTCACTGATTTCTCTAATTGAATCTTGTCTAGATTCTCGTCTCTTGAAATCAAACCGATTTCGTTCTTTGGTGTCGAATGGTTGTAGAACAATTGTGTTCGTTTGCCCCGTGTATCAATTTGGCAATTTCTTTGCCAATCTCCTAAATGACGATGTTCTAATCGTCTGGTTGGTGTATTTCTTCGACTGTATCTATTGCCTTCGGTATATGATGAGATCGATTAACCATTGTTGGGAAAACTCTCTAACACATTCACAGGATTTACTCAAAGTAATCTTTTATTAAACAATCTTAGAAATACAAATGAAACTTTACATTTTGGTTCCTATTTATAGTAGACGAAAGGGTACGAGTGAACCGACATAATGATTCGTGGTACTCTTTCAACTCATGTTTACTAAATGCTATTCTAGGTCATTGTACTTTATATAAAAGGGTTTATTATGAAAAAAGCCAACATGTTTTCATGTTTTTTTGCGTTTTCATCCCTCCATGTTATTTTTTTCCATAAAAAACCTCAAGTTATTCTTTTCTTATTGGTTTAGTGAAATTTTGGACATTAGACCCCGATTATAATTTGTGAACCAGGTTTTAAAAACTTGAAAAACCGGGTTCTAATGTCCAAATTTCACTAAACCTATAAGAAAAGAATAACTTGAGGTTTTTTATGGAAAAAAATAACATGGAGGGACGAAAATGCAAAAAACGTGAAAACATGTGGTTTATTTCATAATAAACCCTTATATAAATACCTATTTACTCTAAACTATTTACATAATCAAGATTAAACTAACACAAATTAAATAATTTCAACATAAATCACAACGTTAGTAACATTAATGTGTTTTTTATATCATTTTATAATTTTATAATTCTAATTTCAACTATTCTATCAAACAAATATATTAATAAAAGCTTCATGATATGACCTAGTTAAATATCTGGTTTGAAACCTCAAAGTATAATCTAGGGATAATTGCGCAAAAACCATCAACTTATCAGCTTTTTGTGATTAAAACCCCAAACCATTTTTCGTTGCATTAAAAACCCCGAACTAACTAAAAATCAGTAAATCAAGGTTTTATCAATAAGTAACCCGTTGAAACCGGTTATTAATCCTACGTGGACTGGTAAATAACCTACGTGGAATAAGTTTTAATTGTTGAAACCGGTTGCCAAGTATTAGACATCATTTAAACCCCCGTTGATAAATTTTAATTGTAATTTTTAAATGGTATTACATCATCAACGAGTGTTTAAACGAGTGTTTAAGTGATGTGTAATACTTGACAACTGGTTTCAACAATTAAAATTTATTACACGTAGGTTATTTATCCGTGCACGTAAGATTAATAATCGGTTTCAACCGGTTAACCATTGATAAAACCTTGATTTACTGATTTTTAGTTAGTTCGGTTTCTATACAACGAAAAATGGTTTTGGATTGTAATCACAAAAACCTGACAAGTTGAGAGTTTTTTTTTTTTTTTCGCAATTATCCCTGTAATCCATATATAGTTAGATTTTTATTCATAAAATCAATACCTTTCGAAAACTTGGAGAGACTAGCTACAGATGGATGAAAATAATGACGTCAAAAGTAAAACGTACCTTTCCTTTATTACATCCAGAATTTTTTTGTTTGTTTTTTTAATTCAGTTAGTCATTTTCATTCACTAGCTATCAAAAGAAAATTACTAAATTAACATAGAAAATTTCAGGATAAAAGGCCGACAATTATCCTTGTAATCTCGAGTATAGTTCCAAAAATGAAGTCACAGAAACCATATTGCTTATCGTTTTCCTGTGCTATTGTCTTCCTGCTTTCTCATATACTTATTATATTTTTTATAACCACCTCCAGTTCTGCTTCCTATGAAGGAAATAAGTCCGATCATCTAGCATTGTTATCTTTCAAGTCAATGATAACTTATGATCCATATGGAGCGCTTAGCTCATGGAACGCTTCCGTTCATTTTTGTAATTGGAATGGTGTATCATGTGGTAAGCGACATAGAAGAGTGACTGCTGTACGAATATTTTCACAAGGCCTAGAAGGCTGTTTATCTCCTCATGTCGGGAACCTCAGCTTCCTTCGTAACTTTTATCTTTGGAACAACACATTTCAAGGATCCATCCCTCATGAACTCGGTCATCTATCCAGACTACGTATCCTCAATCTTGCGAGAAACAAGCTCAGTGGAGTCATTCCAGCTAACCTGTCTTCTTGTTCCAACCTTGAAATTATTTCACTTTCTAATAACAACCTAGTCGGAAACATACCTAAAGAGATCAGTTTCCTCTCAAAACTTATTTTTTTTCTTGTTTATTATAATAACTTAACAGGTGGAATCCCACCTGTGTTGGGGAATAATACATCACTGGAAGTGTTCTCTACTACCCGGAATCCGTTGGGTGGGAGCATTCCAGACACCTTAGGCAATTGGAAAAGCTTAAGAGAGTTACATGCCAGTGATTGTAGCTTACATGGAACCATCCCTCTTTCCATTTATAATCTCTCATTGCTGACTAATTTTAGCTTGGCTGAGAATCAGCTTACTGGTAGTCTTCCCTCAGCCATGGGTACAATGCTCCCTCATCTTGTATACCTTCAATTATGGGGAAACCAACTCACTGGACTTCTTCCAGACTCAATATCCAACTGTTCGAGATTAGAAGTTCTTGAAATGAACTCAAACAAGTTTAAGGGGAAGTTGGCAATAGACTTTGCAAAAGTAAGGGCTATTAATAAAGTAACTTTATTTGGTAACTTCTTTGGAAGCGGAGAATACGATGAAATGAAGTTTATTGATCAATTGCAAAACTGCAGCAGATTAAGGTCGTTGGATTTAAGTGATTGCAAATTTCATGGAGTGCTCCACACATCAATTGGTAATCTTTCTGATCAACTACATTATCTAAATTTTGAAAAGAATCGATTGTATGGAAACCTCCCTTCAAGTATAGGAAATTTAGTTAGTTTGACGAGTTTAGGTCTAGGATATAACCAAATGACAGGAAAAATCCCATCAACCATTGGTAGGCTTCAAAAACTAGGATTTGTTAGTGTATTTGAAAACCATTTTTCTGGTCCAATTCCAGATTCCATCGGTAACTTATCATTGTTGACTAACCTTTATTTGCATTCCAATAGACTAGAAGGGAAAATTCCATCAAGTTTGGGGAATTGTCACAATCTATTAGAGTTGTACCTTAGTAACAATAAACTCAGTGGCCAAATACCAAATCAACTTCTTCAAATTTCATCTCTATCTATAGGGTTGGATCTTTCTCAAAACAACCTATATGGTTCCCTACCAACAGAGATTGGAGACCTCAAGATGTTGACTTATCTAGATTTTTCTGATAATAAATTATCAGGTAACATTCCAAGTAGCGTTGGAGGTTGCACTAGCCTTTCAGTCTTAAATTTGGAAGGCAACCTATTTCAAGGGATGATACCACCATCATTAAGTTCCTTGAGAGGATTGGTTCAACTTGACGTTTCGCATAATTACTTATCTGGCCAATTTCCTCAATTCCTTGAAAGGCTCTCATTAGAATATCTAAACTTATCCTTAAATGATTTTGAGGGAGAGGTACCAATGCTAGGAGTGTTTGCCAACACAAGTGCATTCTCGGTTCTAGGGAATAATCGGCTTTGTGGTGGCTTGTTAGAACTTGGGTTACCGAGATGCAAGGAGGAAAAGAAACATAAAAAAAGGTTTCCTGTGTTCATAATAGTCATTTTGATTGCATCCACACTTCTCACTGCAATATGTCTTGTGTATGCTTGGAGTAAGAAGAAAGGCAAGACCCAACAGTCTCAATCATCAACGAATGAACGATTTTTGAAAGTTTCATACAGTCAACTTTTCAAGGGTACGGATGGCTTCTCTGTAACCAACTTGATTGGTGAGGGTGGGTTTAGCTCTGTTTATAAAGGAATCCTTGATAATTATGATGGAGTTGTTGCAGTCAAAGTTATACATCTTCAAAATCAGGGAGCTCACAGAAGCTTTACAAGGGAGTGTGAAACATTGCGGAGTATTCGACATAGGAATGTGTTGAAGATAATAACTTCATGTTCGAGTGTTGACTTTCAAGGAAACGATTTCAAAGCTTTGTTGTACGATTTCATGCCTAATGGGAATTTAAATGATCAGTTGCATTCAAGTGCGAATATATCGAGACTTAATCTCCTTCAAAGAATAGATATTCTAATCGATGTAGCATCTGCGCTTGATTATCTTCACAATCATTGTGCAACAACCATCATTCATGGTGACTTGAAGCCCGGAAACATTCTACTCGACCATGATATGGTGGCCCATGTTGGAGACTTTGGTTTGGCTCGATTTCTTGGTTCAAATTCCAACCAAAACAGCTCGACAATGATTAGAGGAACAATTGGGTATGCAGCTCCAGGTATAATTCATGCATTATATATACCAAGCCCCCATAGTTGCCTACAATATTGCCCTTTTCCTTCTTTTATTTGAATAATTAATTCTAATTAGAAGTTGCAGAATATGGCGTTGGGAGTGAGATGACAAGTAGTGGAGATGTCTATAGTTTTGGAGTATTAATATTGGAGGTGATAACACGGAAAAAGCCGACGGACAAGATCTTTAATGAAGATTTTAGCCTTCATAAATTTGCATACTTGGCGTTACCAGACCATGTAACCCATGTTATTGATGACAACCTTCAGGAGAATACGATTGTGATGCAAAGCAAAGAAGAGAATGCATGGAAAATAATTGAATGCCTTGCTTCAATTGTCAGGATTGGAGTATCATGCTCCCTCGATTCCCCATCACAACGGATGAATATCAAGAATGTTGTCTATGAGTTGCAACATATTCAACATAAACTTCAAAATATTTGAGGTGTCATTCTTCCCTTCTCCTTTAGTGGAAATAGATATATAGTGAAGTAAATTCACTGATAGACTAATTCGGTTTCCACCTGTTTTTTAGGTTTCCAAGGCTTTGTCCGAGCTGGATCTAGAAAATCTCGTTGTAACGTCAAGATCGAACACAGTACAATAGTGTGATGAAGGTAGCTGCTGAAGCAAAGCAATTGTTTTAGGACATTAAAAAATATTCTTGAATTGCCAAGTACTTAATTATGTCTATAGAATAGATTGGATACAAGTATGCTTCCTTTGACCATCCATTTACTTGTCTATATTGACGGATCTAGAAGATTTAATTAAAATGCTAAATTAAGGGTACTTAAAATTTTAAAATATCAAATTATCATAATAAGAATGCATAAGGTGTAACTAAACTGCTATATCGTTGATGATTTGTGAACTATTAGTGAATAGTGGATAATGGGTTTTAAGCTTTTTAGTGGATTAAATCCAAAATGATTGTTGGCCCTCAAAAGAAGGATGTTAGCATCAAATGATATAACATAAAAGTTAAATATATTACACTAAAAACTTTCCATTCACCGGTGGCATGTGCCACCACAACACTCTTCTTAAATCCACCCATGCTTGTCTAATAGGTGCATGCACAACAAACAAAGAAGATGCTACTGATCTTTTTTTTTGAACTGCATAATTTATTTAATAAAAACTAGCAAAAACCTTGAGATACATGCATGGTGTCACTTACATCATACCATAACACTTTGTTGTTGGTTTACAACACCAATAAAGCAATAAATCTAATTAAGAACAGCTTAATTTCTTGCATCTATTTTTAATCCAAATAAACCAATTGGTTTGGATAGCATCTAGTAGTTTTTGTGCGGAGATGTAATTTGCCCGGAAATTCTCTTCACTACTCGTTTTTTTGATAAGAACCAAACACCGCCATGTAACTTCATTTTCTTTCCACTGTAGCCAAGTCTAGTTGTTATAGAAAACACCGTGCGAATGCCATTGGGTTAATTGTGTCCAAAGGTAACATACTATCACGTTCTTTCAATTTGGTTAACATACAAATATTTTTTCAATTAAGGATAACATACTTTTCAAATAAAGTCAATCAAAAAACCGTATCGGATTGAAATGTAAAAATTACTCAACATTTTTTTACAGAAATGACAGTGTAATTATTATATGATGTGTGCATTTTAAAGTACTTTTCGATAATACCTTGCTATTTTAAGCAAATTTAAAAATAATTAAGCAATATTAGAAATTAAAAAAAGTGATAACTAGATACAAAAATTGTGATGTTATTAAATTTTACCTTTCAATCCGAGACGGTTACCTTGATTGACTTGATTTGGAAAGTATGTTACCTCGAATAGAAAATTTTTTAGTATATTACCTAAATTGAAAAAACAATGACAATAGATTACCTTTTGACGTAACATCACCTTTAATCCCTGCCAAACTTCCTATGCATATTCACATAAAGCGAATAAATGGGACACAGATTCTTCTTCTAGTTCACAAATTAGTGGGCAAAAGGTAGAGGCCAAAAAAGATCCTCTCTTGACTAGAGTACATTTACATTTGCTATTGCCTTCCCACCAACCTTATTTGTGATACAAAGAATTCAATCACAAGCAAGGGTAAGAAGAAACTTAATATAAGTTATGATATTAAAATTTTCGAAAAGAGAATGTAACAATTAGTTTTACATGGAACCAAAAATAAAAAGAACAATAAAATCCACGTTCAATTAAGGACAAAAAATAGATAAGTATAGTTACCTAAAGGATCAGGTTTATCAGCGTACCTATAAGATTCCAGCGTACCCAACGTATCCTAATGTGAATGATCATTCACATATATATATTTTTAATAGACATGTATAAAACAACGTACATTATAAGACTTTTTTTTCAAAAGAAGCAACATCATAAATCTTGTGAATGGTAATATATCACTAACAAGGTAACATACTATAACTATTAACACATAATCGGGTAACATACTATAACTATTAACATATTTAGGTAAAGAGTCAAGTTCAAAAAAGTACCTCTTGAAATCAAGTGCACCCGAAGGTACCAACCTTACAATTTTTTTAATTTTTTTTTTTCACATAACCATGTCTAAAAGTTTTAGTGTTCAAAGTTCTCAAGATTAATAGAAGTTTAAGTTGTTTTTTTATAAAAATTTAAGAAGATTATGAGAGAAAATCCAAAAGGTAATAAAACAAATTATACCATATGGTCCATTAGAATGAGAACCATACTACATACAAGCAAATAGTCTTTAGGATGGTCTTCGAGTCTAACATGTTCAGGAAATCAGAAAGGGGATCGGTAGTCGTAGCCACCAAATCAGGACATGGGATTAATTACTTGGAGACTCTCGTATCTGCTTTTGTGTACTAGTCAGATTAATACGAGATCAAACTCAACTGGACAATACAAGAGACATAAATTCCATTACATATCTCTTTCAAGCATTACCTTTGAAGATCTAATATTACAAGTGGAAAATTGCAAAACTGCAAAAAAAAGTTTGGGATACATTAGAGATTAGAAATATTGGTGTATATCAAGTACAAAGGACAAGACTACAAACCATCATTTGACAATTTTAAGCACTACAAATGGAGGAAGAAGACTCTATTGATTCATTTACCACAAAATTGATAAGAATTATCTCAAGAATGATTAGCCTTGGAACAACAATAGATAACCAAACGCTTGTACGAAAAATTCTAAATTCCGTACCAGAAAAGTTTATACAAATTGTTGCTCTGATCTAGACACAATGACACTAGATAAGGTTATTGGAAGATTAAAAACATTTGAATAAAGGGTGAAATTCAAGAAAAACTAACTTATTGAAAATCTAAACAAACTATCGTTGACACACGACAACAACAATTCTAGTCGTGGACGTCACTACAACAATCACAAGCAAGGAAAATACATTCCATCACATATACACATATTCAAAATCATGGAAATGAAGAAAAACCTACGTTCAAGGAGGGTCGTCTCGTGGAATTATGTGGCCCTGTGCATATAATTATAAGTAGACCATTAATTATGAATATTTTTAATGCGTAATAAATTAATTGTTACTATAAACAAACAATTTATAAATACATATACGATTCTTGGTTTGATAAAAATGATTAGTAGTCTAAAAATGAGTCAATGACGTTTTATTAGCTCCCAAATACCTTTAATTATATACAAATTATGGAATGTAAGAAGCATTTGGAATTTTTATATTTTGACAGCTGCTTTGTTTTGAATATTTACTTCCAAGACAATGATGATTAAATCATGGTTGCTAATGAAATTTTGGGCCCAACTCTGTGTCATTGAACCCCTTGCACCCATCCATAGCCGTCGGCCTTGCGTTCAAGGATTATAATAAATAAATGAAACACACAACAGATTTCAGCAAAATACAATGTTACAACTACAATAAATATGAACACTATGCCTCACATTGTCGTGAAAGATCTTGAAGATTTCAAAGACAATTATATATGAATTTGATTGAAGAAGATCTAGAACCAAATCTCTTATTTGCAAGTTCTAGTTTATAAGATTTCAAAGATGATGCACAAGTACAACAAAATATTGAAGTTTGAAGATTGAAGAACAAAGAATTATTGTTTTCGTCACTAAGGGGAAATGTTGGAATTAATGATAAAAAACACATAAGTATATTTACCCAAATGTGTCAATAGTTATAGTATGTTACCTGATAATGTATTTAAGCTAAGTGTAGGGACTATATCGCAAATAATCAAAGTACGAAGGGTTGCGACGGTTAAGAAACATTGCAACTATTCATGAAAAGGCACCAATGAACCAACGCAATGGTTCAAAGGCACATGTTCGGTATCTATAAACATTAAATTCAGTGTGAACAGTTCAAAGATTGTTAATAAAATTTTGTAATTTGATAACCTGTGCATATATTTTTCTTTATTTTTTCATACATCCTGAAAGACCAAACCAATTGTGATGATGGTTGTTTGTGTGGGTAATATATATATATATATATATATATATATATATATATATATATATATATATATATATATATATATATATATATATATATATATATATATATATATATGAATAATTCTAATAGGAAGAAAAGCTTGCTAAATAGTAAAGTTCTTAGCCCTCTATATATATAGGCATTGACCTATACATAAGACAAATAAGAAAAGCAACCTTTTACCCAGAATATTGAAGTCTCCTGTCCACTTGTGGAGGCCAATGGGAGCAAGGTGCAAAAAGGTATAAATATCATATCCTCTCTTAGATGGCAAGCACCTGCAAAAGACAAAAGGATAGGTGTAGAGTTGCAGCATAAAGGAAGCCCTCTGATTGGTTGTAGACCTGACCTCCACGTAGCACAGGTTAGAGGCCAAGATTCCTTTATGAAAAACGACAGGGTAAAGACTTTATAAATAATGGGTTGATCCTCACACTCAGGTATCATCTTTCTCCTCCTTAAAACCCTAAATTACTTTCTCTCTTTCTGCAACGTTACTCGGAACTCCGTCTGACTTGAGCTTCTGAGGTGCCGCGCAGGGGCCTCCCCCTGCATGGTACGCTGACCTTTCTTGTTTATTTGGCTCTCAGATTGTTATAATAAAGATGGATGATCGTATTTGAAGATATCTCAAGGTGTATATAGCAAAGGGAAAATACCGTTCAAACAAATGACGCCATCCGTGGGACCGGCATAGCCATCGGTCGCTCTTACTTCTTTGTTTTTTATTTGGTAATTTCTCAAACCTGTTGTTGAAGTAAACTACGAGAAAATTGTAATATGGTGGAAAAATGAATGGCTAAACTCTACAACATAGCCTAAAGTTGTAAGTCAGAGCCTATCAGCAAGAACATATCTAACCATGCATGTTGGAGCCTTGGACACAACAAACTATCATGTTCCATGATTTCTTCCATCTCCACTTGGTATCTAGGTTTTATTGTTTATTCCACTCTCTTACCTATTCGTGTCTATTAAATCTCTATATGGTTGTGAAAGTGTTAAACCACCTATTTATTGTTGAACTTATTCAGCGATTGATCTTCTTGTTAATCTGAAAATAAGATATAATAGAAATATATAATTTATGGTTCCAGATCTATATTATTAATTTTGATAATAATTTAGTGAGTCAGAAGTCTGGAGGTCAGACTTCCGAGTGGCTTTCGCCTTCCAAGTCTGAATGACTCATCCTAGATATGTTTTCTATTAAAGAAAAATATATAAATAAAAGAAAGAGAGATAATAGCTTATTTGAAAAGTGACAAACTAGATATTTTTACATAAGATGGAAATGAACAAAAGATTTCTTTTTTACTCTCTTTAGTACATCATGGACGGTGATGTATTTTACAAAAACAAAGTGATGAAGAGACCACTAAATGATAAAGTTGTAAATCTAAAAGGGATAGAGGATTTCACCTCACACCCTAGTCAAAGAGATGTAGGACAACACTCTGACTTATGACTCTGAAGTCTGATAACCAAAAAACAAAGTTTCTTACTTATAATCGAAGTCTTCTGACTTCCATGTTTGAATGATATTCTAATCAGAACCTCTTGACCTCTGTTCCTTAAATTCTAATTATGTTTTCATATCATAACCTTCTTGCAACATCTTCTAATATCTTGTAAAAATCATTCACCATTTGTTAAAAGCTTTCTATCCATGGTGGAGATATTCTGGCTTTCGAGAGACATTCCCTCCGAAGGAAGCTTCTTGCATTTTGATAGATAACCTCAGTTTATACCTTCTGGGTTCTGACCCCTTAGTCAGACTCCGACCAACACCTTTAGTCAGAACTCCGACTAACACCTTAGTCAGACTCCGACCAGCGTCTTCTGACCCCTTAGTCAGTATGCCGCCTAGCACCTCCTGACCCCTCAGTCAGAGCTCCGACTAGCACCTTCTGACCCCTTAGTCAGAACTCCGACCAACACCTTCTGACCCTTTAGTCAGGACCGTGAATCATACCTTATGACTCGCCAGTCAGAACCCTGCCTTTTGACTAATTAGTTAGTGTCTCCAGAACCATATCTTTCAATCCTTCAACCAAAACATTGAAGCATGCCATATGAGTTCTGACTCCTCAGTTAGATACTCAGAAGCATACCTTCTGACATAAATCCTTTGACTTTTTTTTTATCTTTTAGTTAGAACTTATGGATATGACCTTCATGTAGTTGATCATATTCCATTACTTGAGACCATGTATATATCTAGTATAAACTTTAACACTTGACTTGATTACCTTTTAACTTTAATCTAGAACCTTTTTGAGTAAAACCTTTTGAACCTAGTAGGTCATTCATGTAAATTTGCCTGCCTAAAGCATACTTCTATCCATTTTAATAATGTTTTATATAAATGATACATTTTCCAATCCTTCTTTGAAAATATATGTTGGAATGAATATCGTAACTCCATTACTCAGGTCACAACCTTTTAAAGAATAATCATATTTGGTGTACTCGCTTACACACAACTCTAGCCATTTAAGGACTAATATACAACACACCTAAAGATCAATGATACGAATGATTGACTCATCTTATGTTATTTATTACCTTTGCTTCTATTGGTTTAGTTGAATATCATCCGTAGGAGGTCCCTCCGATTAGACGACTTGTTACATTTTCGGGAAGTGATATTTAATTTTTCAAGCCAAAAAAAAAAAAAGAGAAGGGGGAAGCATATAATGACTCTTATAAACAATGTTTTATTCAGATTTCTTTAAAGCTTTCCCAATTTGACATTATTGTGTAGTGAAGCTTAGGCATATGTACCTACATAATTAGCATAATCATATTCAATTTAGCCTTTTTTTTTTTTTTTACCTACAAACCTCTTGGTAGTTACCTTCGACGCTACAATCTTTGGAGAAATGATTAATTGTCTTGCGTGTAATCTAGTAGAAGTCTGACTTCCTCTCATCTAGTGAATCATTTTTGATTTGTCAAAAACAAAAAAAAGTGGGGGAGAAGGAGTATAATAGCTCTTATGAAAATCTATTATTCAAATTAGCTTAGAGGCTTCTTAATCCGATTTTATTCATCATATGGTGTCATTAAACCCAAATCCAAACATACACCTTATCTCAAAACCTCTAATATCCTTCGTCTAGTCTTTAAACGTGAAATTCACTCTGAGTAGAGTTCCCCCTCCGAATCTCTTCTTAGTGGAACATTCAAACCTTTGACCACTTCGAGTCACATTTTTAACGTATATTGGTCATACCGTTTATGAGATTGATTATTCATATGTCACCTTTAAATGTATTTCTATACATGGCTCTGATCATATTAACGATAATATACTCATTTGCATACCCTCAGCCATCTTGAGTCAAACCTCCTAATCATACTTTAGTTCATACCTATTATACACTAACTACATTTCTTGTTTGTAATATTGGCTTCATTCTATCTGCCAACTTCTAAAACAAACATTTCAATGGGTTATGGACTCACATTTAGAAGAAACCTATCTTACTTTTGAGACACAATAATGTATTAGTAAATCCACAAACCAAATATGTATTCTCATAAATCACTTGGAACTATACTTTTCTCATTATTAGAGTTCTCAAATTTTCATCCCTTGTCGATAAAAACATGCATGTTTATTAAATTTATACTAGACAAAGAAGGTCCAAAAACATCATATACGTAAAATTATAAAATTCATATGACCTTGAATACTAGTAAACCTTTTTATGCATATTTTTATGGACATGACTCATGTATAGATGTGCTGATACAGACCATAAGATTGCTTGTAAAACTGCATAACTTGATGGTGGCAAAATCACTACAATATCTGACGTTAAATACTAGAAACTCTTTTTTGAGCTAATAAAATATTTGAAGTAACAATATCAACCCACTATTTGTTACTGTAGTTCAAGGCTACCAATAACATTAGTAGCATAAATGGAGGGGACAAAAACCCTTACATTATGTTGCTCGTGTAAACGTGTTTGTTAAACTCCGGTTGACACAAATCGAAGTTAGTAATATAAAGTGCCTACATGAATATACCTGGATGGTTGGACGAGTCAATGAATGCTCATGAGCACCTATGCGTTGAGTATAAGTATAACTAGTCGATAAACAAGACTTAGCCACTAGTCTTACAGTCATGAAACTTTACATCAGGACGCCTTGTGAAGGCCAAATTGTAAGTGATGTTTAGTCTCGGAATGTATTTCTGAGCCGAGCTCCAACCCGCGCTTATCATTGAACCATGATTTTTAAGACACTTAGCATTTTACTTCACACATTACAAATATACTTTGTGGGTTATCGTTTTCTTTATTTTATTTGTCAACCATTTTTAAAAAAAAGTATTCATACATAGGGATACAAAGTATGAGACCGACTCATATGATTGTTTTATAACATGTTATATCTCTACAAAACCATAGTTGACACATTATAAATCAGTATCTTCTAGCATATAGGCACAATTTAAATTTTGGAACCATCAAAGCCTTAGTCATGGAATACCGATTAGACTTCAGAACCCAAGAAACCAACTAGGTTCATTCTGGCATTCGATCAATAAACCTCCAGTCAAATGACTTCCTATGTGTAGTCGTTCGACCGTATTCATTATAGTTAAGGTTCTTTTATCAGGTATTTATTGTACACCTAACCTATCCCTACAGTCTTACTACATTATAATGGTAACTTCAACCTTGGGACTGGTACCTTTGATCTTAAGCCTCTCATTTTGAGTCACAACCTCTGCCTAATACATAACATGTCGTGTCTCATCAATGAGACAATATAAATAAAATAAAATTTCCAAGGATATACCAAGGTTACGACGATAATTATTTATTTCCTGTATCTATAAACACATGCACCAATATAGGTATTTTACTTTCAAAAGGAAAATGCTTACAAATTTAGCATATACCATGATGTACATTTTTTTTTGTTTTCTAAAAAAGTCGGGGGGGGGGGGGGGGGTGAATATGTATAGATAGAGTTTTGCTGTATTTATATAGTTGCCATTAACAAAACAAAGGAAAAGTAAATCTCCAAAAGTCACACATCAGGGTCATTTTAGTAATATTCTAACTTTTAGCAGTAAGTTTCCTTTGCCTTCCGGTTGAATTCGTTTGATCATCATTAGAAGTCTACTAAGTGTTCCTTCTGCTAAGAGTATTAGAGTCTGACCTTCAGCCTCTAACCTTAGTCTGCAAGTGATAACTCTAACCTTCAACATTCTGGACTCTAGTCAGCAAGTGTGAACTCTAGTTTACCTATTTCGAGTTATTTTGAAACCATCATGTATATATTTGAACATCTTATTAGATCTCATGCTGGCCTCCCTTTAGACAACCTACCTTCTAGGGGACATG
The DNA here is from genome assembly GCA_020465985.1 of Centrapalus pauciflorus. NCBI lineage: Eukaryota > Viridiplantae > Streptophyta > Magnoliopsida > Asterales > Asteraceae > Centrapalus > Centrapalus pauciflorus. Next base: position 359,236 of record JAANYP010005401.1, on the reverse strand, counting down.
TTAACATTATGTACGCATGTTACATCCGATATACTCAACTCAGTATACTATATATGTATGTTAATATTATTACATGTAGCATTATTATTTGAAAATATAATCAATTTAAGTTTTGTCATTTTAGTTCAATACTACTAATGGAGTAGTAACATTGAACTAGGGGACTGTCATATATTACAAGTTTTATACAAAAAGACCATATAGACAAAAACATAAAATAAAATGGAGTAGTAACGTTGAAGGAGTTTGATCTCCTTTCTGTCGGTGTGTTACCTTCTAGTCAGAGGGCACCACGTTGGAAAGATAAGCTCCGCTCTCCTTCCATATTCTGTGTTAGTCTCCAATCAACGACTACCCTCACTCTTTCTAAAGGTCGAGTTTGCTCCCTTGCTAAATTATACTGACTTTGGTCACCATATCGAGATAGAAATTAGATAAGGTGTATGTTTCTCCAAATGTCTAAAGGAAGACCTCTTACAAATGAAAATCCCCTTATGAAAAGGGGTAACCAACTTATGCCCTACGTCTAACTCCACCTCGTAAATCTCGAAAAGTTAACTTATTCCTAAAATAATATATATGTCCCTTTGGACTTCGGGATCCAACATCCTCATTTATGAGCAAACCTCCAATAGGAGCTTGTTCCTTATTATGTCGACACCAAGCTGCATATTGAACACTTTCCATCAGGAATGTGTTCCTCGCACTTTTTGAACACTCTCCATCAGGAGTCTGTTCCACCCTACTTATTGAACATTTTCCATGAGAAATTTGTTCCTCGCATTTCTTGAATATTTTTCGTTAGGATTCTATTCTGTCCTGCTTAATGAACACTCTCTATGAGTTAGTTCATCACACTTATTAAGTCCATTAGGAGTTTGATGGCACACACTTGGGTTTTGAGGTCCAAAGTAAAATCATGTATCACTTCAATATCAATAAATATATAAAAATAAAATAATATGTATCAGTCTGAACTGCTTGATCATGCCAAACACTCAGACTGGGGGGCTTGTTTGGGTAAATCACCCACTAAGTGGAATCTTGATATTGGTTGACATAAGTAAAGGGAGGCATTTGATTGGTTGCAGACCTGCCCTCCGAGTAGCGCAGGTTAAAGGTCAGATTCGTATATAGTAAGGGATCCCGCTTAAAAATAAAAATCACCGGATATGACTCACAGAGACACACGTAGGACTCTGAAGCCGCTATCTGGACTCCTCATCATGATTATGACATTAGGAGTAGTTAGGCTACCCGGCGCATCATCACACCTACGATATAGATAATTAATTACTCTACTTGGTCTTTATTAATACTCTAAACCACTCTATTCAATGGTGAAATTAGTTTAGTCATTAATATCTCAATATACATATACCTATTCCAACTGAAATACATAGCAGGTGCTTTAAAATAAAAAAATAAAAACCAAAAGTATTTTTGCCCTAGCTTTTTAACGTTCACGTCTTCACCCAATTCCCCTCTCTTACGATCGCTCCCGCCTCTCCGCCTCCACCCTCTCATCCAGCGCCTCTGCCTCCGACAGTGCCGCCGCCTCGGACGCTACCGCTGCTTCTGCCTCCGACGGTGCCGCCGCCTCCGACGCTACCGCTTCCGCCGCATCTGCCTCTGGCTAAGGCTCCATCTCTTCGATCACTTTCGTCTCTGGATTTGTTGTTGCTGGAATTCTAAGTTGATCGCAGGTAAAATTGATAATGGCTCATGCATTCTAGCATCCTAATTTCCAATCATGATAGTGAGAAATTCCTTCTAGCTCCGCAAAAATTGAAGTTCGTAAAATTTTAAGTCGATCACATTTCGTTGTGAGAATTTTAAGTTTGCAAATAAATTTTGAAGTGCGCAACCAAGTCAAATCTGGAAAGAAGAAACCAAAACCAAATTTTGTTGAAGTGCACACATTTTTGCATCTTTACAGGAGTTTTGATCGAATGTGGATGTTTCTTATAATAGTTTTTTCAGGTATATAGTAACATAGTAGAGCTTGCTATTAATGTTTAGGATTAGTTCCATTTAAAATTTATTTTCATCATTCAGGCTATGGTCATTGTTGCTTGGTGTTCGTACCTTGATTCCAGGGCTTGTTCACTGCAACACAGAAGAGAAACGCTACGTCAGTGTCGGAGCGGGGTGCCTGCGTCGACACTCCGATGCTTAAGTCAGTGAATAGTAGTGATTGTATTTTCAGAGAGAGTAGATTAGGGTTCGATATTGTGCATACCTTTATGAGAGAAAAATAGGGGCCTTTTATACCCTTCTGTTGAGATCTTGTTTTGACTCCTCCAATCGGAGTAGGACACTGTCCTTCTTATAACGACCTCAATTCACACCTTTCGTATGGGGGACCATGCCTATATTCTCTTTTCTCATGTGGCTGGACCAACGTACACATCATGACGTGGCCATCATTAATTGGTCGTTATTAAATGTTATTCCTTTTATTTAACCCTTATTAGATATGATAAAGAGACCCACATCATCAAGTCCTTCCGGTTATTGTCTGTGAAGATCTTTTATAATGGTGGCATTAGTGACTGAATTTATTTTAGAAGGAATAGACTAAAAGGGATTTAGTGACTGATTTTTAGGTTTTCATGACACTTTTTTTCAGTTACTAAAAGGCATTTACAGGATTGGTTTCTAACATCCTAATATTAAATTATTGTATTTGAGGTTTAATAGTTTAAATTTGTAATTTAAGTTGGATTGCATTTGGATTAATTATAAAAGTTGGTTGTTTTATTTAGAAATTGATGATTTCAATTTATTAAGTTAATAAAATTATTACTAAGTGGTTGAAAGGATAAAATAAAGATTTAATCTTTATTAATGGAATTTAAGAATTTGGTTGCTATTTTAAGAAATTAAGAAATTTGAGAATTTAAATGTGTAGCTATTAAGTTTGATTATAAAATATTAATTATGATGAAACTCAGTATTTAATGGAACCAGATAAGTGGAGGGACTAAAAATGCCAAAGTTGGAAATTTTGGAATAAAAGACCAAGGGTCTTTCATTTTGAACTATCACTCTCCCTCTCATCTCTCGGCTCTCTCTCTCTAAAACCATTGAAGATCATCAAAACTTGGATTCGAAGTCAGAAAATTTGAAACAAGGTTGTATTCAAGGAACTATTACAACTGCAATCAAAGATTTGAGGTAAGAAGCCTTTAAATTTCGAATTTAGAAACATTTTGTGTTTGGTTTTTGTTACAATTCGAAACACTGATTTGGTGTTGAAGATGTTAATGCATGTTAGATTTTGTTATGGAATCATTCAAATCGAGTGTTGTAGTTGCTATATATTGAATTTTAGCTTCTGAATCAACCCATAAGTATGGTTTTGGGATTTTAGTGTGTGTTTATGTGTGTGTGTTCGAAGATAGAACAAAAATGGTCAAATAGAACCTGAATTTAGTGCATAAAAGTGTTAATGTTAGTGTTAAAAGTGTTGGAAATATTTGTATTTTAGTTGGTATAAATTATTTCAAACATTGAGTTGGTACCAAAAATGATAGAATTAAATCTGGAAAGATGTACATCCCGGGAGCACAAAGATGTACAACGAGCTGAAAGCAGACTTCTGGTGGCCGGGATTGAAGATGGATATCGGGCAGTATGTTGAACGGTGTCGGACTTGTCGGCTTGTGAAAGCCGAACATCAGCAACCATACGGCAGTCTGCAACCGCTTCCCATTCCGGAATGGAAGTGGGAACATATCACCATGGATTTTGTTACTAAGTTGCCGAAGACTAGGCGTCAACACGATGCAGTGTTAGTAATCGTTGATAGATTGACCAAGTCGGCATACTTTATACCGATTCGGGAAAGTTATTCGTTAGAAAAGTTGGCTTAGATTTACATGGATGAGATCGTATCTAGACACGGAGTACCAAAGTCTATAGTGTCAGATCGGGATAGCCGATTTACTTCAAACTTTTGGTCAGCATTACAAGGAGGGTTGGGAACGAGGATTGCTATGAGCACGGCTTATCGTCCGCAAACCGATGGCCAAAGTGAACGAACCATCCTCACCTTGGAGGATATGATGAGATCATGTGTACTGGATCTCGGTGGCAATTGGGACGACCATTTGCCATTGATAGAGTTCTCATACAACAATAGTTACCATGCGACAATAAAGAAAGCGTCGTTCGAGGCTTTATATGGGAGAAGGTGTAGGACTCCTACTTGTTGGAGAGAAATCGGAGAGACACCGATTGCTGGGCCGACATTGTTACAAGAGACAAACGAGAAGACACAGTTGATTAGACAGAATATGAAAGCAGCCCAGGATCTTCAGAAAAGTTATTACGACAGGAGGCACAAACCAATCAGTTTTGATGTGGACGATTGGGTATAATTGAAAGTATCACCTATGAGAGGTGTTACTCGTTTCGTGAAGAGGGGAAAGTTGGCTCCGAGATTCGTCGGACCATTCAGGATAATAGAAAAAGTTGGAAACCAGTCTTACCGTTTAGACTTGCCTGAAGAAATGTCGGGCATACACCCGGTGTTCCATGTGGGAAACCTTAGGAAGTCATTTACTACTGGCAACGAGGAGTGGGCATATCATACTGAGCTGCAAGTCGATGAAAGGCTCTGATATGTTGAAGAGCCGGAGTGTGTGTTGGATACTAAAGTGAAGAAATTAAGGAGCAAAGAGATAAAAATGGTGCTCGTACGTTGGAAGCATCACAAAGGAGCCAATCATACATGGGAGACGAAAGCTGACATGTTAAGGAAATATCCGCAATTATTTGAAGTCAAATAACTTCGAGGACGAAGTTTGAGCGTGGTGGAGCCCATGCTGTAACATCCTAATATTAAATTATTGTATTTGGGGTTTATTAGTTTAAATTTGTAATTTAAGTTGGATTGCATTTGGATTAATTATAAAAGTTGGTTGTTTTATTTAGAAATTGATGATTTCAATTTATTAAGTTAATATAATTATTACTAAGTGGTTGAAAGGATAAAATAAAGATTTAATCTTTATTAATGGAATTTAATAATTTGGTTGCTATTTTAAGAAATTAAGAAATTTGAGAATTTAAATGTTTAGTTATTAAGTTTGATTATAAAATATTAATTATGATGAAACTCAGTATTTAATGGAACCAGATAAGTGGAGGGACTAAAAATGCCAAAGTTGGAAATTTTGGAATAAAAGACCAAGGGTCTTTCATTTTGAACTATCACTCTCCCTCTCATCTCTTGGCTCTCTCTCTAAAACCATTGAAGATCATCAAAACTTGGATTCGAAGTCTGAAAATTTGAAACAAGGTTGTATTCAAGGAACTATTACTACTGCAATCAAAGATTTGAGGTAAGAAGCCTTTAAATTTCGAATTTAGAAACATTTTGTGTTCGGTTTTTGTTAGAATCCGAAACACTGATTTGGTGTTGAAGATGTTAATGCATGTTAGATTTTGTTATGGAATCATTCAAATCGAGTGTTGTAGTTGCTATATATTGAATTTTAGCTTCTGAGTCAACCCGTAAGTATGGTTTTGGATTTTAGTGTGTGTTTATGTGTGTGTGTTCGAAGATAGAACAAAAATGGTCAAATAGAACCTGAATTTAGTGCATAAAAGTGTTAATGTTAGTGTTAAAAGTGTTGTAAATAGTTGTATTTTAGTTGGTATAAATTATTTCAAACATTGAGTTGGTACCAAAAATGATAGAATTAAATCTGGAAAATATCAAAACTGCACAAGTATGAACTCGGATGTCCGAATTCGGATCTGGTCCGAATTTGGATAAGATCCAAACTTCTGATATTCAAAACAGAAAATAATTTCCAAGTGTTGAAATTAGGATGTGGTCCGAATTTGTGTATGGTTCGAAATCAGAAGAGGACCGAATTGGGACCTAATGGGGTCCGAACTTGATGGGGTCCGAATTCGGGTTGGGTCCAAATTCGGACATGGATCCGAAATGAGGGTCAAATATTGCAATAATTATAAAATTTGGTTTTATGCAATTAAACAGATTTGTTGTGACACCCTTGCCACAACAACCACCATTAACAAGACACCCAGGATTAATCACCAATACATCAATTACATAATGATCTGATTACTTAATTAAAGTGCGGAAGCAATTAAAGTGCAAAATAAAGTATTACAACAATTCCATATCACTCTACGGTACTACAAAGGTTACATGTCTATATCTAAAAACTTCCATTACATTACATTATCCCAAATTTATTACAACAATAATCTCAACAATTAAGTTACCAAATAAGCAACTGAGTCTTCAATTCACTTCAAACAACAACCTAGCTAGATGGTCCCACAGCTGATTTTCCTTTTCCTGTAAAAATTACAACAACTAAAACGTAAGCGAATGCTTAGTGAATACATAGATTGCGCACATTATAAATATTTATGAAGCCCAAGAGTAACCCCGACGACAAACGTCGTATACTCTCTTCGTACACCAAGTACGGACCAGAGCCGCAGCCCCTTCGAGCCCAAAGCTCGGCATTTACACATACCATCTGAGACAAACGAACGATCGGAGATGACATACTGCCTACCGGACCTGGAGGGATCAGCTCCAGCGTCATATAGCACAGTAACATCAGAGTTAACGATGCGACCCACCGGTCCATCACTAGATGCACAACAATCGAACGGACATGCAACAAGTAAGAATGTGCATCTAAATCTACGCAAGTTAGTAGAATTCCAACCAAACAAATGAAACAACAGGTCTCAGCAGGCAAAGCTTAACATAAATCAGATATAATCATGCGAAATCTACTGTACTCACAGTGGGTGCGTAAATAAACTTTAATCAATCTTATTTCTCTTCGGGCTTTCAACCGGATCCACAAAGTACCCCACTGTGGGTTAAACAACACCACAAGGGACCTGTACGTCAGTTGTAACAACATATCATGTCAATTTCTTGTTTAATTTCATAAACAATAATTTATAAATTTTTGCAATATCTGATCCCCATTTCGGATCCATGTCCGAATTCGGATCCCACCCGAATTCGGACCCCAATTCGGTCCCCATGTTAAGTTCGGACAATGCCAATTTCGGACCCCATTAGGTCCCAATTCGGACCATTGCAATTTGGACCTCATCCGAATTCGGTCCCCAAAACGAATTCGGACCCCCATCCGAGTTCAACACTTAGAATATATTTTTCTGTTTTGCATGTTTATCATTTCGGATCCTGTCCGAATTCGGTCCGGATCCGAGCTCCTGCCAGATCCGAATTCGGACGTCCGAGTTCATAATGGTGCAGTCTTGATATTTTCCAGATTTAATCCAAGTCATTTCCGGTACTAATTCATTACGTGAAATAACTTATACCAACTAAAAATACATCTATTTTCAACACTTTAACACCAATATTAACATCTTTATGTATCAAACCATATCCTTTTTAACCCTTTTTCATCATTTTCGAACACACACACACTAAAACACACACAAATCTCAGAAATCATACATATAATTCGAATCAGGAGCTGAAATTCAATATATAGCATTTCATACACTAGATTTAAACGAATCTTCAACTATATAACACATGCATCCATAATTGCAACTCCAAAATCAAATTTTCGGTTCATATAAAAACCGAACCAAATGTTCAATATTCTAAAATTTAAAAGATTTTTACCTTAAATCGATGATTGTAGTGTTGGTATATCCTTCCTACCAATCTTGTTTCCGATTTTCAGCTTCAAAATCCAAGCTTTGATGATCTTCGAATTTAGAGAGAGAGAGAGCCGAGAGAGAGAGAGAGAGAGCCGAGAGAGAGAGAGAGAGAGAGCCGAGAGAGAGAGAGTTCTAGTGAGAGAGTGTATTTGTTTCAAAATGGATGGAAATGATAATTTTCCCCTTTTTATTTCCATCATTCAACTCTTGGCACATTTCACCCCTTCACTTATCCGGTTCCATAAAATACTGATTTTTATAAAATAAAGAATTCCATCTTTATTTTATTTTCCTTAACAATTATTAATAATTTATTCACTTAAATAACTTTAAATTTCTCAATTTCTAATTGAAGCAACAAACTTTATAATTAATCCAAAACTTCGTACCAACTTTCATAATTTAACTTAAATTACAAATTTAAACTTAATAACTTTAAAATATAATAATTTAAATCCGAGGATGTTACAGCATGGGCTCCACCACGCTAAACTTCGTCCTCGAAGTTACTCAGGTTCGAACAGTTTCGGATACTTCTTCAACATTTCTGTTTTTGTCTCCCACGTATGATTTGCTCCCTTATGATGCTTCCAACGTACAAGCACCATTTCTATCTCTTTGCTCCTTAATTTCTTCACTTTTGTGTCTAACATACACTCCGGCTCTTCAACATACCGGAGCCTTTCATCAATCTGCAACTCAGCATGGTCAGCCCAATCTTCATTTTCTGCAGTGAAAGACTTCCTAAGATTCCCAATATGAAACATCGGGTGTATGCCCGACATCCCTTCAGGCAATTCTAACCGATAAGACTGATTTCCAACTTTTTCAACGATCCTGAATGGTCCGACAAATCTTGGAGCCAACTTTCCCCTCTTCACAAAACGAGTAACACCCCTCATCGGTGATACTTTCAGATAAACCCAATCGTCCACCTCAAAGCTGATTAGTTTATGTCTCCTGTCGTAGTAACTTTTCTGACGATCCTGGGCCGCCTTCATGTTCTGCCTAATCAACTGTATCTTCTCGTTTGTTTCTTGAAGCAAAGCCGGCCCAGCAATCGGTGTTTCACCCGTTTCTCTCGAACATGTAGGAGTCCTACATTTCCTTCCATACAAAGCCTCGAACGGCGCTTTCTTTATCGTTGCGTGATAACTGTTATTGTACGAAAACTCTATTAGTGGCAAATGATCATCCCAGTTGCCACCGAGATCCAGTATACATGATCTCATCATATCTTCCAACGTAAGAATCGTTCGTTCGCTCTGACCATCGGTTTGCGGACGATAGGCTGTACTCATTGCTATTCTCGTCCCTAACCCTTCTTGTAGTGCCGACCAGAAATTCGAAGTAAACCGGCTATCCCGATCCGATACAATAGACTTAGGCACTCCATGCCTAGAAACAATCTCGTTCATATAAATCTGAGCTAACTTCTCCAGCGAATAACTTTCACGAATCGGTATGAAGTGAGCCGACTTAGTTAACCGATCCACTATTACCCAAACTGCATCGTGTTGTCGCTTAGTCTTCGGCAGCTTTGTAACAAAATCCATTGTAATGTGCTCCCACTTCCATTCCGGTATAGGAAGCGGTTGCATACTGCCGTACGGTTGCTGATGTTCGGCCTTTACCAACCGACAAGTTCGGCATCTTTCTACATATTGCCCTATGTCTTTCTTTAATCCCGGCCACCAAAAGTCTGCCTTTAAATCATTGTACATCTTTGTACTTACAGGATGTACAGAAAACCTAGACTGGTGTGCCTCTTCGATGATTACTTGTCTCATTCCACCCAACTTCGGTACCCAAATTCTTCCGTATATACCTTTTAATCCAGACTCGCTAGTTTCCATATTCTTAATTTGTACTCTAATATCCTCAGCATCAACATTCTTGTCTTTCAAGGCTTCCTCCTGAGCGGCCTTGACATCATCAATAATTGTGGATGTTAACATAGTAGATGTCAACATGTAGCAGCAATCTTTAGCATATGCTTTGCGACTCAAAGCATCAGCCACCACGTTAGCTTTTCCGGGGTGATAAAGGATTTCGCAATCATAATCCTTTATAAGTTCCATCGATCTACGCTGTCTCATGTTAAGCTCTTTCTGACTAAAGATGTATTTCAAACTCTTATGGTCCGTGTAGAGTTGACACTTAGTCCCATATAAATAATGTCTCCATAATTTCAATGCAAACGTAACAGCTGTTAACTCAAGATCATGAGTTGAGTAGTTCTTCTCATGTTGCTTAAGCTGTCTTGAAGCATAAGCAATAACCTTCCCACGCTGCATCAGTACAGCGCCTAACCCCAGTCTTGAGGCATCCGTATACACCACGAAATCATCGTTGCCTTCAGGTAAGGCAAGTATCGGCGCTTCGCTTAACATTTTCTTCAGGATCTCAAATGCCTCCTGCTGCATAGTTTCCCACACAAACGGTGCATTCTTCTTTGTTAATGCAGTCAAAGGAGCTGCAATCTTAGAAAAATCCTTTATAAACCTCCGATAATATCCTGCCAACCCCAGGAAACTTCTAACCTCAGTAGCTGAACGAGGTGGTTCCCAGTTCTTTATTGCTTCAACCTTAGCTGGATCTACCGAAATCCCAGCTCCAGAAATCACATGACCTAGAAACTGTATCTGTTGTAGCCAAAACTCGCACTTCGAGAACTTGGCGTACAACCTTTCCTTCCTTAACAACTCCAACAGTTCTCTCAGATGTTCAGCATGTTCGGCTTCAGACTTAGAGTATACTAAAATATCATCGATAAACACAATTACCGATTTATCCAACATCGGTCTGCAAACTCTATTCATTAAATCCATAAACACTGCTGGGGCATTAGTTAATCCAAAAGGCATCACCAGAAACTCGTAATGTCCATACCGAGTCCTGAATGCTGTCTTTGGCACATCTTCCTCTCGAACCTTCAATTGATGATATCCCGATCTCAGATCAATCTTAGAAAATACACTAGCCCCATGTAATTGATCAAACAAGTCATCTATCCTCGGCAGAGGATACTTGTTCTTAATCGTCAACTTATTCAGCTCCCGATAATCTATGCACATCCTCATCGTGCCATCTTTCTTCTTTACAAACAATACCGGAGCTCCCCACGGCGATGAACTCGGCCGAATGAAGCCCTTGTCCAACAACTCTTGCAGCTGTGTCATCATTTCCTTCATCTCGGTTGGGGCAAGGCGATAAGGAGAACGAGCTACCGGTGCAGCTCCGGGGATCAGATCAATTCGAAACTCAACTTGTCTCTCAGGCGGCATGCCAGACAAGTCTTCCGGAAACACATCCGGAAACTGTGAAACAACAGGCACATCGGCCAACGTTCTCTTTTCAGCCCTGGCATCAACAGCATATGCCAGATAGGCGTCACACCCCTTTGCAACAAGCTTTCGAGCTTTTGCAATGGTCAGTAAACACAGATCCCCACTTCTCCTATCCCCATATATACAGATCTCACGCCCCTCCGGAGTAGTTATCTTGATCATACGATTCTTACAAACTATGTGAGCTTCATTTTCGATCAACCAGTCCATCCCGATGATCACATCAAATTCACTGAAGTCTATCGGTATCAGATCCAAATTGAAGACTACATCTTCAATCACTAACGTGCAGTTACGGTATACGTGATCTACTTTTACTAAAGTATTGCTAGCAGTTTCTATGTCAAGTACGACAGATAACTTAGACAGTGGCATCGACAATAGTTGAGCAAAAGCAATAGATACAAAAGACCGGTTGGCACCCGAATCGAAAAGAACTCGAGCAGGCATGGAATTTACAATAAACATACCCGTGACCACCTCTGGGTTTTCCTTAGCCTCCTCTGCAGTGATTTGAAAGGCACGAGCCGGTGCTCTTTGTGACTGACCCCGGCGGTTAATTGAACCACCACTTGAACCTCCCGACGATCGCGTTGATGATGGGGCAGCAGCTGCTGGAGCATTCTTCCTACATTTTCTGCTATAGTGGCCCCACACTCCACACTTATAGCAAGCATCACCTTTCCTTGGGCAATCATTCTGAAAATGTCCCAGTTCTCCACAGCAAAAGCAAGCACGTCCGTTAGTGCACTTGCCAAAATGTTCCAGGTGACACTTGTTGCAATATTGTGGCTCGATGTTGATTGAGTATGCACGAGCACGACCAGATGACCCAGACTATCGGCGATAAGACTGTTGAGGTGAGTACTGTGAAGACCGGGAAGATCCCGAGTATCCTCCCTCACGTTGGCGCTTCGGCGGCGACGGCTGTGTTGGGTTGGTGGAAGCAGCAGCGGACCCAATCGAGTAACCCGACATAATCAGAATCTGCTCTACATTTCTGGCAGCCTCAAGTAAGCCAGCAAATGTAGGGTATCGGACGTTGCTCATAACCCTTCTTATCTCAATATCCAGACCAGCCTCAAACCTGGTCACCTTCCTTTCTTCAGTATCAACTTGATGAGGCGCAAACAGACTCAGCCTCGTGAACTCCACAGCATACTGGGACACAGTCTTAGTCCCCTGATTCAAGGCCATAAACTTTGCCTCCAATCTCCGACGCTCATCAACTGGACAGTATTGCTGAGTGAATAGGTCCTTGAACTCAGCCCAAGTCATAACAGAAACCTTCTCCAATGTCAAAGCGTTCACCATAGCATTCCACCACATAATTGCGTCATTAGTGAACATTGCTGTAGCATACCGAACCATGTCCTTCTCAGCACAGTCACTGATTCGGAATGTCCGTTCGGTTGCCGTTATCCATTCCAATGCAGCCACGGCATCACCCAATCCATTAAATTCCACAGCACCGTTTCCCTTAAAGTCCTTGAAACGACAACCTCTGGGTTTGTTTGATGACCCAGTGTTGTCATCGTGTTCCTCATTGTTTCCTCCCTCCTTTTCCTTATTCTTCCTTTTGTCTTCCCTTCGCTTAGCTTCGGCCTCATCTCGAGCCCAAAACTGATCTTGTATCATCCGATTTTGCTCAGCCATCATGGCTAGCATCATTTCTCTCGTCTCTTCAGGTGTCATTCCTCCTCCAGACATGTTCTGAAATATAAAACATATAACTTATTTAGTAACATGTCATTTATTTATAGACACCACCCAATTGTCCCGTATGATAGTCAATATTCTTACGATTACTAGATCGTAACCTATCTTAGTTCAGATCATTACTTAAACCACTACATATCATTACCTAATGTTTGAGATCAAGACCTCACGGACACTTGAATCTCAAACAACTGCTCTGATACCATCTCGTGTGACACCCTTGCACAACAACCACCATTAACAAGACACCCAGGATTAATCACCAATAAATCAATTACATAATGATCTGATTACTTAATTAAAGTGCGGAAGCAATTAAAGTGCAAAATAAAGTATTACAACAATTCCATATCACTCTACGGTACTACAAAGGTTACATGTCTATATCTAAAAACTTCCATTACATTACATTATCCCAAATTTATTACAACAATAATCTCAACAATTAAGTTACCAAATAAGCAACTGAGTCTTCAATTCACTTCAAACAACAACCTAGCTAGATGGTCCCGCAGCTGATTTTCCTTTTCCTGTAAAAATTACAACAACTAAAACGTAAGCGAATGCTTAGTGAATACATAGATTGCGCACATTATAAATATTTATGAAGCCCAAGAGTAACCCCGACGACAAACGTCGTATACTCTCTTCGTACACCAAGTACGGACCAGAGCCGCAGCCCCTTCGAGCCCAAAGCTCGGCATTTACACATACCATCTGAGACAAACGAACGATCGGAGATGACATACTGCCTACCGGACCTGGAGGGATCAGCTCCAGCGTCATATAGCACAGTAACATCAGAGTTAACGATGCGACCCACCGGTCCATCACTAGATGCACAACAATCGAACGGACATGCAACAAGTAAGAATGTGCATCTAAATCTACGCAAGTTAGTAGAATTCCAACCAAACAAATGAAACAACAGGTCTCAGCAGGCAAAGCTTAACATAAATCAGATATAATCATGCGAAATCTACTGTACTCACAGTGGGTGCGTAAATAAACTTTAATCAATCTTATTTCTCTTCGGGCTTTCAACCGGATCCACAAAGTACCCCACTGTGGGTTAAACAACACCACAAGGGACCTGTACGTCAGTTGTAACAACATATCATGTCAATTTCTTGTTTAATTTCATAAACAATAATTTATAAATTTTTGCAATATCTGTTCCCCATTTCGGATCCATGTCCGAATTCGGATCCCACCCGAATTCGGACCCCAATTCGGTCCCCATGTTAAGTTCGGACAATGCCAATTTCGGACCCCATTAGGTCCCAATTCGGACCATTGCAATTTGGACCTCATCCGAATTCGGTCCCCAAAACGAATTCGGACCCCCATCCGAGTTCAACACTTAGAATATATTTTTCTGTTTTGCATGTTTATCATTTCGGATCCTGTCCGAATTCGGTCCGGATCCGAGCTCCTGCCAGATCCGAATTCGGACGTCCGAGTTCATAATGGTGCAGTCTTGATATTTTCCAGATTTAAAACAAGTCATTTCTGGTACTAATTCATTACGTGAAATAACTTATACCAACTAAAAATACATCTATTTTCAACACTTTAACACCAATATTAACATCTTTATGTATCAAACCATATCCTTTTTTACCCTTTTTCATCATTTTCGAACACACACACACTAAAACACACACAAATCTCAGAAATCATACATATAGTTCGAATCAGGAGCTGAAATTCAATATATAGCATCTCATATACTAGATTTAAACGAATCTTCAACTATATAACACATGCATCCATAATTGCAACTCCAAAATCAAATTTTCGGTTCATATAAAAACCGAACCAAATGTTCAATATTCTGAAATTTAAAAGATTTTTACCTTAAATCGATGATTGCAGTGTTGGTATATCCTTCCTACCAATCTTGTTTCCGATTTTCAGCTTCAAAATCCAAGCTTTGATGATCTTCGAATTTAGAGAGAGAGAGAGAGAGCCGAGAGAGAGAGAGCCGAGAGAGAGAGAGTTCTAGTGAGAGAGTGTATTTGTTTCAAAATGGATGGAAATGATAATTTTCCCCTTTTTATTTCCATCATTCAACCTCTTGGCACATTTCACCCTTCACTTATCCGGTTCCATAAAATACTGATTTTTATAAAATAAAGAATTCCATCTTTATTTTATTTTCCTTAACAATTATTAATAATTTATTCACTTAAATAACTTTAAATTTCTCAATTTCTAATTGAAGCAACAAACTTTATAATTAATCCAAAACTTCGTACCAACTTTCATAATTTAACTTAAATTACAAATTTAAACTTAATAACTTTAAAATATAATAATTTAAATCCGAGGATGTTACATTTGTACACAATGTGTTGTTACAACTGACTTAACAGGTCCCTCGTGGTGTTGTTTAACCCACAGTGGGGTACTTTGTGGATCCGGTTGAAAGCCCGAGGAGAAATAATATTGGTTAAAGTTTAATAACGCACCCCATTGTGAGTACAGATGATTTCGCATGTTTATATCTGCTTTATGTTAGCTATTGCCTGTTGAGACATGTTGCTTCATATTCGTTTGGAATTCTACTAACTTGCGTAGATTTAGATGCACATTCATACTTGTTGCATGCCCGTTCTTTTGTTGTGCATCTAACGATTGACCGGCGAGTCGCATCTGTTACTCCGATGTTACTGCGCTATATGACCCGGAGCTGATCCCTCCGAGGTTCTGGTAGACAGTAAGTCATCCCCGATGTTATGTCTGTCTCAGATGCTTGGTTTATATACCGAGCTTTGGGCTCGTAGGAGCGACGGCTCATGTGTGTCGTACTTTGTGTACGTGGAGAGTGCAGGACGTGCGTCGTCGGTGCTACTCTTGTGGGCTTTATAAAGATTTATAAAATGCGTAAATCTGTGTATTCACTAAGTATTCGCTTACCCCCAGTTGTTGACTTTTTACAGGAAAGGGAAAATCTGCTGCGGGACCTTCTAGTTAGGTCATTGTGAAGTCTTGGAAGATATCTACTACTCAGCTTGGTAATTTGAAATGGGACTATGGTTGTAATATATTATGGGTGATGTAATAATGAATTGAGTGTGTAGACTTAGTATTGGAACCTTGTAGCCCCGTAGGGTGTTTAAAACATTTGTATTACTTTTATTATGTATTTTAATGCTTTCGCACTTGTTTAAGCATTCAGATGATTATGTAATAATTTATGTGGTGTTTAATCCTGGGTGTATTGTAATGGTGGTTTATTGTGGCAAGGGTGTCACATGGTTGCATTTAGATGCAAATATATGGAGACTTAATCTCCTTCAAACAATAAATATTCTTATTGATATTGCATCTGCAATTGACTATCTTCACAATCATTGAGCAACAACAATCATTCATGGTGACTTGAAGCCTCGAAACATTCTACTTGACGATGATATGGTGGCTCATGTTGGACACTTTGGCCTAGCTCGATTTCTTGATTGGGTATGCAGCTCTAGGTATAATTCATGCATTACCAAATTTCCATATTCACTTACAATATTTCTCTTTTCGTCTTTTTTAAAGTAACTGCCTATAAATTATAGAGTATGGCGTCGTAAGTGAGATGACAAGAAGTGGAGATGTATATAGTTTTGGAATATTATTGTTGGAAGTGATGACACGGAAAATTCCGACCGACAAGATCTTTAACGAAGATCTTAGCCTTCATAAATTTGCATGCATGGCATTACCGGAGAATGTAACCGATGTTATTGACGACAACCTTCAAGTAAATGCAATCACGATGTAATGTACATTAGAGGATGCAAGAGAAATAAAGGACTGTCTCACTTCAACTGTCAAGATTGGAGTATCGTGCTCCTTGGATTCCCCATCACAACGGATGAATATCGAGAATGTTGTCCATGAGTTACAACATATTCAGCAGATGATTCAAACCATCGAGGTTCCATTCTTCCTTTCTGCTTTGTGGATTATAAAATAAATAAGTGAATGCATATATTGGTACACTAATTCTCTTTTTTCCTGTGTTTTTTAGGCTTCCAAGCCTTTGTCCGAGCTGGATCTATAAATTGTTCTTGTAACGTCAAGAAAAAAGCATTCTGTCACATGAAGGTGGTGATCAGTGAAGTTTCTTTAAGATTTTGTAATAAGACGATGTTTTGTAATAAGAAGATGGTACAACCATGTGAGCTGGTGAGCAGCTGAAGCGAAAAAATCGTTATACCACATCTTAAGAAAACATTGTTGAAATAGCAAGTAGTTAATATCATCATGGTTGTCTAATATATAACATTGACTACATATTATTTGGCTATTGGATAAAGACATGCAGTGAATTATATACACTAATTACAAGAAATAACAACCTATATCAGGGCATATATTATGCAAAATAAATTTTCCGTATTTAATTTACCTTTTCCTGTTTCCACAATAGTGGGTAATTGACCAAGAAGACATTCTTTTCAAAAGCATATAGGTTCATACATAGGCGGACCTATGGAATTTGAAATTTTATGTGTGCAACTGGCGAAAATTTAATTGTGTAACTTGTATACCTCAAATGAAATAAAAAATGAAAAGTTTAATGTCTAAATAACTAAATAAGTAATAAAAGTAAAACGAATAATACCGAATACTTTTATCCAAAATTAAAATCGTTGATATTTTAGCACGAACTAAAACCAAGTCTCAATTATATATGAGCCTAGAAAGTTTGTATTTATATAGTTTAATTACTCTTTAATTGTTAATTGTTAATCGTATGTTTTATAATCTCCATCGATGGATAAAATTTTTAAAATGAAGTTATATATTTGAAAGTGATAGTAATGAAGGTCAATTAAATGATTTTAACGTATTTGATAACATCATACAACCACAAACACAATCATAACCTTCAAATCCTTCAACCCAACTATAATTGACATGCACGATCTTCTTCGGGATTATTCTGGTAGAGCACGAATTTTAAATTTTGAAGCTAACTAAAGAGAATTTTAGCTTATATGTTTTATTTTAGATTATAAATATTTATTTATTAGTTCGTCCCAACCAATATACTAATTTGAATTTTCGAACCGTGCACGACGAAAATTTATGCAACGGGTCCCTTTGGTGGCTGAATCCGCCACTGGTTTCAATGATTACTATTTTCGCGATTAGCGGCATTTAAGTTTGGAAACTTAACTTATCCGGGTGGAAGACATGTAATCTGCAAATTTATTCAACCCCATTCGTTTAATAACAACACTTAATTATAACAACTTTTGTTGAAATTGAAATCTACACTTACGTGAAGAAAGAAACAGGGCTGGGCCTGTTTAGTTGAAGGTTTAGAAAAAATTTCGGATTAATAGAAAACTTGGCCAAATGGAATGTTCTAAATTTGATTTCTTAACTTTGATTGATAAACTACATTTTTATGATCTGTGTTTTTGTCTTCACCCTTCGGCATTGTTACCCCAGCCACCACTGCTTGCACCACCGCACCAGAATCTAATAACAGGAAGAAACAACAATTCCAACAGATCTGGTCAATTGAGAGAGACCATCAATGTTAAAACTGAAATTAGATACCCACAGATCTGTCAAATGAGAGAGACTATCAACAGTGGTCTTCGAGATACAGATGCTCAATATGAGGTCGATGGCTTCAAGAAATCCACAGATGGAGCTGACCTCTGTTAGATCGTAAGCTAGACTTTAATTTAAGTGACTAAGTATGGTTTGTTATTTGTTACTTATTTAAGGTAGTTAAAGTTGGTTAGATTGACAGTTAGGGGTGAAGGGTTGCAACTCTTCAATATGTCTTTTCATCATCTATATATATTGTGAGTGTATTATTGTGAAAAAATAATCAGAGGTGTTTGTGTATATTTCTTGCCTGTGTGTTTCTTTATTTTCTTTTTCTTCTGTCCGCTGCCAACATAGTGGTATTAGAGTCATTGATTCTATGAGAATATCCTGGGCAAAAGCAGATGAAAAAGGTCTATTCTTTGTTGTGATTGAACACACAAAGGGTTGTGAAGGGCAGAATAGTGAAAACCTTTCCATCCGGAAAAAGTCTTTGTGCTTCTTGTGTGATCGTTGAGTAAGTGGAAAGACAACACTTTAATTGAAGATTACTAGGCGAAATCAATTGCAGATAGAAGTCGAAGGCCATTGTTGAATTTGTTCTGCAATTGAGAAAGGAAAAAACTATTGATCTTTCTATGGGGATAGCCCAGAAAGAAGCCAGAAGAAAGGGGCCAAAAGAACTCGTTGGCCACAAGATTCAAGCGGGAAAAGAAGACTGATGTTGCAGAAGATTTCATGCAGGCCATCTAAGGGCTGTTGAAATCAACCAGAAAGAAGAATACGAAGGCCATCAATTGAATTCGAAGTGAAGAATTCCCAAGACCTGTAGGGAAATTGCGAATCGTAAAATAGAAACAGAGGAGTTTTGATGCAGAATTCGATGATCAATGCATGGTTGAATCCGAAGGGGCTGTAGAAGAGAGGAACAAGTGTTGGATTTGTTCTTAGTGCATGAAAACTACACTTTGTTTTGTGACCCTTAGTGGACAAATTAGCGATCGAGTCCAGAGATCGACGATACACGGGTGACGTTCTTGGTGAAGCTATGGGCGATGTTCTCCATAGTGAATAATTGATTGTTGACCGAGTTTAAAAGAACAAAAAAGAAATTTATTTTATATTTGTTAGTGTACATTCCCGAGTGGACACATGTATCCTTAGGAAATTTGCACCTGTAAAGAATATTAAAAATATATATCCTCTAGAAAAAGACAAGATGGTCCTTTGTTTCTCAGAAAAGGACATCCCCCCATGGTGGAAGGTATAGGTACGGTAGGCAGAGAATGTTTTGTCCCCTAATGGAGACAAAACATTGGCACAGCTGGAAAGAAGACAAAAGAGGAGAATATCCGTCTCCTTCCAATATATGCAAAAGGGGGGGTGACCCTAATGGAGCTAAGTTTTTCAACATCCTTCATCTTCTTCACCCTGATATTTCTCTCTAAAAAAAAGAATGAACATGAGATCTGACTTGGGCGTCGGAGGCGTCTCATAGGGAACCTTCCCTATGTAGACACGCTGATCCTTTTTCCTAGTTTTCATCTTGCAGAGTTTAGTCCAGAGTTTGTGAGACCAGAAGGTGTGATTCAGTTGAGCAAAGCTATTGGAAGTTCGTTGTGTAAACGAATGGCGCCATCCGTGGGACCGGCGTGAAATAGCTCCGTTCTCTTCTCTATTCTACTCCTTTCAAACAACTTGAATCCTTTCTTTCTCCATAATGACTAGCTCAAAAGAAACTCCTCAACCTCATATCCCCATATCGGAGCCCTCTGTCATCGTAGAAACACCCCCTCATGGATGTCAAGATCCCCAGGCCTCAGACCTTCACCAGATAGGAGGAACCTCCGTCATGGGGGGAATGCTCAAGCAGAAAATTCGGTAGACCTGTCTTTCGTCCAACAGAACTTTGAAGCCTTATCACATCTCCTGGGGCAGGAGAGAGACAGAAGGGCCATGTTAGCCAGTGTGCAGGCACAACTCTTTGTTCGTGAGGAAGAAGAGCGAAGGCTGGCCTCGCTTAACCTTCCACCCCCTCCGCCATGGATTACCCAGCAAGTAACTTTCTCCCCTTCCGTGATGTTTTCTCAGGCATATCCTTTTTATCCTACTCATCACCCCACCATGGAAACATCTGTGACCATCATGCAACACCCAGAAACCAACCCTTCTCAGACCTCACCTATACAAACGCTGTCTCAAACCTCCGCCGTCTCGTCCACCTCAACAATCAGCTCGTCAGTTACCATGGGAGTCTCAACCAGGCCAGAAGGAATGTGGTATCCCAGGGGACTCCTGGGAGTGGGTTTAAAAATTATTGGCAATATGAACCCAATGTCGGGTATCAGCAGGGATACCCCAACTGGTTCAACGGCGGCCCGCAGTACATCCCCAGGGAACTTGGATTCCGAAAGGGTTAATCACACCATTGGTCCAACCCCCTCCTGTCACCAGCACTTCACCCTTGGATCCATCTCCTTTTGTTCAATGGATCGAAGAATATCCCCTACCGTAGGGACTGAAATTCCCCACGAGCATAGGTATGTATGATGGAACGGGAGATCCCGATGACCATTTGAGACTCTTCACAGGGATAGTAAAGATTTCTAGATGGTCCGTGCCAGTGGCCTGTCACATGTTCCCTTTGACGTTGAAAGGAATGGCCAGACTATGGTTCGATGGCCTACCAGCAGGGTCGGTGCAGAGCTTTGGTGATTTGAAAGCCAGTTTCCGCATGAATTTCATGCAGCAGAAGAAGTACACCAAGACCCATCTGGAAGTGCACAATATCAAGCAGCTGGAAGGGGAGAACGTCAGAACGTTCGTGGAAAGATATAATTTGGAAAGCCAACAGATCAGGGCACTTAATGAAGACTCAAAGATATCTGGTTTCATTCATGGGCTCCGCACCCGTCAACTAATAGAGATTCTGTCAGTAGATTTGCCTAGTTCTTACCAGGAGCTCCTAGACAAAGTTTATTCGTTCATCAGATCGAAGGAAACGGCTACCTATGGCGCGTCAGTGAATCGAAAGAAAGGCCAAGAAGCTCTAAGACAAAATTCCCAGGCAAGAAATCCGGCGGATAGGTTCCCACAGGGAAGGAATTCATCTCGATCGTCTCCGTATGAGAGGCGACAGCAGTCGTTCACCAAAACCCCCAGGCAGGGTTTGTTCTCTTCCCTCTCCAAAACTCCCCATGAGATATTGCTAACTGAAAAGGCAAGTTCCTCATTTAGGCCCCCGCCCAGAATGCCAGGAAACCCTAAGAACAAGGATAGATCCCGTTATTGTGAGTTCAATGAAGATTTCGGTCGTAAGACAAGCGGAAGAGGTAGTTAAGTCAGGAAAATTGGCCCATTTGGTCAAAGGGATCAAGACTCCAAAAAGCGAAGGGGAAGTTTCAGGTACCAAGAAGCATAGTTGGCAAAGGGAAGGGAAGCAACTACAGGACCAAGCTACCACCTCCAAACCGCTCAATGAGATACGCATGATTAGTTGGGCAGACCCCAGAGGGAAGCGCAAAAAAGAGCCATCTAGTAATGTTGATCTTGAGTTAGTGTGCGGTCGTAGGGGACACCAAGCAGAGCTCTCAACGGACTCAATCCTGATTGATGTGGAAGTTTGAAGTAATCTTATACATAAGGTCTATTGTGACATAGGGAGTGAATGTGAAGTGATGTATGTACATTGTTTCAACCAATTATCAGACAAGGAGCACTACCTCCTCAGGCCTATGGCTACACCTCTCACTGGTCTTGCAGGAGAAGTAAGGTGGCCAAAGGGAACTTTAACGTTACCCATGCGGATTGGGGCAACACCCACATAGTGGGAAGGGGAAGTGGAGTTTGTCGTGATAGAATCTCCCTCTCCCTATAACGTCATTTTAGGCAGAACCGCAATGAAGTGCATGGAGATGATAGTCTCCACACCTCACTCAACAATATCCCTCTGGACGTCAGGGGGAAGGATCACCGTTCGATCAAAGGGAGCGGCTCCTGTAGACTGCATGGCGGTAGAGGCCGCAGAGCCAAAGCAACAAGCAGAAGAAGAATCCTCAGCCATCCTTACCCTGGAAGATTTTGAAAAGGTACCTATAAATCCCTCCTTTCTAGAGCAAAGCGTAGCAGTGGGAAGGTCTCTGTCGCCAGAAGGAAGGGTTGTGCTATAAAGTTGTTAACGAGTAACATAGGGGTATTTACTTGGAAACCAGAAGACATGGAAGGGGTCCCCCGGGTAATCAATGTCAAAGGCGGAGGTATATTCGCTACTGACCACCATCTGAAAGTTTCCCCCTCCATGGAGCCGGTATGTCAGAAGAAGCGATCATTAGCTTTCGAAAGAAGCGAAGTCGTATGCGAGGAAGTGGCAAAACTGGTGCAGTCAGGAATATTGAAGGAGGTTCAGTACCTTACCTGGGTGGCGAATCCCGTTATGGTTAAGAAGTCCAATGGGACCTGGAGAACGTGTCGATTTTACGGATCTGAACAAGGCATGCCCCAAAGACTGCTACCCTCTGCTGGAGATAGATTGGAAGATCGAAACTCTTACAGGATTCAGGTGGAAGTGTTTCTTGGACGCTTACAAAGGTTACCACCAAATTCAAATGGCTTTGGAAGATGAGGAAAAGACGGCTTTCCACACGGCTATGGGAGTATTTTGTTACCGAAAGATGCCCTTCGGCTTGAAGAATGCTGGGGCACTTACCAACGCTTAATAGACACAGCCTTCAGGGGTCAGATTGGTCAGAATTTGGAAGCCTATGTGGATGACATGATCATTAAGAGCAGGACAGAGGAATCTCTCCTCTTAGATATAGCTGAGACCTTTGCCACCCTCAGGGAAATCAGCATGAAGTTGAATCCCGAAAAATGTTCCTTCGGGATGATCAAAGGGAAGTTTCTAGGCCACATAATCACCCCAGAGGGAATATATGCAAACCCAAAGAAAGTTAAAGACATCCTCTCCCTTAAATCACCATCGACACTAAAGGAGGTGCAAAGTTTGAACGGGAAGTTAGCGGCTCTAGGAAGATTCTTCTCCAAAGCGGCAGAAAAGTCCTCCCCCTTCTTCAAGACTCTCAAAGGATGCTTGGAGAAAAACTAGTTCTGATGGACACTTGAGGCGGAACAAGCTTTCAGCCAGATGAAAGCATGCATTCAATCCCTTCCAATGATCACTGCACCCGCCGTGGGTGAAACTTAATTATGTATCTCGTTGCTTCGCAGGATTCAGTCAGCGCTGTGTTGCTAACTGACAGAAAGGGTAAGCAATTACCCATTTACTTTGTTAGTCGAATGTTGCAGGGACCAGAGACTCGATGCCCCATGATAGAGAAGCTAGTGCTCATTCTCGTGCATTCCGCCAGAAAGCTACGCCGATATTTCCAGGCTCATCGAATAACCATTTTCACGGACCAACCCATTAAGCAGGTTCTTTCCAAACTGGAGAAATCGGGAAGACTTACTAAGTGGGCGATAGAGTTGGGGGGATGTGATTTGCGGTTTGAAGCCAGACAATCCCTCAAGTGGCAAATACTGGCGGATTTCCTTGCGGAAACCCAGAAGGGAGAAGATTCAGGAGAGCCGATGGCAGAGGCGATTACAGATATGGATGCAAGTGGAAGTTCCCAATGGGTCCTCTTCACCGATGGAGCATCCAGTGCTGAAGGATCGGGAGCAGGCTTACTTCTCAGAAGTCCGGATGGTACGAAATATACTTATGCTCTACGCTTCAATTTCCCGACAACTAACAATGAGGCAGAGTATGAGGCGCTACTAGCAGGCCTTAGGATGGCAAAGGACATGGGGGTCGGTAAAATAACAGTCCATGTAGATTCACAGCTGGTGGCTAACCAGGTGGAAGGAACTTTCGAGGCCAAGGATGTTTCCATGCGGAAGTACCTCGACGAGGTAAAAATATTACTTTTGCATTTTACAGATTGGAAAATAAAGCAAATTCCTAGGGGGCAGAACAAACGAGCTGATGTGCTCAGCAAACTCGCGTCAATGACTTTCTCCCACCTGACAAAGGAGGTGCTTGTGGAAGTGCTGGAGAAGCCCTCAGTAGGGTACGATGTAATGAGCATTATCCAAGAACCTGGACCTAATTGGATGACACCCATTGTCGAGTACTTGGTGCGTGATAAAATGCCAGAGGACAGGGATGAAGCTCGCAGGCTCCGTTTGAAAGCCCCCTATACTCGGTTAAGGAGGGGGTGCTATACAGAAGGTCGTTCTTGACGCCGTGGCTCCGTTGCCTGGGTCCCAGGGAAGCCAAAAACGTTATGCAGGAAGTACACATGGGGTCGTGTACATTCAGGGGTGCGAACAGTGGTCACTAAAATTATGAGATTAGGTTACTACTGGCCAACCATGCACAGGGACGCAGAGGAGGAACTGAGATCCTGCAGGTCTTGCCAAATCTATGCTCGAATCCCACGTAACCCCTAACACGAGATGGTATCCATGGGAGGGTGTTGGCCTTTTGACAAATGGGAATTGATATTGTGGGTCCTTTTCCAGAAGCACCGGGAAGGGTAAAATTCCTCCTGGTGGCTAGTGATTATTTTTCAAAGTGGGTGGAAGTGCAGGAGCTGGCAACTATAACAGGAAGGAAGGTTTTGAACTTCGTATGGAATAACATAGTTTGTCGTTTTGGGGTTCCACATACAATCGTTAGCGACAATGGGAAACAATTCGCTGAAGAGCCCTTCCGTTCATGGTGTAAGGAAATGAACATCATCCAAAATTTCACTTCTGTAGCTCATCCCCAGGCCAATGGCCAGGTGGAAGTCACAAACCGCGAGATAGTAAAAGGACTTAAGCGACGTCTGGGGGATTGTTCCAGTGGGTGGCTCGAGGAGCTCCCTAGCATTTTATGGGGACTTCGCACCACGCCAAAGAATAGCCACGGGGAAACTCCGTTTAGCCTAACCTATGGGTCGGAGGCTATGTTACCAGCAGAGGTAAGTGTTCCCACGCACCGTCGGGAGTCATACGACATTTCCAGTAACGAAGAGTCTCGCAGAGTAAACTTAGATTTGCTGGAAGAAAACGTAATCGGGCTTTGGTCAAAGAAGCAACATGTAAGCAGGTAATGAGCAGGTATTACAATCGGCGGGTGCAAAATCACTCTTTCCTTCCAGGAGATTATGTTCTGAGGCGCAATGAGGCGAGTAGTGTCGAAAGTCTGGGCAAATTGGGGCCAACATGGGAAGGTCCCTACCAAGTATACGAGGCTGGGAAGCACGGGACATACCGACTCAATACATTGCAAGGGAAATATTTGCCAAGAACCTGGCACGTCACAAACCTTAGAAAGTACTACATGTAAAGAGAAGAGGAAAGGCACATGCCCTCCTTTTATTGTTTCTTTTTAATCAAAATGAAATGACATGAAGAAATTTCCCTCATTTTCCAGTACTTCTTTCTAACTCTATAACAACCTGTATGTTACAAACATCATTTGGGTCAATCCCCAACAAAAATGATATGTATGCTGTAACGGCATCTGGTCCATCAGGATCACTTGATCGAAACCAACAGGGGTCGAATACAAAAATCCCCCCACAATGTGTCGACACTAACCTTGGATGATCCATCAGGATGTCATCCACCTGCCACTCCATTTTCCTATCATGGGAACAGATAAAAACATACATATAGTCATGGGAAACTGATCATTACCATAACTTGTTGCAACCAATGTTTTCATCACAAAAGACCTCAACAGGGTCACAAATTAATCAGACATATAAGTAATTGTCTCAAAACCAGATAATTGTTTAAATAAAAGAAAACATACAGGGATCTTATAAAGACCCCAATCAGCCACGCAGGGTGCATCAACTTCTCCTTCAGGTCAACCTCCCTGTGGCAGGGGGAATAGCTTTGACCTCTGCCAAGGACCTCTTCCCATCAGCGCTGACAGCTTGCAGGTAAGGATAAGTGCCACGAGCAACTGTCTCGATGGCCTGCTGGAATCTGAGGGGCGCATCTGGATCGAAACCGTCAACCTCCTCAATAGGGTGCTCCTTAAAATACCGAGCATGCAATACCTGGGCGATTTGATGTCGTCCCAACTTCATGGCTTCCCTTTGCAGCTGCTTCAACGGCTCAACGAATTCAGGGCTACGAACAAGGCGCAAAAACACATACTCAAAACCCTCAGTAAATATCTTCCCTTTCTCCACAACCGCTGCATCTCTTTCCTTCTCCAACAACGCACACCTCTCCTTCAATGCAGCCACCTCCTTAGACTGATTGTGTAATCCCTCCTTCAGCTGCTCTACAATAAAACTTTGGTCTTTAACTTCAACTTGCGAAGCCTCCAAACTCACCCGACACTGTTCCAACTCCTTCTTAAATTTCTCAGACTCCTCACACTGCGCTTCCATCTTCTCCATAGCCCTAATATTCCTACCCAGCCGTTGGCGCATATCCATGGCAATGCTCATGATGTCTAACAATATCTCATCAGACTTGGTTGCTGCTCCCACATCAGACAAACCTTTAAATTTTCGCTTCCTAGGGCTAGGAAACATGTGGTTCAAAAAGTCACAGCGAGACAAAGCAAAAGATAAATCATCATTAGAAAGGATTCTCCAGGAAGGCTTGAATACACCTGCTTCCTCGGCATCAGTTTTCTCTTTATCAGAAAATGAATCCACCAGAAGAACATCCTGCTCCTGGGTAACGGGCTCCTTACCAGTAGTTATCCGTGAAGGTGAAGAATGACGGCTGGTATCAGACAACTCCTTAATGACGACTCCCTTAGATGACCGAAGTCCCCTCCAAAGGGAGGGGGAGGAGGACGGTACGTTCGCTTTCCTCTTGCGTTTTTTAATAACATGAGCAAGCGTCTCACCGTCTTCAGAGTCTGAAGTGTAGAGGAAAAGAATAAAAACAAGAGAAAAACCAAAGGAGAAACAAAGGTCAAAGGCCATACCTCCCTCGAAAACAACGGGAACGTTCCCAGCACTGCTACCAATATTTTGTTCCCCCCGGCGGGAACCCTCAACGCCATCAGTCTTCTTAGTAGCAAACGAATTCCAGAAATATCGTCATCGGTAAGGAGATCGCCCAAATCCATTTCTGAAATAAAACAGGGAAGATAAAAATACTTAAGAGAAGTAATAAGTCAAGCAAATAAGGAGACTCCTTACCAACATGACCCTTAAAAGCCACAGGCACAGAGCCAGGCTGCCCATAAACACGACTTATACCGGCCATAACTAACACTTATTCAGGATACACACGAAGATGAAACCTTCGGTTACACAACTTCTCCCTTACATCACCATCAAAGATTGCGGGTAAGACGTTTGCCTCGACATTTCCCCCTTCCCGCCAAACGAGTAAACTATTCCTTCCTCTACCCACAACCTTACTATCTACCCAAATATATCTCCCCTTCCAATCCCTCAAACAAGTCCTCTTCCCCACCAGAATATGGGAAAAGGGCTTCAGCCTACGTTCAAAAATAAACCAATCCCCTTTGTTACAAAGTCTGAAACAAGTCCACACTAGGACTCTCACCTACAGATTCACAGGTCATCACAAAAACCATAGCCTTTTCACACCCCAAAGGAGTCAACTGTGTGATATGAATCTGATAGAAGGATAGCAAATCTAGGAAAAAGGTACTAAGACAAAATCGGAGATGACCTATTTTTATAGATTTAGTATAGATGGCCACCTTGCCAGGAGGAGGGTGGTTAGCCCTCTCATGCTCTTGGGGAAGACAAGGGTGAATGTTGGAAGGAATCCCATATTCCTTACAGAACCTACGAAAGTATGAGGGAGAAACTATAGAAGGATGGTCTCCAATGTTCCCTGAGCCATCATCAGAGGCCTCCGGTTCCATAAGGACGTGATAAAGGTAAATAAAAAGACTATAAAGAACTAACCTGCTTGACGCTGATACCCTTCGATGAAGAAACCCACAAAAAGGAAAGGAAAAGGAAACGAGAGGAAGAGGAGGAAACAAAAACCGTTCAAAAGGAGGATGAACCGCTCCTTTTAAAAGAAAAAAAAACGTTTTTAAATTTTGAAAATGGAAGTTATCACGGATCCCTGTGAAGCAAATCAGGCGGGAATCCACGTGGAGCCTCGCAGGGCGTCACCCTCTGACCAGTGCCCCAAACCATCAATGTCAGATGACATCACGTCAGGCATAGGGCAGCTACCCTAGTCGCAATTAATTAACGGATTTGACCCCTCATAATTACCTGTCACTCACCACCCAATGTAGGTAATTTCACTTTTCCTCGGTATCCTTGCATGCATAAAGAAACGAATAATGATAATTTAAAACTCAAGTTCAAACTCTCTTGTAGAAAGTCTGAACTGGGGGGACTTGTTAGTGTACATTCCCGAGTGGACACATGTATCCTTAGGGAATTTCCACCTGTAAAGAATATTAAAAATATATATCCTTTAGAAAAAGACAAGATGGTCCTTTGTTTCTCAGAAAAGGACATCCCCCCATATGGTGGAAGGTACATGTACGGTAGGCAGAGAATGTTTTGTCCCCTAATGGAGACAAAACATTGGCACAGTTGGAAAGAAGACAAAAGAGGAGAATATCCGTCTCCTTCCAATATATGCAAAAGGTGGGTAACCATAATGGAGCTAAGTTTTTCAACATCCTTCATCTTCTTCACCCTGATATTTCTCTCTAAAAAAAGAATGAACATGAGATCTGACTTGGGCGTCAGAGGTGTCTCACAGGGAACCTTCCCTGTGTAGACACGCTGATCCTATTTCCTAGTTTTCATCTTGCAGAGTTTAGTCCAGAAATTGTGAGACCAGAAGGTGTGATTCAGTTGAGCAAAGCTATTGGAAGTTCGTTGTGTAAACAATATTTATGTTGGTGATTGTGTGATCTGGCAGAAAAAGATTCTCGACGTTATTTCCGTCTTCGTTGAAAAGATTTGAGATGATGCATTTGGTATCGATGTTGATTTTTTACAAAAATTATTGCAGCAAATTTGTTGATTGGAGGCTTTAACAACAGAAGGAAGTCTAAATGACGTCTTGTTGTTTGTGTATAACAAATTTCTTGCACTTCCAACAAGATGGTGATTGGTGTTTTATGCAGAATCAAGTTTCTTTCTGCAAATGAATTTCAACGAAATGGTGTGATGTGTGTAGCAATTTTCCTACACATTCAACATATGTTCAGTGTTTTGGTGATTTGTGACATGGTGTTCTAACTAGAACCGGTGGATGAGTAGTTGGACGTAGTGTTGGTGATCCATCACCAATATAAATTAAGTGTAATGGGATAAACTTGTTGACCAAAATAATGTTAGTAAACATTGCATGAGTTTCGATGCTTCGGAGTGCACACTTGTTCAAGATTATTTAAGATTAATTACTGGGGGGGGTCCGGGGTAAGCGCCCCCGGTAGTAGGTTCCAGGGGCCGCCCCTGGTGGCGGGGTCCAATGTTGACCCGATTTGTGTCCAGACTTGATTTTGACCCGATGGTAGTAGTTGGTTTTTGGCGGTTACAATTCGCGTGGAATTTGGTCATTTTGGCGGTACAGAATTCAAAATGAAATCTATATTCTTTGTTCGATTCTCTGATTTTTATCCAATTGAGATTTCGAGAGTACCATCGAAATACTTAAATCTGAAAGTAATAATCACGACTATCAGATTTTCCAAATATTTGAAATCCTCCGTTTTTCTAACACGTAGCAGCAAGTCTACAAAAGTTTTGTGATGTGTAATAACTCCCTTGCATGTCTTGTTTGTTTGCTTAAGTCTAGCTTAAGCCAGTATGTTAGAATGTAATCTAGACTTTAATTTAAGTGACTAAGTATGGTAGTTAATAAATTTATTAGTTAATTAAGATGGTTAAAGTTCGTTAGATTGAAAGTTAGGGAGTACTTAAAGGTAATTGGTTATATTGAAGGGCTACAACTCTTTGGTATATACCTTTTCATTGTCTATATAAAGGGTTAATGTTCTCTGTAATTGTAATTGTATTAATCATGGAAAAATAATCACAGGTGTTGAATTGTGTATATTTCTTGCCTATGCGTTTCTTATATCAATTTCTTTTTGGTCCACTACCAACAACCGTGGCTGTAGATCACTCTATTTGTAGGTCTGGTTAATACTCATATTTTATGCTTTTAAACTAGGATTAAGTATCATTTTGACCATTTAACTTTTAGATTTGTCTCATTTAGCCACTAAACTATTTTTTGTCCTGATTTAGCCACTAAACTTTAGTTTAGTGTTCTATTTTGGGAAAAATAATAAAACTAATGGCTAACATGGAACAAAATATGATGATTTAGTGGTTAAATCTGGACAATTTTCAGTAGTTAAATCGGTAAAAAGAAATTTTAGTGGCTAAATATATACACAAAAAATAGTTCACTGGCTAAATCGGCACAAAAATAGTTTAATGGCTAAATCAAAAAGAATCTCAAAGTTAGATGGTCAAAATTACACTTAACCCTTTAAACTATTAAAAGATATAAATAGTACTTATACTTAATTATATTTGTTGCAATATATTGTGCACAACACCTATGATGAAATGCTTGAAACAAATTCTACCTTACTAATTTACCTAAATTTTATTGATTGACCTTGTGCTAAAAATCGATAATCCCAAAACCAAATCCAAAAAATAACTAATCTTTCCAAAACCGTTTTACATGACTTGTTCCCTTCAATTATTATACCAACTCAACTTAAACCGTATTTTCTAATTAAATGTGGAGAAATTTCTAAAGTGAGTGGGGCAGGTGTGCGGGAGGCTCAATCGCACAGGGTCCTCCAATTTCGTAAGGCCTCACGGTCATAATAAAGATTTAAATTTAGACCAATAAATATTTTTGTATTTGGTGTATCGGTGCATTAAAATGGAATTCATGTCAAATTTAATTTGATTATTTATTTTAATTTCTCATTAGTGAGTTTTTTTGTTATTCACAACCTCCACTTTACCTATTAATATTTTTTGTTATTCACAACCTCCACTTTACCTATTAAAATTGAGTCTTAGAATGACCAAATTACTATTTAAAAATATTTAAGAGACTATGTTGTAATCACAAACACAGAAACTTTGAAACTCATGAGACGGACCTGGTAGTCGTTGTGGTGACCCATGGAGGTGAGTGGTGGCTGAAGATCTCTTTTGTATGGTCAAAATTATTACAAAACTAGTTTATTAACTCGTATCTTATATGGATTTTTATAAAAATGATCCTAAAAATCGATCATCCCAAAACCAAATCCAAAAATAACTAATATTTACAAAACCCTGTTACATGACTTCTTCCCTTCAATTACTATACAAAGTCAACTTAGACCATATATTCTAATTAAATGTGGAAAAAATTCTAAAGTGAGTGGTGACCAGTGGTCGTTGTGGTGACCCATGGAGGTGAGTGGTGGCTGAAGATCTTTTTTGTATGGTCAAAACTATTTACAAAACTAGTTTATTAAGTCTTACGTTATATGGTTTTTTTTAAATGATCCAATTATTTTTTGAGAATATAATTTTATAAATAAATACACAAATATTTAATCTATCTACATGTATAATAAAAAAAAACACAAATATCCACATGGCATAACCACGTTTCACCTGATAAGATAAGTATACAGTATATTTTTAAAATAAAATAAAAGATAAATTCATTAATTATTTCTAATATCTATAACATTAATAAATAATTAACTTTATCCATTTTTTGAAATTATTCAATAACGTTATTAATTTGTAATCATCATCATTTTAACATCTATTAATTTCGTCGAGAAGTTAGGATACTTTATATCAAATTCTTTCCATGAAGATCCATCAATGAATGATACATCGTACTACCCTTTTCTCCGATACCGTGTCAATACATCGAAGACTACAAACGTTGTAGTCAGGGGGTCAGTGGAGAGCATCCTAACACCTCATGAGCTACCTTCTTAACCTTTGTATTTTTATCGACCCACCTACGCTTATTACGACAGGACAATAGTCTATCGACTTGTGATCTTGTAGAAGAGAAAACAATGTTTTTTATAGCATACATGTATCGACTCATAACTCAACCCGGTCTTTTTTTAGTTTATTTTTGGTTACATGGTATAAAAAAGGGAACCCTATTTTCTTTAGGAAATGTAGATTGCAACAACTAGAGGAGTATATCAAATGAACTATTAATTCTTGTTGTTCAACTTGATATGCATTAGTTTCATTAAAAATTCGACAGAAGAAAATAAGATGCATCCAGGATATAATTTCTCATTAAATTCTTCTAATAGCTTGAGAAATCCATCATCAATACCCCACTCTCTGTATCTTAGTTCCCATCGTTGTGATTGGTATCATTTTCACCAAACTTCTCTATAATGATGTCGATAAGACTGGTCATCCCGTTACTTGGAGCTACATCATCTATGATATGACTATAATTTTATATGTTTCGGAGTCATTTTATGCTCATTTTAAGCACCGATACTTCGTAACTTCCATATTATTACTCCAAATTATGTTTCAGGGTCAAGAGGTCAAATGGAAGCAGCTCGAGAAAATTCAGCGCGAACCGAGCCGGAGGGGGCGCAGGCCTGCGCCACCCTACGTTGCAAAACAAAAGAATTGAGAGTTAAAGAGCACTTCCAGCGCAGCCCAGCGTAGCCCTGGCCGTACCCCATGCGCAAGGGGGGGGGGGGGGCAGGCCTACGCTTGCTCTATGCTGGGTCGGCGTAAAAACGTGTTTTCAACCCTAGAAACCCTAAATCCACTTCCTCTATAAATAGAGGTCGATGGTGATCATTTGAGAAGGCCCCGTAAATGGTAAAAAAAGTGGTGAAGCCCGCCGGAGTGGATTCACAATACAAGTACGAAGACGGTGGTTCGCAAGCTTACAACTATGTCTCCAATCAACACCATAGCCGTTTGCGGAGGATCTATGGCTAACTGTTACTTTACTTGAATTTCAATATATGTTTTGATGTATTTGCGTTGATTGAAATACTCTATGTGTATTCAAATGATAAACATTCGGTTATGATTATGATTGTATGTTTCGAATGGTAAAAGCAAGATAGTTCATAGTGGTATTATTATTTGTGTCGAGTCCATTAGCTTAGAGATTAAGGCAAGTAATGAATATTGCATGCGCTATGCCGAGAGTTATTAGTTAAAACGTTTATGATTAATTTAACCGCGCAATTAATTATGTCTATGTGACTGTTGCATGAAATTTGATTGGTTAATACTTATGCCGTAGTGATTCCGTGAATGGTTATCTTCAATTTGATTGTTAATTTACTTCGTTTGTTATTTGCCGTTAATTTTAGTCACAATTTAGTCGTAAATCATTAATCCAAACAAATCATCCAATTCACTTGATTCACAATTTAAAGTGCTTTCAATAAACTCACAAAACTAACAGATTAACCCTAATTACATACGCACTCCATGTGGATTCGTCCATTACTTCTCTGAGCTAAATAATAGATTTAATGATTATTTCTGCGGGTCACAACGACGACCCGTCTGATTTTGGCGACGTTGCCGAGGAGTGGTAACGTTAGTTAGGGCTGGAAGTTAGTTTTTGGCCTTAGATTTAAGTTTTAAGTTTAAGTACTTTATTTTTGGTTATTTTTAGTCTTTAATTTCCTATTATTAAAAATCACATAAAAATTAAAAAAAGCAAAAAGGTAATTGTAGTCTTGTACTTTACCACCAAAAATATAATTAGTTTATTAGGTAATTTAATTTAAAAGTTTTTAATAGTTTATGCACACACGTCGATCAGCTAGAGAATTGCCGCTACAATTTGAACCCAAAATCGAAAAGTAGCTTAATCTGACCGAAAGACTGTCAGGATTTAAAAACAAAAAGAATTAATCACGGAGAACTCAAACGAACAAGAGGAAGAAATTCCCAATTTAGAAATTCCTAATTTAGAAGATCCTCCGATTTTGCCACGAAATCGTGAACAAGAAGAACCTGAGCGTATAGCTTCTAGGATGGGTGAGTAGGCGAGACGTACAATTGAGTCATATTACTGCCTTGGTGATGTGCCCGATCCGTCTCCAATCCGTTATCCTGAAAATGAGAACGAACCCGAAGTTCGTCCTCATATATTTCGAATTCTTCCGATCTTCCGAGGGATGCCAAGTGAGGAACCCTACGAACATCTAGCTGAGTTCACAGCTGCTTGTAAAGCAAACCATGTTCGAGGAATAACCACCGACGGTTTAAAACTTCGATTATTTCCTTTCTCGTTGAAGGAGAAAGCAAAAAATTGGTTTGTATCATTACCGACCTATAGAATTACCACAAGAGATCAAATGAAACACGAATTTCTTAATGAATATTATCCCATTAGTAACACAACCGAGAAAAGAAAGGAAATTACTAGATTAAAACAAAAACTCGGTGAACAATTCTACGAAGCTTTTGATCTTATGAATGAGCTATTAAGAGCTTGTCCATATCATGAAGTACCCAAATGAATGCTTATTAAAACATTTTTTGATGGTGTGAGTCAAGAGAGTCGTAATATAATTATTGCTGCCACAAGAGGCACATTTTTAGCTAAAGAAGACGATGAGGCTTGGGAGTTGTTAAATCAACTAGGTAAAGGTCTTAAGGTTCAAACCGGTTCTGAAAACAACATAGGAGTTCAAGTTATGAGCATAGATAATGCCTGGAAACGTGAGGTTAAGAGTGAAATTTCAGAATTAGGTAAGAAAATGGATCAATTGATGAAGGGTCTTACAAACTCTAATGCATCAATTAACTGTGTCACATGCGGCGATCCATCTCATCATTCAAAAGCTTGTCCTCAAGTGCAGTCCACTGAGGAATTTGCTAATGAAGTCTACGGTTTTAGAGCTCATAGAGAAAGGGATAATCCATTCTCGGAGACCTATAATCCGGGGTGGAGAAACCATCCTAACTTTTGATGGAAGAATGATCAGCCTACTGATCATCAATCTAAACCTAGATATGAACCACCAAAAAGAGAGTATCAATATGGTTCTACTTCTGCAGCTAAGGATGAGCGATATTATAAGTCAAATCAACGTGATCAACCACAATTCCAAGTGGAAATGAATATGACTTCTTCGCAATCTCGGAATTTGTTGAATTTATGAAGCAACAGTCAGCTATCAGTACTAAGACCATGGAGATGTTGAGTCACCAGATGGGTCAGATAGCTAAATAGCTTACTAGACGTGAAGAGGGAAAGCTTCCTAGCAAAACTATTCCCAATAAGATTTAAATACCTAAGGAGCAAGGGGCAGAAGATGATACCGACACTGAAGTCGTGTATGAGGAGAAAGAGGATCCAAAAAAAAAGAGGTTCCTAAGAAGGTTTCTTTCAAAGAACCGATTAAGGCAGATATCCCAACTCCCAAAGTTGGGAGGCGGTTAAGAGTCAGGACACTTCAGTTCCTCCTCCTTATCCTGCTGCTTTAGAAAATCCAAAATCTTCCCCTTATGGCAAAAGAGGCCCACAACCAGAGGATCTGTGGGATTTGTTCAATCAAGTTAAGATCAATATTCCTTTAATCAAGGCTATTCAGCAAGTTCCCTCTTATGCCAAATTCTTAAAAGATCTCTGCAAACAAAAGAGAAAGTATAAGGTCTCATTCCCTAAGCAGATCAACTTAACTGAACAGTTAAGTGCAGTAGTTTCTAGTTCTTTACCTCCTAAGATGAAAGATCCTGGATCACCATTGATTCCAGTGATGATTGGGAATGTGCAGATTAAAAAGGCACTGCTTGATCTTGGAGCTAGTGTTAATATTTTACCTGGAAACTTGTTTGACAAACATGATCTAGGCTAATTACAGACAACTGATATTATCTTAAAGTTGGCAGATCGGTCAACCAAGTGCCCAAGAGGTATTCTATCTGATGTCATAGTAAAAGTTGAAGACTTTTACTATCCAGTTGATTTCCTAGTGCTGGAAAGTTCAATAGGAGACAATCAACCGACTGTTATCTTAGGCGGACCTTTCTTAGCCACGATTAATGCTTAAATTAATTGTAGGACGGGAGTAGTGGATATCGCTTTTGGTAATCCAAAATTGAGATTGAATGTGTTTAATGCTTCAAATGCCGCTGCAATCGATTCCAAGTGTTATCTTTTAGATATGGTGGATGAACTTGCACATCAGCATAGTTCATTAATCAACAATAAAGATACCACTGAATTATTCTTTGCTGAGCATGATTTAGCCAAAATGAATTCTACTGTGTGTGATAAGTAATCGACGCAACCACCATGGATCGTAGGACTAAAAATTTACCCAACTGATTTGCCTCAGTCAGCAAAACCTTCAACAGAACAACCACCTCTTCTAGAATTGAAGGAGTTTTCAGATCATTTAAAATATGTTTTCTTAGGTCAGAATGACACTGTGCTTGTCATAATTTCATCAGATCTGACTGAAGCGCAAGAAAAATCTCTACTGCAAGTATTAGTTAAATATAAAGAAGAAGTAGGATGGACTATAGTTGATTTAAAAGGAATTAGTCCCACTTTGTGTATGCACCGAATTATTACTGATCCAGAAGCTAAACCAGCACGGGACGCGCAAAGGAGATTGAATCCTAATTTAAGAGAATTAGTTAAAAAGGAAGTATTGAAATGGTTAGACGCTGGGATCATATATCCCATATCCGATAGCAAATGGGTAAGTCCAACCCAAACTGTACCCAAGAAATCGGGAATCACAGTAATTGATACTGAAGAAGGAGAAAAGATAACTACTCACCCTGTAACTGGGTGGAGAGTATGTATTGACTACTAAAAAACTCAATTCTGCTACATCTAAAGATCATTTTCAATTACCATTTATAGATCAAATTGTGGAAAAATTAGCAGGACATAAGTTTTACTATTTCCTTGATGGATATCTGGTTACAATCAAATTCCGATCCATCCATAGGATCAAGAGAAAACTACATTTACTTGTCCATATGGCACCTTTGCCTACCAAAGAAGCCGTTCAGACTATGTAATGCACCCGCCACATTCCAGCGCTGTATGATGACTATCTTTTCAGATATGGTGGGTGGTTCTCTTAAGATATTTATGGACGATTTCTCCATATTTGATAAAACATTCGAAGATTGTCTAGGACATTTAGAGAGAGTCCTAAAGAGATGCACTGAAACCAACTTAGTGCTAAGTTAGGAGAAAAGCCACTTTATGGTAAAAGAAGGGGTAGTCTTAGGCCATATTGTGTTTGAAAGAGGCATGGAGGTAGACAGAACAAAAGTTCAATTGATATCCTCACTTCCACCCCCCACAAACGTTAAAGGAATAAGATCATTCTAATGTGATGAGGACGTCACAAAGGTCTAACTTGGGGAGGGTAGGTTATAACGATAAGTTAATTAATTAATTTAGCCCCCACAAAAAAATTTTAGACCACATTTTATAACAAAAATTAGAAAGATATACAGCCCCGCGTACCAAAACAGTAAAAAATTAAAAAATTAGCAGAGTTGGGCGCAGGGGGCGCAGCCCTGCGCTGGCCCTACGCCCCATCGAGATTAAAACCCAAATTTAGCTCATTCTTCATTATCACAAACCCTAGAACCTTCAACCTACGGCTTGGTGTGCGGCTACACTTCCTACATCCCAATTTTGTGCTAAAATATGCAAATCTAAGCAACAACCACATTATCATGTACAACAAAGATTTAGGCTAGAAACATCTTCCTTGTGAGTATTTTTACTCATTTTGAAGGATTTTGGGTGTAGAAGGGGTTAAGGAAAAAGCTAGATTTTTATCATCTTCAACCTTCTAATCACCAAGGTTGATGTTTTTATTGAGTAAATGCAACTTATTTCATACTTTTTGAGCAAAATGAAAGCTTGAGCTTCATGGTTATCTATGGAGTTTTCATGGTGATTTTGACTTTTTAGAGTCAAAGTATGTGAAATTGCATGAATTTGATGATAACCTTGATTTATGTTTGATGAGATATGTATTACTTGTTATTGTAGTTAATTTGCCACGGTTAATTTCTAGAAATTAATTTGGATTTATAGAGTTGGTTACCTAAATTTGCATATAATGTTTGAATTATAAAAATCGGGTGATTAGCTTTAAAATGAGTTTATGTGCTAAATGGAATTTTATTGATAAATTAAGTATGTGTTTGACATTTAAATTGTTGGCAAATTATAGACTATATATAGAGTGATGCAAAATTAAAGCGTAAAAGGTATAGGTATATATATATATATATATATATATATATATATATATATATGTATGTATGTATGTATGTATGTATGTATGTATGTATGTATGTATGTATGTATGTATGTATGTATGCATCTAAATTTATTGAGCGTAATTGAATTTTTTTTTTAATTCGCATAGTTTGATTTATCTCATACATATTGTGGTTCGTTGGTAATTTGTAGATGTCGAGGAGAACACGTCAAAGAGCCCAACATGTCAATGTGCCCATAGATTGGAACCCAAACGTTTTACTATCCCAACACCCCGAGAATGTTAGAACACATTTATTTTTATATAAGAAATACTTGAATAAGGTGTTAGTCGAGAAGAGGGTTAGGAGAGATGTCTTT
Organism: Centrapalus pauciflorus; assembly: GCA_020465985.1. Classification (NCBI taxonomy): domain Eukaryota; kingdom Viridiplantae; phylum Streptophyta; class Magnoliopsida; order Asterales; family Asteraceae; genus Centrapalus; species Centrapalus pauciflorus. The sequence goes on along the minus strand of JAANYP010005401.1, from coordinate 320,291 downwards.
GAGGATTATGAGATTTCGTACCTCTTTGACTTTCTGGGGGTGGGAGAGTGTGCTTGATTTGGGCGGCCCCGTGATTAATCAGGCCGATGTTGTAGAGTGGATGTCTACCCTACGAAGGGAGACGGGCCGTTCGCCTGATGAGTTTAGACTTATAGGCACTGTCCACGGTAGGGACGTCGCGATGGATGCACAAATCCTTCACCAATTATTTAATGTAGATACGGGGGTAGGCAACGAAGGGTCTACCTAACGTGGGTATGAGTACAGATCCAAGGCCCAGTTGGCCTTTACTGACATGACTTGGTCGGGAGAGTGGACGGAGCAAGTGAGTAAGGTTTTTATTCCATCCTTTTTGGAATCTGAGTCCTCCTCCTCTTATAGCCGCAGCGCATTGACCCCAATGTGTAAGGTGCTTCACAAGATCATTGTGAATAACATCTTGCCTCGTGATAATGACCTGTCTAAGGTCAGACATAGATATATTACGGTTCTGTACGCCCTTCTTAGGTGAAGCCCAGACTGTCCATCGCAATGACAGTCATGAATGAGATATGGGCAATGTATGATACTCGAGAGAGGACGATCATCCCCCCTACGTGGTTGATCTCTAAATTTCTAGAGAGGACGGGTGCACTTTCACCCGATTTTCTGGTCTGCCCTATTTCGGCAATGTACATTACGGCCACCATGTTCCCTACCGTGATTTTTAGGGAAGTTGATGAAGGGTTCGAGATATTCGACAAGGAGACAAATCAGTCGTATATCGAGGACTATACTGAGGACGAGAGGAGAGATAGAGAGAGAGAGAGAGAGAGAGAGAGAGAGAGAGAGAGAGGAGAAGGCCGCTAATGAAGAGGAAGTTCGGCACGAAGAGCCGAACAGATTGGCGTCTACCTCGCACAGTCGACGTAATGACAGTGTTGATTTTGACCGCGTCATCAGGCGGTTAAATGACTTAGCAGTGGGTCAAGGTGAGTTCCGGGAGGACGTGACCTAGAAGTTAGACGAGATTAATGGGAGAATGGCCCATATTTATGATAGTTTCGATCACTTGTCGTATCGGGTAGATCAGCTTCAGGACGGGCAGAGAGCTCTGGCATATCAAAATGCCTATTACCAGCACCATAACTGTGCATACTGGGATGGAGTCCGACATCACGAGGACTCTGTAGCCGGTATGCCATATCAGTCATATAATGATTACACGATGCCCAACTACCAGTCCTACGACCCTGTCGTAGACACCTATCAGCGCTATCCGGCGCATGGCATGCAGGATCTCCCAGACCTGATCCCTACTCACTTGGTCCCACCTACACCACAATACCCCGCAGGTCAAAACCCGTATAGCAACTTCTTCAACAGTGTCTTCGGTCCTCCTCCGCCTCCTCCATTCGAATGATCGGGTACTATCTTTCCTTGTTCTTTGTTCTTTATTTTTCTGTCTTTTCATTTATTTATTTTATAATTGCATTTCTTTTCTTTAGTTACTAGTAATGGTTATTTTTAGTTTTTAGCCGAGTCCTATTAGAGTTTTAATGTTTATGTAGTATGTCTTATCTTCTCCAATTGAGTCGTGTTTGCCGATCAGGCCGTGGAACATGATGATAAATAGAAAATACATGTACGAGGGAATTGGCTAGTGTTGATAGGATATTCATTAATTAAGAAAAGAGTCGTAATAATAATTAAAATGTTTTCTATGTAAAGTTGAATTCAAGTATGTTAAAATTTATTTGGGCTTAAATATAAGTAATGTGTCAAAAAATTTTGGAAACTCATGCAATAAAAGGGATAACTTAACCACGTTTTTAGCCTCAAAATGAGTTAATTATAGTCTAGATGGTTCGGGAAACTAAGTTCGTAGGGGTACCATTCATGCCTAATCCCCTAAAACCGTCTGGTTTGGGAGTGATTGACCAAAATCTCGCTACATGGACCATCTAGATAATTTGAGTTGGAAAGAATATAGAAAGAAGCATGGTATTAAAAAGAAAAAGTTGTCGTAAACATGCATAGAGGGTAAAGATGGTCAAAAGACCCACGTGTTTTAAGTTTCGTAACCTTGAGCTAAAAGGGTAATTTCAAGAGTGAGATACATTATATAAATTCTAAGGGACATACATTTTAACTGAAAACGTCTTTGATTTACATGTTAAAATTTTAATGCATTAGTGCGAAGGCTAGCTTAACATAGAATTCCTAGAGTCACTACTAATACATGCCTGGTACATAGTTAGTTCTGATTCCCAAGGCTTGTTCGAGGACGGCCAAGAGTTAAGTTCGGGAGGTTTGATATGACTATAATTTTATCTGTTTTGGAGTCATTTTATGCTCAGTTTAAGCACCGATACTTCATAACTTCCATATTATTTCTCCAAATTTATGTTTCAGGGTCAAGAGGTCAAATGCAAGCAGCTCGAGAAAATTCAGCGCGAACCGAGCCGGAGGTGGTGCAAGCCTGCGCCACCATACGCTACAAAACAAAAGAAATTGAGAGTTAGAGAGCACTTCCAGCGCAGCCCTGGCCGTACCCCAGGCGCAAGGGGAGGCGCAGGCCTACGCTGGGTCGGCGCAAAAACGTGTTTTCAACCCCAGAAACCCTAAATCCACTTCCTCTATAAATAGAGGTCGATGGTGATCATTTGAGAAGGCCCCGAAAGTGTTAAAAAGAGTGGCGAAGCCTGCCGGAGTGTATTCACAATACAAGTACGAAGACAGTGGTTCGCAAGCTTACAACTATGTCTCCAATAAACACCATTGAAGAGCATACGATGAGTGGCTAAACACCATAGCCGTTTGCGGAGGATCTACGGCTTAGTTTTACTTTACTTGAATTTCAATATATGTTTTGATGTATTTGCGTTGATTGAAATACTCTATGTGTATTGAAATGATAAGCATTCGGTTATGATTATGATTATATGTTTTAATTGGTAAAAGGAAGATAGTTCATAGTGGTATTATTATTTGTGTCGAGTCCATTAGCTTAGGGATTAAGACAAGTAATGAATATTGCATGCGCTATGCCGAGAGTTATTAATTAAAACGTTTATGATTAATTTAACCGCGTAATTAATTATGTCTATTTGATTGTTGCATGAAATTCGATTGGGTAATACTTATGTCGTAATGATTCCGTGAATGGTTATCTTCAATTTGATTGTTAATTTACTTCGTTAGTTATTTGCCGTTAATTTTAGTCACAATTTAGTCGTAAATCATTAATCCAAACAAATCATCCAATTCACTCGATTCACAATTTAAAGTGATTTCAATAAACTCACAAAACTAACCGATTAACCCTAATTACATACGCACTCCCTGTGGATTCGACCCTTACTTCTCTGAGCTAATTAGTAGATTTAAGGATTATTTCTGCGGGTCACAATGACGGCCCGTCAATCTACAACCATAGGAGTTTACTTTCACCATGATAGACCCATGTAATGTAACAACGACTGAAACCAAATCTACGTATACGAAGTGTTATAATTAAAATTCTTGTAAAGACATTGTTTACACATTTTTCACACACGCATCCGATTTGACCCTACCGTTGACGAGTGCTCTGAATCTCTTGGCGAAAGAGTCGAGTCCTTGTTTGGAGCTCGAGCTTTTTACGATTTCGAATAGTAGTCCATCTTTTACCGATAAACATGACATAATTGAAACGTAAGTTAGGGCTTAGAGTTTACTACACGGGAACTAAATATTTATCAGGCTATGAATAGAGTATTCACAGGGTAGAATTTTAAAACTGTTTTTTAAAAACTTAACCTCATATGTCAATGCACATTACACGCTTAATTGTTTAAGAAAATTTCGACAGTATTTCCCTTGGCTCCTAGGTGTGTATATATATATATATATATATATATATATATATATATATATATATATATATATATATATATATATATATATATATATATATATATATACCCAAGAGCCAAAGGGAAATAACAAGTCCATATTTCTTAAACAACCAATTATGTAATAGGCTTTAACATCCTAAATAAGAGAAAGTATTCAAAAAACAGTCAAATAGGGACAGTCCAGAATTAGTTTCTAATTCAATTTCTGATGATTATGTATTCTAAGCTCATACGCACACACTTCAATAGTTTAAGACGACATATTCTCATTTCTCATAATATTATTATTATCTACTTGTTGAATAAAGAAAAGATAATTCATTCACAAATAATTTTAACACTTGATTTTTAATAAAGAAATTTCAATTCATATACTTTTCCCTAAATATACTATATATACATACAAACTAACTAACACACACATACATTTCATTAGCTTAAGAGGATATATTCTCATTTCTTATAGTATTTATTATTACCTCCTAGTTGAATAAAACAAAAAGTTAACCTATTCACAAATAATTTTAACATGTGAATTTAATAAATAAATTTAATAAATCACATACTTTTCCCTAAATATACACATATACACACTAAAATTGTACATACACACTAAAATTGTACATACACACACTAACAATTAAACCTTAAAATATACGTAGATTTAACAAATGTACATTATACATTAAAATACTAACATTTTTACCCAAAATATACATACATTTTAACGAATGTACATTATACATAAACACACTAAAAAGTTTAACAAAATATGCATACTTGTCCCTAAACTTAACAAATCTAGAATTATTTAAACAAATCAACATATTTTATCATAAATTTAACAAATCAACATGACCTACATTTTTACCCAAAATTTATTTTAAAGAATCTACAAATAACTTTACTCTAAAAGTATACATACGCACTAAAAGTATACATAATCACACTAATATTACCCTAAAATCACCATATATTTTAGTAAATTAGACAAATTTAAACCCTTTAAATAGTGTAATTGTGTGAGTGTGTTCATATGGTAGCCAAAGAAACAACTGGAGGCCGGATAGGAGACACACACACATACACATACATACACACACACACACATGTACATGTAGCGGTAGCTGCATGGTGATAAGGCTATAATTTTATGTGTTTTCGATAGCATTTAAGGCTTATATGTGCACCTGTGCTTCGTGACTGTCAAACTTTTACTACCAAATTGTGTTTTAGGGTCAAGAAGTCAAATGAAAGCAGCTCGAGAAAATTCAGCGCGAAACAAGCCAGTGGGGGCGCAAACCTACGCCACCCTACGCCCTCAAAACAGTGAGATTTGGAGCTAGAAAACAGTTCCAGCGTACCCCCAGCGTAGGTTGGCCATAACCCTAGCATAAGGGGGCGTAGGGCTACGCCCGGGCTACGATCGTGCGGTTTAGAAACCCTGTATCCGCTTTTTAGCATCCGAAACCCTAAACCATTCATCCTCTATAAAACGTTGGCGAAGCCCTGCCGAAGTTGATTCACGGATCGAGTACGAAGAAGGTGGAATGCAACTGTTCGTGCCGTAGAAGCCTAAAATGATTTCCACAATCATTCCCGATGGAGAACATACGATGAGAGGCTAAAACCACCATAGCTATTTGTTGATGATTTGCGGTTAAGTTTTATTTATTTGAATGTCATTTTATGTATTGATGTGTTTTATGATTATTGGATATTTTGTGTAATGCAAATGATATTACATTTGGTTTTTATTATGCGTAAATGGTTTAATTGGTAAAAGCAAGATAGTTCATAGTGATGTTATTATTTGTACCGAGTCCATTAGTTCAGGGATTAAGACAAGTAATGAATGTTGCATGCGCTATGCCGAGATTTATGGATTAAAGGGTTTATGATTAATATGACTAAGTATTTGTTTATGTCTATGTGACCATTGCATGATATGCAAGTGAGTAATAATGTAAGGCATAACGATTTCATAGATGGTTATCTTTAATTTGATTTGTTATTCGATCGTGGTTTGTCTTGCCATTGTTTAGTATTAATCGTCATTCCAAACAATCCATTTCACAATTTAAATCACTTTCCTAATCATAAAAGAAACTCGCAATTTAACCCTAATAAACCTATACACTCCCTGCAGATTCGACCCTTACTTCCCTACACTAGTAGGTAGTTTGGACTAGTTCTACGTGCCACAACGACGGTTCGTCAGATTTTGGCGCCGTTGTAGGGGAGCTGTAAGCACTTGTTAGGGCTAGTAAGTTAGTTTTGCCTTAGTTTAGGTTAGTACATTATTTTTAGTTATTTCCGTATTTTAATTTCTTATCATTAAAAACCAACTAAAAATCATAAAACCCAAAAAAAAGGTAATTGTAGCCACTCTACTTTTACCACCAAAAAAAATTTTAAAAAATTAAAAAACAAATAAAAAAATAAGGTACGCGGAGGACGAATATAATCAAGAGGAAAAGTTCCAACCTTCGAGGAGCCGAATGTAGCCAGAAGTCTCAAAGCCGAAGTATTAGAACCTTTAATTGTCAAAATAGGAGAACAATTAAGAAGGACTGTCGAGTCACATTATCGTCCTGGTGATGTGCCCGATCACTGACCTATTCGATATCCAGAAAATGAGAACGAACCCGAAGTTCGACCTCAAATTATTCTAAATTATTCCCATCAATAGAGGTATGCCTAGTGAGGAAGCCTACGAGCATTTAGCTAAGTTTACAACTATATGCAAAGCAAATCATGTTCGAGGTATAACCACCGATGGTTTAAAACTTTGATTATTCCCTTTTTCACTAAAAGAAGAAAACCAAAAATTGGTTTGTGTCGCTACCCACCAATAGCATCACAACCTGGGATCAAATGAAACGTGAATTTCTCATTGAGTATTACCCCATAAGTAAAACCACTGAGAAACGAAAAGAGATCACCGGTTTCAAACAAAAACTTGGTGAACAATTCTATGAAGCATTTGATCGGATGAACGAATTGCTAAGAGCTTGTCCACACCATGATGTTCTAAAATGGATGCTCATCAAAACTTTCTTTGATGGTGTGAGTCAAGAAAGCCGGAACATAATCATTGCTGCTACTAGTGGCACATTTTTAGCTAAAGAAGATGATGAGGCTTAAGAATTACTGAATCAACTCAGTAAAGGTCTCAAAGTTCAAGCATACCTTGAAAATAATATCAGAGTCCAGGTGATGGGTATAGACAATGTCTGGAAACTTGAAGTAAAAAGTGAAATCTCAGAACTCGGAAAGAAGATAGATCTACTGATAAAGGGTTTTAGCCAAAACCCCGCTGCATCGGTTAAATGCGTAATATGCGAAGATCCATCTCATTATTCTGAAGTATGCCCTCAAGTGCAACCCACTGACGAATATTCTAACGAAGTATATGGTTTTAGAGCTCATCGAGAGAGAGGGATAACCCATTTTCGAAAACCTATAATCTGGGATGGAGAAATCATTCTAATTTTCGATGGAAAAATGATCAGCCGACCGATCATCAATTTAAACCAAGGTATGAACCACAATGAAGTGAATATCAATATGGTTCAACTTACGCTGCTAAGGATTGGCGATATTATAATCCGAACCAACATGATCAACCTCACTTTCATGTGGAGACGGATACGAGTTGGATCTTCACACTTTTTGGAGTACGAGGAATTCATGAAGCAAAAATTGGCTTTTAACGAGATGTTAAGTCGCTAAGTGGGTCAGATAACCAAATCGCTCACAAGACGAGAGGAGGCGAAGCTTCCGAGTAACACGATTCTAAATCCTTCACATGCATACGGCAAAAAGATAAAGCATGAAGTGAATGAAGTATCCAAGGTGACTGTTTTGAGAAGTGGTAAAGAAGTAGATAATAAGATCGAGATGCCAAGGGAACAAGAGGTAGAAGAAGACACCGACACTGAAGTCGTGTATGATCATACGGAGGATACTAAGAAGAAGAAGGATTCTAAGAAAATTACTTTCAAGGAACCACTCAAGGAAGATATCCCAACTCCCAAAGTTGGGGAGACGGTTAAGGATCAGGACACCACAGCTCCTCCTCCTTACCCCGCTGCTCTGGAAAATCCGAATTCTTCTCCATATGGAAAGAGAGGTCCACAACCCGAGGATTTGTGGGATTTATTTAATCAAGTCAAGATCATTATCCCATTGTTCAAGGCTTCAACAAATACCCTTTTATGCCAAATTCTTAAAAGATCTTTGCACGCAGAAAAGAAAGTTCAAGGTCTCGCTTCCCAAGCAGATCAATTTAACTGAGCAAGTGAGTGCAGTAATTTCTAATTCCTTGCCACCGAAGCTGAAAGATCCTGGATCACCTATGATTCTAGTTACAATTGGCAATGTGCAAATTAAAAAGGCATTACTCGACCTTGAGCCAGTGTAAACATTTTACTTGGAAATTTGTTTGACAAGCATGATCTAGGCCAGTTACAAACCACATATATAATTCTACAGCTGGCAGATTGGTCAACAAAATACCCAAGGTGTATCTTATTGGACATGATAGTAAAAGTTGAAGACTTTTATTATCCGGTTGACTTCTTAGTCTTATATACAGAGAGTTCTTTTGGAGAAAATCAACCAGCAATTATTTTAGGCAGACCATTCTTAGCCACTATTAATGCTCAAATGAATTGTAGAACGGGGGCTGTAGATATTGACTTTGGGAATCACAAGCTGTGATTAAACATGTTCAATGCTTCCACTGTTGCTTCAATCGATTCAGAATATTACATGATAGATGCGATACATGAGATTAAGCAGCACAGTTCACTAATCAATGCCAAGGATACCACCGAATTATTTTTTGCTAAGCACGACACTGTTATGACAAGCTCTGATGAATGCAATGAGCTTAAGGCAGTCATGAAATCCACACTAGAACCTAAACAACCACTGTGGACCCATAAGACTTAAAAACTACCAACTGATATTCCTCAATCTGCAAGGCCTTTAATAGAACAACCACCTATTCTAGAATTAAAAATCTTGTCTGTGATTTGAAATATGCCTTTTTAGGTCAGAATGACACTCTATCAGTCATTATTTCATCTGATCTGACCAAGGCACGAGAAAAAGCTCTGCCACAAGGGTTAGTAAAATATAAAGAGGTAGTAGTTTGGACGAAGAATGTTGTTACCAACCACCTATCTAGGCTCCCAATTCTCCCATTAGACTTAACCGATCACATTAGGGACTCCATCCCTGATGAACAATTATTATCAATTTTCAAAATACCCTGGTTTCCATTAGACACAGGTTAAAGTTATGTCTCACCAATAATATGCTAGTCTCTGAACTAATCAGGTTAGAGGAACCCAAACATAGTTAGGCTAGTATAGGAGCAGTACGTCTGGCTGGAGACGTAAAACTTAGCGCTTCTTAAGAGGCAACCAGAGAACTTTGTGGGTGTGTTTCTGGAAACCCTCATGAGACAGCACTCGTCCACTCGGGATACGACAGGTTTAACGGCTTGTTGCACGTGCTAAGTGTAATCGTGCTTCCCTACGAAAAGACGAATTATTTTAATTATTTTGTTATCTTAGTTAAATGTTAGTGTCACCAACTAAGTTGGGGAGGGTTTCCAACCCAATTTTAGTTGTTTCTAGACTTAGTTTTTACTTTAGTTTCATTTATCCCAAATAAGTAAAGAATTTTATTAATTGTGACTATGTTCATTGTCTGCCCATTATAAGTGTGTTTATGTGACGAGGACGTCACAGTGGTCTAAGTTGGGAAGGGTAGGTTCTATGAAATATATATGATCTAACGAGCCTCCAAAATTTTTTTTATTATTAGACTGAAGTTTGACCACCTGGGCAAAGAGCTACGACATGTCATGAAGAGCAGGATTGGGCATATTGAGAGGGGGTTCGACATCACGAGGATTTTCAGGATGATAGTTTTTTCAATAGTATCTTCGGTCCTCCTCTTCCTCCTTACTAGTGATAAGGGACCATTGTTCCTTGCTTTTCATATTTATATATTTAGATTTTCTTGTTTGGGTTAGAATTTTATTTTTGAAATTTTATTTCAGTATTTGTGTGTGATTTGTCTTCATTTGTCGAGTCCTGTTAAATGTGAATGCTTAGTGTCAGTATAGTTCCTTAGACTTCCCCCGTTAAGTCTTGTTTGCCGATCAGGTCGCGAAAAATGATGATAAATAAAAATATATGTGCTCGGGAATTGGCTAGTGTTGATAGGATATTCTCTAATTAAGTTAAGACTCATAATAATAATTAACATTTTTGTTATGTAAATCGAATTCAAGTAAGTTAAAATATATTCGGGCTTAAATATAAGTAATGTGTCAAAAGATTTTGGAAAACTCATGCAATAAGGGGGAGAGCTTAAACATGTTTTTAGCCTCAAAATTGAGCCAAGTACAGTTTAGATGGTTCGGGAAATTAGGTCCTTTGGGGTACCACTCATGTCTAATCCCCTAAAACCATCTGGCTTGGGAGTGATTGAGCTAAATCTCGCTACATGGACCAACTAGATAACTTGAGTTAGAAAAAATAGATATAAGCATGGTATTAAAAAGAAAAATTTTGTCGTAAACATGCATAGATGGAAAAGATGGTTAAAAGACCCACGTGTTTTAAGTCTTATAACCTTGAGCTAAAAAGGGTAATTTCCAAGAGTGAGATACATTATATAAATTCTAAGGAAATATATTCTAACTGAAAATGTTCTTTGGTTTAAATATTAAAAATTTTAATGCATTATTGCGAAGGCTAGCTTAACATAGAATTGCTAGACACACTGATAGTATATCCGGTACACAGTTAGTTCTGATTCCAAAGTTTGTTCGGGGACGACCAAGAGTTAAGATGGGGAGGTTAGATAAGGCTATAATTTTATGTGTCGTGCACCTGTGCTTCGTAACTGCCATACTTTTACTCCCAAATTGTGTTTCAGGCTCAAGAAGTCAAATGGAAGCAGCTCAAAAAAATTCAGTGCGAAAGGAGTCATTGGGGGCGCAGATCTACGCCACCCTACGCCCTCAAAACAGTGAGATTTGGAGCAAGAAAACGGTTTCAGCGTACCCCCAGCACAGGTTGTAGGGCTATGCCCGGGCCACGCTCGTGCGGCATAACAACTCTACAGCCGCTTTTCTGCATCCAAAACCCTAAACCATTCATCCCCTATAAATAGGGAGCCATTTCGTTCGTTTTAGAGGGTCCCAAAATATTAAAAATGTTGGCGAAGCCCTGCCGGAGTTGATTCACGGATCGAGTAGGAAGAAGGTGGAGTGTAGCCGTTCATGCCATAGAAGCCTATAATGATTTCCACAATCATTCCCGGTGAAGAACACACGATGAGAGGCTAAAACCACCATAGCCATTTGCGGATGATCTACGGCTAAGTTTTATTTATTTGAATGTCATTTTATGTATTGATGCGTTTTATGATTATTGGATATTTTGTGTAATGCAAATGATATTACATTTGGTTTTTATTATGAGTAAATGGTTTAATTGGTAAAAGCAAGATAGTTCATAATGATGTTATTATTTGTGTCGAGTCCATTAGTTTAGGGATTAAGACAAATAATGAATGTTGCATGCGCTATGCCGAAATTTATGGATTAAAGTGTTTATGATTAATATGACTAAGTATTTGGTTATGTCTATGTGACCATTGCATGATATTAAAGTGAGTAATAACGTAAGCCGTAGTGATTTCGTAAATGGTTATCTTTAATTTGATTTGTTATTCGATCGTGGTTTGTCCTGCCATTGTTTAGTATTAATTTAGTTTTAATCGTCATTCCAAACAATCCAATTAACAATTTAAATCGCTTTCCTAATCATAATAGAAACTAACAATTTAACCCTAATAAACATATACGCTCCCTGCGGATTCGACCCTCACTTCCCTACAATAGTAGATACTTTGGACTAATTCTACGGGCCACAACGACGGCTCGTCAAATTTTGGCGTCATTGCCAGGGAGCGGTAAGCGCTTGTTACGACTAGTAAGTTAGTTTTGCCTTAGTTTGGGTTAGTACTTTATTTTTTAGTTATTTTCGTATTTTAATTTCTTATTATTAAAAACTAACTAAAAATCATAAAACTCTAAAAAAAGGTAATTGTAGCAACTCTACTTTTACCTTCTAAAAAAATTAAAAAGAATAAAGAATAAAAAATTAGTTATTAAGTTCCTTCGTAGTTTATGCACACACGCCGTTCGGGTAAAACCATTAAGGTGCAGAACAACAAGGAGCAACTACAGAGAGTTCCAACAATCATCTTAGGGCTAGTAAGTTAGTTTTTCCTTAGTTTAGGTTAGTTCTTTATTTTTAGTTATTTCCGTATTTTAATTTCTTATTATTAAAAACTAACTAAAAATCATAAAACTCTAAAAAAAAAAAGTATTGGTAGCCACTCTACTTTTACCTTCTAAAAAATTAAAAAAAATAAAAAATTAGTTATTAAGTTCCTTCGTAGTTTATGCACACACGTTGTTCGGGTAAAACCATTAAGGTGCAGAACAACAAGGAGCAACTACAGAGAGTTCCAGCAATCATCTAAGGTACGCGGAGGATGAATATAATCAAGAGGAAGAAGTTCCAACCTTCGAGGAGCCGAATGTAGCAGGAAGTCTCGAAGCCAAGTATTGGAACCTTTAATTGTTAAAATGGGTGAACAATTAAGAAGGACCGTCGAGTCACAATATCGCCCTAGTGATGTGTCCGATAACTCACCTATTCGATATCCAGAAAATGAGAACGAACCTGAAGTTTGACCTTAATTATTCCAAATTCCTCCCATCTTTAGAGGTATACCTAGTGAGGAACCCTACGAGCATTTAGCTGAGTTTACGGCTATATGCAAAGCAAATCATGTTCGAGGCATAACCACCGATGGTTTAAGACTTCGATTATTCCCTTTTTCACTAAAAGAAAACGCCAAAAATTGGTTTGTGTTGCAACCCTCCAATAGCATCACAATCTGGGATCAAATGAAACATGAATTTCTCGTTGAGTATTACCCCATAAGTAAAACCACTGAGAAACGAAAAGAGATCTCCGGTTTCAAACAAAAACTTGGTGAACAATTCTATGAAGCATTTGATCAGACGAACGACTTGCTAAGAGCTTGTCCACACCATGAAGTTCCAAAATTGATGCTTGTTAAAACTTTCTTTGATGGTTTGAGTCAAGAAAACCGGAACATGATCACCGCCGCTACTGGTGGCACATTTTTAGCTAAAGAAGATGATGAGGCATGGGAATTACTGAATCAACTCAGTAATGGTCTCAAAGTTCAAGCCAGTTCTGAAAATAATATCGGCGTTCAGGTGATGGGTATAGACAATGCCTGGAAACTTGAAGTAAAAAGTGAAATCTCAAAACTCGGAAAGAAGATAGATCTACTGATAAATGGTTTTAGCCAAAACCCCGCTGCATCAGTTAATTGCGTAATATGCGAAGATACATCTCATCATTCTGAAGTCTGCCATCAAGTGCAACCCACTGAGGAATATTCTAACGAACTATATGATTTTAGAGCTCATCGAGAGAGGGATAACCCATTTTCGTAAACCTATAATCCGGGTTGGAGAAATCATTCTAATTTTCGATGGAAAAATGATCAGCCAACCGATCATCAATCTAAATCAAGGTATGAACCACCACGAAGAGAATATCAATATGGTTCAACTTATGCTGCTAAGGATGAGGGATATTATAATCCAAACCAACATGATCAACCTCACTTTCATGTGGAGACGAATACGAGTTCTTCACACTTTTCGGAGTTCGCGGAATTCATGAAGCAACAATCGGCTTTTAATGAGATGCTAAGTCGCCAAATGGGCGATATATAATTAATGTGTTTCATTTCGTTCATGTATGCTGATGGTGGCTAATATTATTATATCATAAGAATGCCTTGCAAGCATGCTGTTGCCACCATCTGGAACATGGCACTATATTGGACAGGATGTAGGTATACCAGTGACGTGGGTTCACCCTGCTTATTGGCTAGAAACATGGAAACAAATGTATACATTCAAGATTGATCCCATCAATGGTAGTAATTTGTGGCCAAAGTCTGAATGTCCAACAATCTTGACTCCTCCAAAGCATCACAAGCAAATAGGATGACCAAGAAAGAAAAAGGAAGAAGACTGGAGATGAGAGTGAGAGCCAAAGCATCATAGAATAGATGGTGAAGGAGGGTAAACTTCCAGGTTCTATGTAATTGAATATTAGTGGTTGTTACATTGCAAACACTCTTTGTGATGTTTTGATCTACTGTGATGTAGGTGCTACTACTATGTGTAACTTGAATACTTTGTGTTGCAATTAATGTTTATCTTATGTTTATCTTAACAAAAAATCCAGTAACATTAATTTCACAATAACCTTTTCATGATCAAGAAAACATCCATTATATACAAAATATTGACCTTTACCATGTGATATCGCCATTTTTGTATATATTTATCAGGAGGTATCTGTTTTGATTTACACCACAATATTGTTTATAGTACTCTTTTTGAGCAAATTTTGGTACTTAGTTGGAATTTTGTTCATTGGAGCAGGTTTTGTAAAAATTGCCCAATATAGATGTTCTGGAAATAGCGTGGCGCGGATTCATAAAGCGCGGTGCGGTAACAGCAGCTAGAAAACCCATTCAGAAGCTGTCACTCAAAAACGTGGCGCGGTCTTTAGAAGCGCGACACGTAAATCCCCTCCAGCAACTTGCAAGTTTTAAAATAATTTCCATGGAGGTCCAATAGGAAGTCGCCATATAAAAAGTGCGGCGCGCTCTATAAAAAACGCGGCGCGTAAATTGCCCATTATAAAATTTTAGAAACTCGATTTATTAAAGCAGATTTCAAAAAAGGGTTCTTGTTGTGGCAAATTTGTTCGATAATAAGTGATTTGCTGTTCATTTTTGAAGGGTTATCATCCATTTCAACCATCGATCTAACACCAATTTCATCAATAGGGGAGTGATTTCATCTTCATTTTTGTCTTGATTTTGAGTTGTAATTCAATGTCCATGGCAATGTGTGTTGTAAAACTCTTCAATATGATGGAGTATTAACTTTTTGATCATTTGGGTACGAAATACCTTAACATTTGATGATGGTTATGTAAATACTTGGAATATTAATATGCTTATTTGTTATTATGGATGAATATAATGGTTTGTATGCAAAAACATGTTTTGATTCATTTTAGATGTTGATTAACCTTTGATGTGAGTTAGGGTTTATTAATATCTATTCTAAATGAAGTGATTTTTGATTGCCTTGTTTAAATCCTTTAACTTGTGAGAGTAATGGAAAATGGATATAGAAATGTTTTGCTATGAATCATTATATTATTTGTGTGAGGATGTGAGTCTAATGCAAATTATGTTAACATTGTGAAGTGAAAACATCATCCATGATAATAACATATATATAAGTATGAATGTATGTTCTAAACTATTGTAAAAGATGGTTGAGTGATCTTAATTGTTTTATGAATGTATCTTTTGGTACCAAATATTATTTGCGTAATATTTGATACTTGAATTCACACTCATATCTTAATTTGTATAAATTCTCAAGGGAGTGATCCTTTGATAGTTTTATATTAATTAAGGAGTTAAGCTAGTTGATAGTCTTTGGGTGATCTTGGCTATTGAATAACTTAAGTAATAGCATATTTTTATTCCAAGGCAGTATCATTACTTAATCATCCATGTGTTAGAGGAAATAATCCCAAGTGATCATCCTTTAATTATCAAGTTTTAATCCTTCTCTCGTTGCTATTGTCATTGTGTTTGTAAACTCATTTGATAATCGAAATCTTAATGATAAATCTTTACACATTATCAGCTATCTAACTTTTAATCTACTTCTTATTGTTTTGAAAATCCAGTTGACCCTGAGATCGACAACGCGAACTTACTTAGCTATACTAGTATACGATAGGTAATACTTGCCTATTTGTCTGCTAGTTTTAGTTAATTATTTCTGTTTTTATATTTATTATAAAGGTGTGCTAGCGGCACATCACAATGACTCAGGTAATTTATAAGATATTGCTAACAAAGAAAAAAGAAAACTCAACTGATAAACAAATACATCTTCAATCTTCTGACGTCATCTCTACATTCTTCCACCAATGTTTCAAGATTATTTTTTGACCTTAACAACCCTGGTATGATCTGAACAGCACGATAACACATGGGTAGATCAACTCATCCAATGAATTTACATTAAATATATCAAATGCTTAGGTTTGATAGACAATGAAAACCCTAAATTAAACCTTACCATTTGAGGACAACAATAGAAACGGCCTCAGTTTACATTTCTTCCACAACCACAAATCACCATTGTTGATCTTTAAGAAATAGAGAGTAAAAAAGAGTGTTTGGAACTGTTAGGCACAAAAAGGCCTCAGTTAAACCTGTTGTACATCTGAGGGGGAGATTTTTAATCAAACCTGTTGATGCACTTGAAGGTATAATTTAAGGCCTGTTTCATGCCTTATTGGAACCTGAAAAGTGATTTGCAATATCAGCCCAAAGCTATTTACCATGTTGCATTTGTTGCAACAAAGGCAGTTTGTCCAAGCTGTTCTGTCTGCTGAACAAGCTGGACATAAACTGTCTACGCTGCTCTATTCTATTGAGCAGCTTAGACAGTTTACAAGTGTTCTGTTCTTTGTGAACGGAACCTGTTCTTTGTGAACAGTTCAAACACTTTATGGAATATGTTTCCAAGTCCTCATGTATTGTTTTTGGCTACGGGATCAGTTTACAAGTCGAAGACAAAGTGGAAAACAGAACTGCACAGCCTGCCCACGCTGTTCTATCACATGAAGACAAACGGATATCTGAAAAGGGTGACAGACCTTTTCTTATATCAAAATGGCATTAGCAAAAGAAGAAAAATGCAAAGTTGACATTCCTCTTTTGGTTAAAGCCTTATGCATCAGTGACAAAAAGAAAAAGACAAAGATTCTGCCATGTGAAGACAAAGCTACTTTATCAGAACGTGCAGAAAGGTGTTTTGTCTTTTTGGACAGACATTCCACTATCTCATCTGTCCAATGAAGAAGCTTCACTGAGATCCTCCTTTTGAGTATAAAAGGAAGCTTCTAACGATTGTAAGATAATCAAGAGTGTGAAATCAGATCGTGCATTGAAGTGTGTTATTCCATGCATGCAAGTCTGCTTATATAAAACAGTAGAGTGTGTCTAAGTTGTTCTTGTGTAAGCTGTCCATCTGAGTCTTTTAAAAACAGTGAGTGCTTCTAAGTGAGAGTATTCATTGTAACTAGTCTGAGTGTGTTTTAGATTAGTTAACAAACTGTTGTATCTGTCATCTCAGCTTGAACCTTTCCGCATTCAATCTTGTTTGTAATTAACATTTGTTGATAATACATACAAACATTGAGAAAAGAGTGTTTAGTTTTTAAATAGCTGTATTCACCCCCCCCCCCCCTCTACAGCTTAGAGCTATACACTTGGGAAACCTTTTGGGACCTACAACTGGTATCAGAGCATATAGAGTGTGTGTCAAGTCTAGATCTCTCATCCTCCCTACGTTTCCATGGACAACAGTGTTGCAAGTTCCTCTTACTATGACAATGGGTCAATGGTCAAACCCCCAAAGTTCAATCATCAGAACTTCTCTGGCTGGAAGTGCAGAATGATGCTCTATTTAGAGAATCTGGATGTACAACTACCAGAGATAGTAATGGAAGGTCCCTTTATGCCAACCTCTGTTACTACCATAACTCCTGTTGTTGAAGGAACTGCCCCTGAAATCAGAACCTTTGAGAAGGCCAAACCTCAATGGTCTGATGAAGACAAGAGACTGGTTGCTCTGGATGCAAAAGCCAGGAATAACCTGGTTATCTCTCTACCTGATGATGTGTTCAAACAGGTTGAGAAGATGAAGACTGCAAAGGAGATGTGGGATACTTTGTGTACCGTTTATGATGGTCCCACAATCACACTGGACAACAGGACTAACAATCTTGTTAGACAGTATGAACTCTTCTTTGCAAAACCAAAGGAGACTCTCACAGAAACCTACACCAGGTTTACTACTCTTGTCAATGATCTCAAAGCTGTTGGGATCACAAAGGACAGCCTGACTCTGGTGAACAAGTTCTTGGACATCTTGCCTGAAGAGTGGAACTACTTTTCTACCATCTTAAGAAATTCAGGTACCATCAAAGGTATGGATCTTGTAAACTTATATGGATCCCTACTAAATGATGAGGAGTCCAGGCAGCAGAAGAGAAATGCCTTGGAAATATTCAAGAGAGGTGCTGCCTTAGTGGCCAGCGTGAGACAACCTGTTGGGCAGGTATGTGATGTGTTCACACAACCTAATCAACAAGCTGATGATGAATGAGAGGAAATGTCTGAAGAGGAAGACAATGCAGATCTTGCTGAACTTGATGATGAGCAAATGATTACAATGTTTGTCAAAAAGTTCAACAAGAAAAGGTTTGGAAGAAATATGCTGCAGAGGAACTCAAATGCTGTCAAAAAGAAGGCATTTGATAAATCTAAGGCTGAGTGCTTCAAATGAGGCAAAACTGGCCATATAGCTACTGACTGTGTGTCAAAAGCTGTTGGACAGTCTTCCAAACCATACAAGACTAACAGGGACGATGGCTACAGGGTTAAGTACCTTATGGCCATGGCTAAGCTGAAGAAGTTGGAAAACTCAGTGACTTCCAACCAGCAAAAAGGACTCATGGCAGAGACATGTGACTGGGAGGACTCTGATTCATCCTCAGATGAAGAAGACAATAATCTTCTGATGGCCAACACTGATGTCCCATCAACTAGCAACTTCAAACCGGACTTGGCTGAAGCTGAAGCCTTCAGCAGCTTAGAGAACTGGAACCCTACAATGATGTACAAGGTAAAAAATTTTATGGCTTACAGTTCTGATGAAAAAGTAAAAATGTTTGAAAATATGCTTGTTGATCTAAAAGCTGCTATTGAGAAGCATAATGTTTTACTATCTGAAATCTCTAAGCTTAAAACTGATCTTGAAATAAAATCTAGTAAACTGGACAGTTTCCATAAGTTGGAAACTGAGCTTGATGAATTAAAACACATCAACTCCGTCTTACTAGAAGAAAAGAGAGAGACAGATATAAAACATGCAAAGCTTCAAAAGATAGTTGACTCTTGGTGTCAATTTGCACAAAGTGTCAGTCATTGTATAAGTCAACAGATCCCTGCACAAATCCAAGCCTATCTTGGAGGGGATCTTGATACAGCAGCTTCTATTGTTGAGATAAATAATCTGAAATATGACTTATCCACTCTTGGTGAGCTTCCTAACACTTTCATTCAAAAAGTAAATGGTAAGCTGATCTCAACAAACAGGTTTGTCAGGCCTCAAAACACTGACAGCTTGTGTGAAAATGCTCCAAAAGCTGATGATGGAATGTGTTCTCCATCAAATCAGCCTGCTAAGTGCTCTACTGGTTCACACAAGCAAAATAAAGGAAAACATGCCCAAACTGCAGCTGTGGACACTAAACCTGTTGACAAAACAGGCTCTGGGTCCAAAGCTGATGGTAAGAGTCATCTTAATCCTTTTGGTGCTAACCATTATGAGAAAAAGTTTTTAAAAGGTAAGCAGCCTGCTTTCATCAAGGGTAAGTAATGTTGAAAGCAAATCTGCTGTGGTTTCAAATAAGTTTTCAAATCATAGTAGAAAACTGGTTATAAATGAAAATAAGTCTTTCAAAACCAGAAGCAGTGATTATGTTGATAGGCAGCATTAATCACATCCCAGCAAGAGCAAAGGCAAAGCCATTGCTCATGCTGAGAAATCTGGGAATAAGTTTCTCAAACCTATGGAAGATCAAAAACCAATGAAGCTTCATGTGTTTGACAATTGTCCTCCCAAAAAGAGGAAAGAAGAAACAGGAAAAGTTGTTGCTATTGTGCCTTTCACTCAAGCTGTTGATTCGTCGAAAAATAGTAATAAGTTTGTTAAACCTGCTGATAAAATCAACAGAAATAATTCAAAATGTGTTTCTGAAAGCTCTTCTTCCAAAAAGGCTAAAAGAGAAAATGCTATAAATGTGGGAAGAAGACACACATGGCCAAAGACTGTCCTGAAATTGAGGACATGAGGCCAGCTGACTCTGCTAGTTCCATCATTGCTAAAACAAGCAGTGTTGGAAGTAACTTAGTCAATGAGAATGGTATTCAAACTGATACCATTGAAATAGGATATATTAATGTCGATATCACTAGCCCATTAACACATGTTGATGAAGTAGGAGAACTCATCACTGTGATGAGTTCCCCTAAAAGTAACTAATATTTTCCTATGACACTCTGCAGGACAAGCAACCATCCCAGGTTTAGTCCTTGGACAGTGGCTGCTCAGGGCATATGACAGGTTGCAAGGACCTACTGAGTGATCTCAGGCCTGAAAAAGGGCCAAAAGTCACATTTGGTGACAATGTGCAGGGATCCACTGAGGGATATGGAACTCTTAAAGCTGGTGCTGCAGTGTTCAAAAGAGTAGCCTATGTGGTTGGGCTGAAACATAACCTTGTTAGCATATGTCAACTGTGTGATGCTGGCTACAAGGTTAACTTTGATGAGCACCTAGGTTACATATTGGATCCCCAAGGCAAAGTTGTGTTGTGTGCACAACGAAAGAAAGGTGTATATGTTGTGGACATGAAATCTGTTGATCCAACAACTGAAACCTGTTTTCTCTCAATAAGCAATGCAGACTTAAATTGGTTATGGCACAAAAGGCTATCACACCTGAACTTCAAGAACATCAACAAACTTTGTAAGAAAGAGATGGTAACAGGTTTGCCTTCTATAACCTTTGTTAAGGATAAACTCTGCACAGCTTGTGAGAAAGGCAAGGACAGAAAATCATCTTTTAAATCCAAGCATAATTTTTCTATTGATACTCCTCTCTTCTTAATCCACATGGACTTGTTTGGACCAGTCAATGTCCCAAGTCTAGGAGGAAGAAGATACACCCTAGTAATGGTTGATGAGTTCTCCAGGTTTACATGGGTGACCTTTCTAAAGAACAAAGGAGAGGCTGCGAGAGAAATCATTGGATTTATCAAAAAGATGGAAATGCTGAACTCAGCTCAAGTGAAGCAGCTTAGAAGTGATCATGGTACTGAATTCAGAAACAGTACTCTTGAGGACTTCTGTGAGGAAAGAGGGATCACATAGAACTTTTCAGCAGTAAGAACTCCACAACAAAATGGAGTTGCTGAAAGGAGAAACAGAACCCTCATTGAAGCTGCTAGAACCATGCTGTGTGCATCTGGTTTACCTTCATCATTCTGGGCTGAAGCTGTCAACACTGCCTGCTTCACCCAAAACAGATCCTTAGTGGTGAAAAGGTTCAACAAAACTCCCTATGAGCTACTCAAAGGGAGGAGGCCAAATATTAGCTACTTCCATGTGTTTGGATGTCCCTGCTTCATTCTGAATCAAAGGGACCAACTGGCAAAGTTTGAACCCAAAGCTGATGAAGGTGTGTTTGTTGGATATTCTGCTATCTCCAAAGCCTACAGAGTATACAACAACAAGAGAAAGGTGATAGATGAATCAATCAATGTCACCTTTGAAGAGTCCAAAAGTGCCTCCACCAAAGCTGTTCCTGAATCAGTTTCAGGAGAATTCAACTTTGATGATCTTATGCATTCTAACAGTGAAGAGAAGGACTCAAAAGCTTCCACTACATCCAGAGTGGAACCTGCTAATCATGATGGGCATGATGATGATTATGTTGATACACCCTATGTGAATAAGTGTACTCACATAATTACTACTACATGTCCTGAACCAATCAATGTTGATTTTCCTGGATCCTCTGCTGATATGTTCAACAATGGAGAGTCATGCTCAACAAGTGAACAAGCTCAAAATATCAGTGGGTCTGAAAATCTTGAGAGTTGTTCAACAGGACCTGTTCAAGATGTAAATAAATCAGGAGAATCCTCATTGAAAAATGATCCTAAGTGGATCAGGTGTCACCCCAATGATCAAATAATTGGTGACATCAACAAAGGGGTGCAAACAAGATGGGACAGCTTAGGAAACTTTTGTATGTTCTAGAAAGTGGATGAAGCACTTAAAGATGCCAATTGGATCACTGCCATGCAAGAAGAACTCAATCAGTTTGAGAGAAACAAGGTATGGAAGCTGGTCCCTGCTCCTAAAGGTAAAACTATAATTGGCACCATGGGTTTACAGGAACAAGATGGATGAGCAAGGTCATGTCATTAAAAATAGGGCAAGACTTGTTGCTCAGGGCTATAGACAGGAGGAAGGCATTGACTATGATGAAACATTTGCTCCTGTGGACAGGCTAGAGGCAATTAGTTTGTTTCTAGCCTACGCTGCTCATAAGAGCTTGAAGGTATTTCAAATGGATGTGAAGAGTGCATTTTTTAATGGGAAGCTGCAAGAAGAAGTCTATGTGAAGCAGCCTCCAGGTTTTGAAAATGAACATCATCCAAGTTTTGTCTATAAGTTGGACAAAGCTCTCTAAGGTCTAAAACAAGCCCCTAGAGCCTGGTATGACACTCTTACTGATTTCCTTATGAGCAACGGTTATTCCAGAGGTAAAGTGGATACCACACTGTTCATAAAGAAAGTGAAGTCTGACATTATACTTGTTCAAATATATGTGAATGACATAATATTTGGTTCTACTAATGAGCAATTATGCAAGAATTTTTCATTATTCATGAAATCAAAATATGAAATGAGTATGATGGGAGAACTTACTTTCTTTCTAGGATTACAGGTTAAACAAACCTCAAATGGAATTTTTATATATCAAAGAAAGTATACTTTGGATCTATTGAAAAAGTTTAAATTTGATCAAAGTTCTCCTATTAAAACCCCAATGGCAACCAATGTAAAATTGGATGCAGATGCCAGTGGCAAAGCTGTTTCAGTAACAGCTTACAGAGGCATGATTGGGAGCTTGCTGTACTTAACTGCTAGTAGACCTGATATTATGTTTGCTACCTGTTTATGTGCTAGGTTCCAAGCTGATCCAAAAGAATCACATCTAGCTGCTGTAAAAAGAATCTTTAGGGTACACCAGGTTTGGGTCTTTGGTATCCCAAAGACTCAAGCCTTGAGCTAACAGGTTATTCAGATTCTGATTTTGCAGGATGCAGGCTAGACAGGAAAAGCACAACAGGTGGATGTCAACTCTTTGGTTGTAAGTTGATAAGTTGGTGTAGCAAGAAGCAGAATTCAGTTTCTACTTCTACTTCTGAAGCTGAATACATTGCTGCTGGAAGCTGCTGTGGGCAGATTCTGTGGATGCAGCATCAGCTTGAAGACTATTGACTTGTATATAGGAAAACTCCTATTCTGTGTGATAATACAAGTGCCATAGCTATCTCCAACAATCCAGTGTTTCACTAAAGAACAAAGCATATAGAAGTCAGCATCACTTCATTAGAGATCACATTCAGAAAGGTAATGTGGAGGTAAGTTTTATTTCCACAGATGAACAGCTTGCAGACATTTTCACCAAACCTCTTGATGAAAACAGATTTAATTATCTGGTAAGCAAGCTGGGCATGTTAAACAAAAGTGACTAAGTGTCTAAAAATGTTCTAAGTCATTATATGTCTCACACTGCTAAGGTTTCGCTGAACAGCTTAGACAGAACAGGCTATGCATGTTCTATATTTAGCCGTTTTCTGCAAAACCTGAATAGCTTGAGCATATAACAGGTTTGACAACAACAGCTTATATGTCAAGCCTGATCTGATGATCAAACCTCCACCCTGCTCACTCTTTCACTCTGTCATACAAGACATTGTCTTGTAACCTGATCAGCTATTGACTGCAACCTGTTGTTACATAGCTGAACAGGTTGAAGGAACACCTTGAAGAATTAACAGCTTGTGATGATTCTGCTCATCACAGGTTTGACCAACAGCTTAGACCATTAGTTTTAATTACCTTTCTTCACAATTAAGTTACTTAATTTTTGATTTTATTTAACTTAATTACTGCAGATAATGTGGGTTTACGTGTCTTAGTGATTAAAAAGGGCTCAAGTGGTCTGACAAACGGTCTGACATGGACAACCGTTCCGTTTTCCGTTAACGACCTTTTCAAATCAACCGCCCAAATGTTTCTCTCTCAAACCCACTCACATTCAAATCCTATAAATACCCCCTACTGTTTCATCTTCGTCTTCCTCACTACTTCCATAACTACCTAAGAACCCTAAAACTCGACTAAGTGTCCTGTGCTTCTGCTACTTTCACTACTTCCCAAATGGCTCACCAAAACAACCCCTTTCTACCAGTGTTTGTGGGTGCTGATGTTCAGAAATATCCATCAGTCACCACAATGCTGACCTTGAAACCTACCAACTACCTTGTTAACCTAACCATCCCCAAAAACTATGTGTGGAAAGGCTACGAAGAAATGGTGGAGTTTTTGAAAGTTCATCCATTGAACTATGCCATGACTGCCACTCCTGGTGTCCTGTACCAAGAGATGGAATATGAGTTCTGGTACACCTATGCCTACAACCCAGATACCAAAGTCACCAAGGGCACCATACTCAATGAGACTCAGACCATTGAGATCAACATTCGTCTGATCAGGGAAGCTCTTCGACTCCCTGTGGCTAAAACATATGATCAGCCACAGCCTGAAGATGAACAGATGAAGAATCTGCTGTAATTCAGTGGTGTAGCAGAACCAAAAGTTGGAGCTACGCTGTTCAGGAAGGATTTGTCTCCTACTTACAGTTTTTTGTTTGCCTCAGTGGTTATGTGCTTCAGCAGTAAGGTTGGTTCCTTTGACCAACTAAGCCATGATGAGAATCCTATAGTCCTACAGTTGGTGGATGGGAATACAATCAACATGGCCAGATGGATTTTCATTAATTTGAGGAATCTGGTGCAGTAGGAGATACGTCCAGCTGCTGTTCGTTATCCCAGATTTCTGAGCCTCATTTTCAAGCACGTTTGTGGTGAGCATCTGTATAACTCTCAGCCTTTACTTCGTACTGCTGCATTTCCTGTTATAGGAAATAGAGTTTTCTACGGTCCGGTTCTCGCAAATGAGCCTCCTCTATCTACTCCAATGAGGAGGTTGTTAGGATTGGTGGAAGCACCCTCTGCTGTGAGGGTGGATCCAAAAGCTGCTCCTGCTAGAAAATCCAAATCCAGGGTCAAGTTTGTTAAAAGGACCCTGGAAAAGACTAAAGTTGGGCCTGTCCCCAAGAAGGCCAAAACAGCTAAGTCTAAGTCTGCATCATCAGCCTCTGTGGCCGACGGGGAGCAGGCTCCTCACCCTGGTTCATTTGTTGAACCTGAAGCTTCTGTGGCTGGTGCCTCTGTGGCACCTGAGACTATGGAACAGGCCAACCCACCTGTTTCTGACCCAGTCTTCAAACCTGTCCAATCTGAACCTCTCATCTCCTCTCCAAAATCACCCACCTCATCTCACATATTATACCAACGCAAATCCATAGCCAGAAAGAAACCAGCAGCCAAAACAGCCTAAACCAGCCCCTCTGTTCCCTCTCAATAGGGTTCAGTTGAAAAAGAAGCAACCCTTGCTGCCTCTCCTATTTTGGGAGAAGGTTCAACACATTTGGAGCCTGCTTCACTCCAACCTGTGTCTACCCCAAGTCAGCCTAAACCCTCTGGTTCCTCCCAACAGGATCCAGTTGTACATAAGGAGACAGCCACATCATCTATTCCAGCCTCCCAACAGGCTGAGAATATTGAAAGACAGGAGTCCTCTCCACTCCATACTGTGTCCACACTATCTCCACCTCATACTTCTTCACACCCTGAGTCTGCACGAGGTGCCCACACTTCTGGTTTAGACCAACCAGTAGCTCAGCCTTAAGTTTTTGTTCCTCATGATGCAGTTGTTCTACACCAAACAGTTGCTGAAGGACCAAACACCCAAGCTGATGAACCTCAGGGAACAGAACTTCCCTTTGGTGAGGCTGCTCCTGTCATGCAAACTCCATCAGCAGGTTTCACCACTGCTGATGTTAAAATGCAAACCTCATCTCCCTATGATGAGGTACCTTTAAACCAAGGTACTGCATAGGGAACCACCCATGGCCTTAATGAAGGTGTTTCAACACAAGCAGCATCTGAAAGGCTACCATCCTCTACCCCCTCTCCTGATGAAGCAGCTACAGCCACTGCTGAAGGACCTATTGATCCCTCCAAGCTGGGCCACATTACTTTTGCCCAGGCTATGGAGCTTCTATCCAAAATCCCTTCTCCCTCTCTATCACATCCCCAAACACCAGCCTCATCCTCATCATCTCCATCTACTCAATCCAAACAGTCTACCCATACACCTCCATCCCCTAAAGATATGCCTTTGAAGGATCAGCTTTCCTTGCTAACCAACAAAGTTGGCTCTTTAGAAACTTCCATGTCTTCTCTACCCTCTCTCATTTCAGGCTCTGTGTCTGAATAGCTTAAGGGATTCTTTGATGTGTTCAAGAATTCCTTTCCATCCACTTCCCAAACTGACACCTCCTCTCAGCTGCTTGCACTCACTGCACAACTGCAAAATGTCTCCACTTCCCTCTCCTCCATTCTTTGACACCAACAGGACTCTATGTCCTCTATGATAGCCATATCCCAACAGTTGTCCACTCTCCTCACAACTTGCAATACTACACTTCCTACCACCTTGGCCAGCATAAACACTCTCATAGTCTCTCTATCAAATTCTGTGTCAGCAAACCTTGCTGATGTGCAGGACTCTCTTGAGTTACATCTTCCACAGCTTCAAAGTCTGCTATTCACAGCTTCTGATAAAGAAAATATTCTTAAGCTGACCTCTCTTACTGATTCTCAATCCTCTTCTATTCAAACCTGTCTTTCCCAACTTGCAGAGGTAAAGGACAACCTGGCTTTCTTAGTGCATAGCCTGGTTGGTCCCAAGCCTGCTGCCAAAACTGCTGCAAAGCCTGCTGAATTTGTT
Organism: Centrapalus pauciflorus; assembly: GCA_020465985.1. Classification (NCBI taxonomy): domain Eukaryota; kingdom Viridiplantae; phylum Streptophyta; class Magnoliopsida; order Asterales; family Asteraceae; genus Centrapalus; species Centrapalus pauciflorus. Next base: position 293,373 of record JAANYP010005401.1, on the reverse strand, counting down.
TCTTCATGCAGACCAGTTGTTGAAGGTGCTGGTCCATCTCCTTCAAAGGGGGAGAAGTTGTCTGCCTCTAAGACTAAGTCTAAGGGGGAGAAAACTTCTTCTCCTAAGGAAACATCAGCATCTACTGGTCAAACAGCAGGTGCATCTGGAACAGGTACTGGTCCAGCTGAGGGTGCCTCTCATCAACCTGAAGCTGCTCAGCCTACTCAGGCTGAATCTCCAAACCCTGCACAGTCTAAGGGGGAGGAATTCATTCCTGAGGACAAGCCAAGCAGCAGAAGGAGGCATCTCATTCTGGAGGAAGAAGAAGAAGAGGAAGACATTTGCTAAAGTTGTTACTACTACAACAGCTAAAGGAAAAGAAAAGGCAGTGGTTGATCCTGATCACCAGAAAGCAGCACAGCTCAAGTTTGACAAGGCAAGGGCCGAAGAAATGGGCGTCTCTATGGAAAAATACTATGAGTTCAGAGATGAACAACTCAAAGTCCTGGAAACATTAAGAAAAGAAGAAGCCTCTGCCAAAGCTGCTAAATCCTTTGCACTCAAAGAGGCAAGCAAAATCAATATGCCTTCCTTGGATGTGCAAAGTAAACTGATGGAAGCTGCTAAAGAATCGGCTAGTGAAAAGGAAAGTGTATAGGAAAAGGGTGCTCTGGTCTCTGTGACCAAACCAAAGCAAGCATCCTCTGCAAGGGCCCAGTTCCACTTTGACAACTTGGCAAGGAAAAAGTTTCATGATGTTGCTGATAGAAGGCTAGCCAAGGAAGCAATTGTCAAAGCTGTCCCCACATCAAGAAAAGGCAAACAGTGGAAATTGCAAATAACCAGAATGGGTGCAACACGCCCAGAACTGGAAACTTATGACTACACTGATGTTGCACAGATGGGGTACAGGGAATGGGTTGAGCTGGCAGTTGCCCTGAGCCAGTCTAAGTCTGAAACGGCTAAGACTATCAGGGCATATGTTAAGAAGCTGATGGAGAGAGTGAAAGATCTTGTCCTGATCTCAAAAGAAGTAAGTGAGGGTGTCTCTGTGACATACCCCAAAATAAAGGCCAGGAGGACAAGAAAGGATTCTGAGCTGGAGGAACTCCTCATCTTGATTGAACAAGGTGATTATGCTGTTGAAATTAAAGGAGTTGACTACAGCATGCCTAGTGGAGTAGAGTTTGAAGAAGGCAAATAATTGAAGAACCTGAGTTGGGGGCATTTTTTGTAGATCCTCTAACACAGAAGAAGTGCTTTCAGAGAGCATCAGATCTATACAATGTGGATCTGAGACAGCTTGCAGCCTTCAGACTTGCAGCTTCATTCAGGCAATCCAGCAGATGGAGAGCAACCCTCTGAGTTCAGCTCAGAGGCTTTTATGAGAGAGGTGAACTTCAAGATCCCAGGTTTATGATTCTCAGAGTTGAAATTCAAGATCTGGATGAAACAAGGGATGAACTTGAAAAATTGTTTGGAGGACCACCACCACTGGAGTGAAGTCCACCTACTATCTGAGTAGGTGAAGAATGGAAGCTGTCCATTTGTTGGACAGGCTTGCCATTATCTGCTCCCAACACCAACAGTCCAAAGTGTTGAATTCTGCAGTACATTAGTTGTACTTAGTTACATCAGTTGTAACTTTTCTTATTTACATTAGTTGTAATATACATTAGTACATTAGTTGTACTTCTGTAAAAACATGTGTTGTTTATGTAATCAAAATCAGTATATATAAACTGATCTTTTACTTCACTTAAATATTGTAATTTCATTTCAGCAAGATGTATTGTAAAATATATAGTGATTATTGATTAAATCAGCTCAGACTGATTATAGCAAATAGGGGGAGATTGTTAGGCACAAAAAGGCCTCAGTCAAACCTATTGTACATCTGAGGGGGAGATTTTTAATCAAACCTGTTGATGCACTTGAAGGTATAATTTAAGGCCTGTTTCATGCCTTATTGAAACCTCAAAAGTGATTTGCAATATCAGCCTAAAACTGTTTACCATGTTGCATTTGTTGCAACAAAGGCAGTTTGTCCAAGTTGTTTTGTCTGCTGAACAAGCTGGACATAAACTGTCTACGCTGCTCTATTCTATTGAGCAGCTTGGACAGTTTACAAGTGTTCTGTTCTTTGTGAACGATTCCTGTTCTTTGAGAACAGGTCAAACACTTTATGGAATATGTTTCCAAGTCCTCATGTATTATTTTTTGCTACAAGATCAGTTTACAAGTCGAAGACAAAGTGGAAAACAGAACTGCACAGCCTGCCCACGCTGTTCTGTCACATGAAGACAAACGGATATCTGAAAAGGGTGACAGACCTTTTCTTATATCAAAATGGCATTAGCAAAAGAATAAAGATGCAAAGTTGACATTCCTCTTTTGGTTAAAGCCTTATGCAACAGTGACAAAAAGAAAAAGACAAAGATTCTGCCATGTGAAGACAAAGCTACTTTATCAGAATGTGTAGAAAGGTGTTTTGTCTTTTTGGAAAGACATTCCACTATCTCATCTGTCCAATGAAGAAGCTTCACTGAGATCCTCCTTTTGAGTATAAAAGGAAGCTTCTAAGGATTGTGAGATAATCAAGAGTGTGAAATCAGATTGTGTATTGAAGTGTGTTCTTCCATCCATGCAAGTCTGCTTATATAAAACAATAGAGTGTGTATAAGCTATTCTTGTGTAAGCTGTCCATCTGAGTCTTGTAAAAACAGTGAGTGCTTCTAAGTGAGAGTATTCATTGTAACTACTCTGAGTGTGTTTTAGATTAGTTAACAAACTGTTGTATCTGTCATCTCAGCTTGAACCTTTTCCGCATTCAAGCTTGTTTGTAATTAACATTTGTTGATAATACATACAAACATTGAGAAAAGAGTGTTTAGTTTTTAAATAGTTGTATTCACCCCCCCCCCCCCCCCCCCCCTCTACAGCTTAGAGATATACACTTTGGAAACCTTTTAGGACCTACAGGAACGTTGAAGAAGATGCATCCCTTTTTTAGGCGGCAATAGGAGAGAAAAGGGTAAAAATACGGGATGACCCTTACCAATATTGAAGAAAACGATGAAAGTAAACGGCCATCCATTTTAAGGACCATCCATGCAACAAAATCTTATTTTAGTGGCTGTCTATGTAATTTTGAAAAGTTAAGGACCAAAATCGTAATATGCTATAAACCACAGGACCATTTATGTAATTTACTCTAAGAGAAACTAGCATTTAACCCTAATAAACCTACACGCTCCCTGCGGATTTGACCCTTACTTCCCTACACTAGTAGGTAGTTTGGACTATTTCTACGGGCCTCAACGACGGTCGTCACATGGGGACAGAGGAGGAGGTGCGTAGCGGTTGGATCGTAAAGGCAAGAGAAAGAGACTGTAGTGTGCTTGGTGGATGGTGTTGGATCTCAGGATAGAGAGATCGAGAGGTGACTGAGATAATGTGAGAGAGAGATTAAGAGGTGAGCGAGAGAGTGGGGGAAGAGAGGTGAGTGAGAAAAAGAGAGAGATACAAAATAGGGGGAAGGAAATTTGGGATATTGCCAATTTTTAAGTCCTTCAGTTGCGACACAAAACGCATGAAATTTGGTGTTGCCTCTAATTCTTTCGACGCTAAAGGACAGATTTCTTGTAACATAAGGACCAAACTTTTAATTAATTACAATAAAAGGTGAAATCCATAATTTCTAGAACGAAATTTGTAGTTTACCCATTAAAATATGTCACAATATAAAGTTTCATTTATTAATGGTCATTGGATATCATTATATATATAAATAAAACATGAGCTCTCAATTTATATGTGATGGATTATATCTGATTCTTTTATATCGTTCAAATACCATATTTGTAAAAGAAAAAATGTAATCCGACTAAAAGTCACGTCATATACGATACACAGGTGGCAATATCGCATATAATAATCTCATTACAATGTCAAGAGTTAAACCAACAATGATAATTAAAAACTTTAATGTAATGCAACAACTCTGTTTAACTGATCATTTCCACCTGTATGTATATGCACAAAACACAGATACATAAACTCCCCACAAGTGATGATGTTAACATACAAACATAATAATGTGAGAACCCCCTGCAGTTGGCGGCCCTATCTTCTGACTCCCTGATACAGACTCAAATACATAAGCTTCTATAGCTTGTGGGTATACGAGGGTTAGACTCTGCAATTGACACGTAAACACATAGTGCATGGTAATCATAGTAACCCTACATCTCTGGCATGGCCCATGCCTCACTAACATCCCCTCTGGGAGCTTGAGATCCAATAATACACAAAGATACACATTTCAACCAGGGAGACCCCTCCCCTCTGCTATCAAGCCACGCCCATGGAGGTTTGCAAGAAAGGATACATGAGCGACCTGGAAATACAAGTTCCGAATCCGAAGGGACAAATTCCAAAGTGAACATTGTTCCGAAGTTCAGAAGTTTTTCCTAAATATTCTGAAGTTTGGAACTATTCTTCCGAAGTATCACTATGTCCAAACACTTGTGCAATATTTACATATTCTTTCCAAATGAGGTTATATAATCAAATATATTGTATATGAAAGACAAAGGCAAAAGGTCAAAGCTTGAAAAATGATCTGATTCCTGAGATAACTTGGAGGTGGAATAATCCAATATTAGATTGTCAAAGATTTTCAAAGACTTAATAATCAACTATGAGTTATAGATTTACAAGTTATACATGTTGAATTATTACCGAGATATATTTAATTTTCAATTGTCTTTGGAATTCTATTCTAAAGCTAGAATGTGAAGTTGCGCACATCATGGTAAGGTGTTGCCCTATGAATCATTATAGCAAATTGTTTATATGATATTTCTTGACTATCCTACTAATATTGATTCATATTTTGAATATTTAATCATCTTGCTATCATGGACTTGACTTATTTGACTTGAATTCAGACTTTGACTTGATATTGACTTTACTTCACTTCTTCAAATGAACTTGTGACGTTGACCACTTAGATGTCACCCATATAGACTATACTAGTTCGTGGTTGATCCCCACATACACGTGAGCCTAGGTTGACATCATCCCGTGGAGGCCTGCAGGAATAATAAGGCATAGGAGCGACCTAGCAATGATCACTGCTATATATAGTAACCCTAAACAGGGTCAGACGGGGCTGCTCAGTCCACACAATAATCCATCGCGACTAACTCTATAATGGATCTCATTAACAGCTCGACATACATAAACATGTATAACACAAATAAATAAAGGAAGAAAGATCATACATGTAAGGCAGCGACAGTGCCCATAATATAACCACATATTGCATATACACGTGTAAAGACTCTAAGAAGAAAGCCCACATGCCCTTTAAAAGGAGTCGTGTAATTACCTGGATTGTAGTAGCTAACTTTAGCTAGTCGTGGTAACCCGAATCTGTTACAACCCAATCTCTGCTAGTCCCTGTACACATAACGAATCATCACATATTAACCCACGCCCAATTGATAATCCCTGAATACTTAAAAACTGAAATGACTAATAGAACCCCAAAATTTGACCCTATAAGCCTCCAAGCCCCAATTCTGGCCCAAAGAGAGCTGACTGCGGCCACCCTAGACCTAGCGTGGTCACGGTCACCCCCCCCCCCCCCCCCCCCCCCCACAGATCGTGCACATGAACCCTAGCCCGAGCTCGACCTCACACCGACTAAACACATCGCGGTCGCGCTGAGGGCATCACGATCGAGGCTAGTTGCAGGTCCTTAGTTTCTGTCCAGGGGATTTTAACTCCCCAATTCAATTTCCAACGATATAAACTTATAAAAATCACATATAAACATTCCTGGTACCTTTGTTAATCAATTCCCAACGTTTTATGTGAAGACCTCCCCTTACGGGGTAGTCCTCAAAGTCAAGGTCCCATATTATGCAACACGATATCAATCATAACTAAGATAGAGTAATTAAGTTGCGGAATATTAAATTACAGTACAAAATATTAGGATTAAGTTTAATACAGATTACAGTTTTAAAATTAAACTTATAAACGGCACAAGTCTAATCTAATTCATGTCATCATTTAATCAAGATAAATCTACCCAGACCTCCACATTGTCATCTTCCAATCAGTACCAAAAGGGTTTGCTGAGTAGAGGTCTATGAAAACTTCTGTCTTGATCTTGTAAGACCTAAGAACTAGGTCCAGCAGGTGACTTTCCTTTATCTTTTCCTGTAAAAATAGTAAGCAACATCTGTAAGCAAAGCTTATTGAGAATATAGATTTCCAGATTACATGCATTATCAAGCGGATCATGGGTCTAGCGTGATATATCTTGACTGCCGCTACAGCCACTCATGATTGAGACAGAGTAGTCATAGAGTCGGATGATGTTCAAGCCACGCTCACGCTTAAATCATGGGGATCAGCCACATACTGGGCTAGCTACTAGTAAATCAACATGGCGGAACATCGGAGTATCATACCAAGTTCAATAGAACTGGTGAAATAGTCAAGGCTAATTATCTTAAGCTGAATCGATATGTCAAAAGTGCGAGCAATAGTGAAGCATAAATAATCAATGTCATGATAGCAATAAATCTCGTAGCAATATCTGAAATGAACTGTAAATGCAATGTCATATGAAATGATAATCAAATAGCTATCATGATACACTGGGCATCACCGTACCATGGTGAGCACAGGTCTCAATTCAGCTGATCAAATATGAATGTCAAATTAATCTATCATCAACAATATGTCTCAACCGGAAATCTCGCATGTAAAGCTGAATATCTATAACTCACTGGTCTGGGGTCTTTATCAAGCAGATATATAATCCACCACCTGAGTTATCTCAGGATTTTATCTTTAAATCTTTATAAATCTGATCTCTGTCAATTCTTTTCAAATCGAAAACCTGCTTTCAATCTCTTTAATCTTTAAATCTTTGTTCAGAATTTAACTGAACCTGTCCAGAATCATATCATATCAATATCATCAGCTTTTAGCTTTAAAATCTTTATTTTATCGGATTCTGATAACTGATCACTCATCAATCATTTTGATCATTTACTTTCTTTCTTTGGATTCTCAAAAGATATATATATATATATATATATATATATATATATATATGTGTGTGTGTGTGTGTGTGTGTGTGTGTGTATATATATGTATATATATATATATATATATATATATATATATATATATATATATATATATATATATATATATATATCATGTTGCTTTACTCATCATAAATTCATGTTTCTTATAATTATAGCACATCATTTAATTGATTATTTTAAAATATACAAAATAGGCACCCGAATTGGCAACCGAATTCAGATACACGGATTGGGTCAACCGGATTCGAACATATCCGAATTGATTCATCCGGATTCGGACCGATATGAACCGAATTGGGACCTAATATGAACCATCCGAACTCGGGTCATCCGAGTTCGGACCACCTTCCATCCGAATTAGTTTCATCATCCGAACAGGTCCGAATTTGGACATTAAATCCGAAATGGCATTTCATCCGAATTCGGGCTCAACCGAATTCGGATCCCACACATTCATAATTTCCAGAAAATTGTTCTTTGTGTTCATCTTATATTCATACGGATTTTTACTTAAAATTCAGTAAACTCATTTTCTTTAACATGCAATGTAATATATTGATATATTATCATATTTGGGTTGTTTTTATACATTTTTCCCTATCAAAACACTATAATTTGATCAAGATTGTCCAAAAATCCTTATTTTGTCAATAACACCAATTTTCTTATACACTCAGATTTTAGTTTATTTTGGACAATCTAACCATAAATTTTTGTTTCTAATACTTCAAACTACTTAAATTCATCATTATCTATCAAAATTTTATACATGCAATACATAATTTTCATGTTCTTAATTCTTGTGTTTCGGTTTTTATCAAAACCGAACCAAACCTCTAAAATATCAAAATTTAAGTGAATTTTTACCTCAAATCTTTGTTGTTTGATGATGAATGATGATTGTTGTAACTCCTATTGTCTTCAATCTTCAATTTAATACAAGTTTTATGAGAATTCTTGGTAATTTTGTGGAAGAACCGTATGTAGAGAGAGTAGAGAGAGTGTGTCAATTTCTTCAATTGTGTGTTAAATGACATTAATTTGAGTTTATATACTTCAATTTATCTTTATGTAAAATTACCCCACTATACTTTTGTATTTTACATCTCTTATTTTAATCATCTTTAATAATTTTTAACATAATATAATTTAATTAAATAATCTTAAACTTAATTAAATTACAAAAAAATAATGTAAATAAATTACATTATCGAATCAAATACTAGAATTAAAGCTAGACCAAAAGTTAGGTTGTTACAGAATGGGCTCCACCATGCACAAACTTCGTCCCCGAAGTTAGCTATGTTCGAACAGACTTGGATATGTAGCTTTCATAACATCTTCAGATTCCCAAGACTGATGCGAACCCTTGTGGTGTTTCCACTGAACGAGCACCATCTGTATTTCTTTATTTCAAAGCTTTTTGGTCTTCGAGTCCATAATACATTCTGGCTCTTCAACCACTCGAAGCTTTTCATCAATTTGCAGATTAACATGTGGTATCTGCACTTCTCTTTCATCTGCTAAGCTCTTTCTCAGATGACTAACATGAAATACAGGATGTATTCCAGATAAGTCCGTTGGCAGTTCAAGACGATATCTTTTCCACAATTTTGAACGGACCAATGAATCTCGGAGCTAGCTTGTTTCGCTTAATGAATCTCACCACATTCTTCATTGGAGATACTTTCAGCATCACCCAATCGTTAACTGCAAAACTTATTGATCTGTGCCGATTGTCGTAATATGACTTCTGCCTGCTTTGAGCTTCAAGAATATTCCTTCTGACAAGTTGAATCTTCTCATGAGTCAACTGTAGAAGGGCAGGACCCGCTATTGGGGATTCACCTGTTTCACGCCAACAGGTGGGAGTTCTGCACTTTCGTCCTTATAGAGCTTCAAAAGGAGCCATCTTGATCGTTGAATGATAACTATTATTATATGAGAATTCGACCAAAGGCAAATGGTCATCCCAATTACCACCTAGATCAAGAACGCAGGCACGGAGCATATCTTCAAGAGTAAGAATAGTACGTTCACTTTGGCCATCTGCATTAGGATGATAAGTAGTACTCATTGAGATTCGAGTACCCATCCCTTCTTGCAGTGCTTTCCAGAATCTCGAAGTGAAACGACTATCACGATCAGAGACGACAGATTTCGGCACACCGTGACGCGAAATAACCTCGGTGATGTACACCTGTGCCAATCTATCAAGAGAATACGTATCTTTCATCGATATGAAGTGAGCTGACTTCATTAATCGATCCACGACTACCTAAATGGAGTCGTGCTGTCTTTTGGTCTTAGGCAACTTGGTGATAAAATCCATTGTTATATGCTCCCACTTCCATTCAGGAACTGGTAGTGGTTGCATATCCCTGAAGGGTTTTCAGATGTTCTGCCTTAACCATCTGACAGACTCTGCAGCTTTCAACATATTGACCGATGTCCTTTTTCATTCCTGGCCACCAGTAGTCAGCTTTCAGATCGAAGTACATCTTTGAGCTGCCAGGATGAATGGATAACTTGGACTTGTGGGCTTTAGATAGAAGAGTGTTGCGAATAGAACCATATTTAGGAATCCAGATTCGATTTCCCTTGAGACATTGAAGTCCCAAATGATTCACTGATAAGAACTGAAGTTGCCCTTTTAGATTTTCAGAACAGATATTTTCTTCTTTTAATGCTTCGGCTTGAGCAGATTTAATGCCTTCAATAAGATCAGAAGAGAATACAGTAGGAGTTAGGGCATAGCAACACTTTTCTGGATATGTCTTTCTACTCAAAGCATTCGCGACCACATTGGCTTTGCCGGGATGATACAGGATCCCGCAATCATAGTCCTTGATAAGCTCCAAGGACCGACGATGTTTCATGTTCAGATCCTATTAAGTAAATAGATGTTTGAGACTTTTATGGTCAGTATATAACTGACACTTTGTCCCATATAAATAATGACGCCAGATTTTCAGTGCAAAAGTAACAGCAGCCAACTCAAGATCATGAGTTGGTGCGCTTTTCTCATAGTCTTTCAATTGCCTTGAAGCGTAGGCAATGACTTTTCCCCTTTGCATGAGGACACAACCTAAACCAGTCCCAGATGCATCACTATAGACAACGAAATCATCATTGCCTTCTGGTAAGGCTAGAATCGGCGCTTGAATAAGTTTCTGTTTCAGAGTTTCAAATGCCTCTTGCTGTTTATCTGCCCATACGAAAGGTGTATTCTTTCGTGTTAGCATCGTGAGTGGCATAGCAATCTTCAAGAAGTCTTTAATGAATCGCCGGTAGTAACCAGCCAATCCAAGGAAACTTCTGATTTCGGAGGCATTGCGAGGCGTTTGCCACTTCTGAACAGCCTCGACTTTAGAAGGATCGACTGAAATACCTTCGCCAGATACAACATGGCCAAGGAATTGGATCTATAAAATAACAAGGAAGAATTTCAAGTTTTTATTCAATCATATAATGCTTAGGAAATAGCTCGAGATAATATAAGATTATACCTGTCTGAGCCAGAATTCGCACTTGGAAAATTTTGCATAGAGTCTTTCTTTTCTCAACAACTCTAGCAATTGACGCAGATGATTAACATGATCAGCCTCCGTTTTGGAGTAAATCAGAATATCGTCTATGAATACGATAACTGACTCATCCAGCATCGGTCTGCACACACGATTCATGAGATCCATGAACGCTGCTGGTGCATTCGTCAGTCCGAAAGGCATTACGAGAAATTCGTAATGACCGTATCTCGTTCGTAAGGCTGTCTTTGGAATATCCTCATCTTTAACTTTTAACTGATGATACCCAGAACGAAGATCGATTTGGAGAAGTAGCTGGCTCCTTATAGCTGATCGAATAAATCATCAATTCTGGGCAGAGGATACTTATTCTTGATAGTGACTCTGTTTAACTCGCAGTAATCGATGCACATTCGGAGAGTTCCGTCTTTCTTCTTAACGAATAAGACAGGTGCACCCCACGGAGATGAAATAGGTCGGATAAATCCCTTTTCTAACAGATCTTGCAATTGCTTTGACATTTCCTGCATCTCTGCAGGCGCAAGTCTGTAGGGAGCCTTGGCGATTGGATCCGCACCAGGAACTAAGTCAATTCCAAATTCAACTTGTCGTTTCGGTGGCACTCTACATATATCATCCGGGAATACGTCTGGGAACTCACAGACGACAGGGATATCAGATAGGGATTTCTTTTTGGCTTCAGAGTTAGATTCAGACGAGACATAGCATAAATAAGATTCGTGACCCTTAGATAAATATTTGTACGCTTTCTCAACGGATATGAAACAATGAGCACCTTTTCGCTTCTCGCCTTTGATTTCTAACACTCGGCCGTCTGAAGACTTGATCCTGATGATTCGACGGTTGCAGACAATCGTAGCCTCATTGTTCATTAACCAGTCAATGCCGATGATGACGTCGAACTCTTTCAACGGAATCGGAATAAGATCGAGATTGAATACAATGTTATCAACGAGTAGAGTGCAGTTACGACATACGGAATCAGCCATAACATAATTGTTATTGGTCGTCTCAATGTCAAGTATAATAGGGAGCTTCGATGGAGATTTAGACAGTCTTCGAGCAAATGTAGTTGATATAAAAGATCGACTAGCACCGGAATCAAATAATACACGGGCAGGGATTGAGTTAAGCATGAACGTACCGGTAACCACGTCAGGAGTTTCCTTTGCTTTCTCGGCTGTTATCTGAAATGCTCGAGTCCTTACGGTCGAAGTTGCAGCTAAGCTTTTCATCGTCGAACCTCTAGCTGATGATTGTGATAAGCCTCGTTGTCCACTACGACACTGATACATGAAGTGTCCGCGCTTTCCGCACTTTGCACATCCAAGTCCTCGATGGGGGCATTCTTCACTGATGTGGCCAATTCTGTTACATGCAAAGTATGTGACGTCATCCGGATTACATAATCCCATATGTGATTTTATGCATCTCTTGTAGAATCGAGGTTCATTCATGAGCGAGTAAGCTTGAGCTTTCTGTGGTGAACTATATTGCTGAGATTGCTGAGATTGCTGAGGTTGCTGGACTGGGACTTGTTTGGCTTAAAGAATCTGCCAAATCTCTGTTTCTTTGGGGGAGATGGACATGTCGGGTTCGTTGACGGAGCATAAAGTTGATCACCATACTCTAGGTATCCCCTCTCGATCAGTCTTGCCGCTTCAACCATTTCTAGGTAACTCTTATACTTTATCGCGCTCATTGGATGCCGGTATCTCGGATTAAGCCCTCCACAAAATCTATTCATCTTCCTTTCCTCAGTAGCTACTTGATACGAGGAGTAGCCACAGATTCGCGAGAATTCATGTTCGTACTCATCAACAGTCTTGGTTCCCTGAGTTAACTGCATCAGTTGAACCTCCATCTTGTCTTTTTGGTCAACGGGACAATATTTTGCGTTGAACATATCTAGGAATTGATCCCATTCCAAAGTCTGAATAACCTCCTCGCCATAAATATTTTTCTGGGTTTTCCACCAGGCACGGGCAGCACCAACAAACAATGCTGAAGCATAACTCGCTTTCTTGGATTCTAAACAGTCAGAGATTCTAAAGATTTCTTCAGTATGGCTTATCCAATCCATCGCCTGGATTGGGTTGACTGTACCCTCAAAGTTAAGGGCACCGCTAGCTTTGAAATCTTTAAACTTACAGCCTTTCGGCTGTTCAATTTGAGTTTCAGGGTTCGAGTTATCAGAATCAGATTCATTATTCTGGACTTATTTATCTTTTTTCTTATTCTTTTTATCAGCACGTCTTTTTGCTTCGGCTTCATCTCTAGCCTGAAGCTGTTCTTGCATATACTTATTTTGTTGTTCAGAATGTTGGGCTAATAGTTGTTGCATCATTTCAAACATTTGCTGGGGGGTCATGTTGTTGGGAATGTCACCTGATCCTGACATCTTTACTGAAAATTAAAATCATTTAACTATCAGTTTATAGACTTAGATCTATGTACCCTTTTTCCCATCCTAACAGTCTATACATCCTATCTCAGTTCAAACCACCTAAATGATTGATACATATGTATTGCTTCAGTTTGAGACCAAGTATTACTCACGTAATACTTGATTCACTCAAACTATGGGCTCTGATACCATCCTGTGAAGACCTCCCCTTACGGGGTAGTCCTCAGAGTCAAGGTCCCATATTATGCAACACGATATCAATCATAACTAAGATAGAGTAATTAAGTTGCGGAATATTAAATTACAGTACAAAATATTAGGATTAAGTTTAATACAGATTACAGTTTTAAAATTAAACTTATAAAGGGCACAAGTCTAATCTAATTCATGTCATCATTTAATCAAGATAAATCTACCCAGACCTCCATAGTGTCATCTTACAATCAGTACCAAAAGGGTTTTCTGAGTAGAGGTCTATGAAAACTTCTGTCTTGATCTTGTAAGACCTAAGAACTAGGTCCAGCAGGTGACTTTCCTTTATCTTTTCCTGTAAAAATAGTAAGCAACATCTGTAAGCAAAGCTTAGTGAGAATATAGATTTTCAGATTACATGCATTATCAAGCGGATCATGGGTCAAGTGTGATATATCTTGACTGCCGCTACAGCCACTCATGATTTAGACATAGTAGTCATAGAGTCGGATGATGTTCAAGCCACGCTCACGCTTAAATCGTGGGGATCAGCCACATACTGGGCTAGCTACGAGTAAATCAACATGGCGGAACATCGGAGTATCATACCAAGTGCAATAAAACTGGTGAAATAGCATGGTCTAGAACAATAGACCGTCAAGGCTAATCATCTTAAGCAGAATCGATATGTCAAATGTGCGAGCAATAGTGAAGCATAAATAATCAATGTCATGATAGCAATAAATCTCGTTGCAATATCTGAAATGAACTGTAAATGCAATGTCATATGAAATGATAATCAAATAGCTAACATGATACACTGGGCATCACCGTACCATGGTGAGCACAGGTCTCAATTCAGCTGATCATATATGAATGTCAAATTAATCTACCATCAACAATATGTCTCAACCGGAAATCTCGCATGTAAAGCTGAATATCTATAACTCACTGGTCTGGGGTCTTTATCAAGCAGATATAAAATCCACCACCTGAGTTATCTCAGGATTTTATCTTTAAATCTTTATAAATCTGATCTCTGTCAATTCTTTTCAAATTGAAGACCCGCTTTCAATCTCTTTAATCTTTAAATCTTTGTTCAGAATTTAACTGAACCTGTCCAGAATCATATCATATCAATATGATCATATTTTGGCTTTAAAATCTTTATTTAATATGATTTCGATAACTGATCACTCATCAATCATTTTGTTCATTTACTTTGTTTCTTTGGATTCTCAAAAGATATATATATATATATATATATATATATATATATATATATATATATATATATATATATATATATATCATGTTGCTTTACTCATCATAAATTCATGTTTCTTATAATTATAGAACATCATTTAATTGATTATTTTAAAATATACAAAATAGGCACCCGAATTGGCAACCGAATTCAGATATACGGATTGGACCAACCGGATTTGGACCGATATGAATCGAATTGGGACCTAATATGAACCATCCGAACTCGGGTCATCCGAGTTCGGACCACCTTCCATCCGAATTAGTTTCATCATCCGAACAGGTCCGAATTTGGACATTAAATCCGAAATGGCATTTCATCCGAATTCGGGCTCAACCGAATTCGGATCCCACACATTCATAATTTCCAGAAAATTGTTCTTGGTGTTCATCTTATATTCATACGGATTTTTACTTAAAATTCAGTAAACCCATTTTCTTTAACGTGCAATGTAATATATTGATATATTATCATATTTGGGTTGTTTTTATACATTTTTCCCTATCAAAACACTATAATTTGATCAAGATTGTCCAAAAATCCTTATTTTGTCAAGAACACCAATTTTCTTATAAACTCAGATTTTAGTTTATTTTGGACAATCTAACCATAAATTATTGTTTCTAATACTTCAAACTACTTAAATTCATCATTATCTATCAAAATTTTATACATGCAATACATAATTTTCATGTTCTTAATTCTTTGGTTTCGGTTTTTATCAAAACCGAAGCAAACCTCTAAAATATCAAAATTTAAGTGATTTTTACCTCAAATCTTTGTTGTTTGATGATGAATGATGATTGTTGTAACTCCTATTGTCTTCAATCTTCAATTTAATACAAGTTTTATGAGAATTCTTGGTAATTTTGTGGAAGAACCGTATGTAGAGAGAGAGTGTGGTCAATTTCTTTAATTGTGTGTTAAATGACTTTAATTTGAGTTTATATACTTTATTTTATCTTTATGTAAAATTAACCTACTATACTTTTGTATTTTACATCTCTTTTATTTTAATCATCTTTAATAATTTATAACATAATATAATTTAATTAAATAATCTTAAACTTAATTAAATTACAAAACAAATAATGTAAATAAATTACATTATCGAATCAAATACTAGAATTAAAGCTAGACCAAAAGTTAGGTTGTTACATTTTACAACATATAACATTTTCAAACTCTTGAATTAAATCCTTAACTTACCTTATGAATGAAGAACACTAGTTGGTGATGACGAATAATTTGAGTAAACAAATTCGTAGCAGCAACAACTCGAATCTGTTTCTATTCGAGCCTCACATAAAGCATACATACATGCACCTATCTCAATTTTCTGAAGTGAAGGAAAAGGGTGAAGGGGTTAAACGTGTTATACATATATACGTTTAGTTATAACGTGGGTTCAATACCGATGACAACTTTGATTCCCAGTATATTTTGCACTCAAACACAATAATCAAATGATTTGTATTAAGAATATGAAGATTACAAAGAGAGAATTTGAACACTCAATCTCTAGGAACTTTCACACACTCATACAGACACTAGATGGAGGCTCCTTTGTGTCTTCTTCTCAAACCCTAGGAGAACAATATCATTTATACCTAAACTTACTTTGGGGGTTTGTCCAAACACTCCCCTTAAAGTCTTGGAAATTAAGATTCCCCCCAAAGTAAACTATTCCTAATTATAAATTGAACCTAGACTTTTATTATATTTAATTATACACTATTTTAGGGCTAACAATCTCCCCTTTAGTGTATAATTATATATTTACAATTAAGCGCAATTACACAAGCTTGAATTACAAGAAATAAAATTTCTAACAATCTCCCCCTTCTTGTAATCAAGGCTTGTATTCTTCTGAAGTCTTGGGCTCTAAACTCTGATCTCAGATCTTTGAAGTAACTCTGATCTCTGAACTTTTGAAGTATATCATTGATCTTCTTCAGATGACTCTCCCCTTAAATGTTTCAGATCGGTGGCTCTCCCCTTGCGTTTAGTAGGTCTTACAAAACATTTCAACTCTTTTCAGAACATTCTCCCCCTCATGATGATCATGAGAATTATGATCATCATGTAATCACTTCAGCTCTCCCCTTCATATGAATAACCTCAATGTGTCTTTAAATCTTCTTTCTTTGTCGAAGTAGATGATTATAGACTCAGAAAGAAAATATTACATTTAAGAACATTACAGACACAGAATTACTTATCTCTCTCATGTTACAATCTCAATCAGTAACTCTCCCCCTCAATAACAGAATATAAACAGTTACATCATAAAATTTTCTCTCGCCTGAAGAAACAACATTCTCTCCCTCATTACAAAATATTCAGGACCAAAAGGATATTACAGTGAAGATCATGGCTTTGCAACCAAAATATAAGAAAAAGAAACAAATTTATTTGTAAGTAACATTCCAGTTCCACATATGAGTTATGTTTGCACAATAGACTAAGTCTATGTGACCTACCGTCAGTGCTGGCGTGACATTAACACTGGTAGGATTTCCAAATAATCATCATGAAATCCTTTATCATGAAAGAATCACTCATATTTGTTCCGGCTTTGTCTTGGTAGACAAGCTGTTTATAGTCATGCAGACTGTAGACTCCATGTGTCCTAAAAGTGTATAACATTAAGCTCTAGACTCAAAGTGCATCAACTGAAGTCGGAGACCGGAGAGGATGTCTTCATTGTTTCAATATCAACAATATCCAAATGATATGTCGATAGGGTATGTGATATATCTCCGTGTGAATTGAAACAGAAGTCTTTTAGGAGATAACTGAGTAGCTAGGGAGGTTAGGTGCATGTGTCACTGGGTCCATAACGTCTTATTCAATACCTAATTCCAACACATGGAATTTGGTAACAGATGTAGGAAACCCTGCAGACTGACACGATGTTGGTAGGATTTATCTTTTCTTTTAATCCTTTCTCACCCCTCAGCTCTCGTCATTTTTCAACTGCACTCCCTCCGGCTCACTTTTAAAATACAATGATAGACAGAAAGCATAGCATTGTTAGTTCATGATGCACTTCTATCTCCTTTCAATAACCCCTCTCAATTGCATTTTATCTATGCTCGTCCCTGTTAGTACCCCGTGGTAACTAACACTCCTCAACTAATTGACCTAAGAACCCTTACTCACACAAACTAAAGTGGTTTGCTCCTTGGGTAGGTCTTCTGGCTCTGGTTTAGACCATAGGAACGATATATATATATATATATATATATATATATATATATATATATATATATATATATATATATATATATATATATATATATATATATATATATATATATGCCTAATCACACATATTGGGCATCATCAGTGTCAGCATGATATCTTGAAAGATATATCAGTGAAGCTCATGGGGTATTTCAGAAGATGGATGAGAGTTGAATGAAATATTTTGGGAAGTTTGAGAGACTGTATGAGAGAACTTTAATAAAAAATCTGATATGAGATTTGGATATGAATCAGACTATCATGAAAGAACTAGCTTGGATGGGAGAAAGTTGATGTATCAGAGAATCAGACTATGTGGGAGAAAGCAGAATATTTGAGTGAATCTTAGAAAGAATGAGATCATGATCATCACGAAGATTAGATCAATTAATCTTGGTGGAAATTTATTCAATCAGAGAATCATATTGTTCTAACAAAACCTTTTAAAGTGTGCGTTAGAGTATTCAGAATGCCTACACACTTTTCGTTAAGATGTCATCTTCAAAGCACATCTGAAACTCCCCCTGCAAATAAGAACAGTATCAGTGAAACATAAAATGTTATGAGTGAATTTCAAGAATGAAACTCAAACTCAAACTGATAAGCATTAAAAGTAGAGAAAATTCCAGAGAAGTCGCGTAAACATGGGTTCTAAACTGGCTGTTTAGAAACCATCTAAACATGAAAGATCGGGTTCTGATCTGTCATGTTGCAGAAGCCATTGCTGTGAAGTACGTATTCCACTTGGAATTAAGTAGAAGCCATTGCTTTAAAGATCGGGTCCTGAACTGAGTGATCAGAAGCCTTTACATTGAACTCCGGGTTCCAGTCTGAAGTGATCTGAAAACCATCTCATTGAAGTCCGAGTTCCAGTCTGAAGAGATCTGAAAACCATTTCATTGAAGTTCGGGTTCCAGTCTGAAGTGATCTGAAAACCATCTGCATAAAATTAAACCACTTTTGGTACCCATCGAAAGATGGGTCCTTTCTTGTTAGATTTAGGATTTCCATCATCATGTGTTAACACAACAGTAGGAATCCATTTATCATTCGACATAGGTTTAGATGCAGAACCTTTTGGCACCCATTTGTATATGGGTCTAGCTGATTTTGAAACAACCTTAGGTAATGGAACAACCTTTGGCTTGGGTGACTTTGGAAATGCCTTATGGTTGGCCTTTGGCGATGGTTTTTCCAATTTTTTAGGCGGTGATGAGGCATGCACTTTTGTTTTCTTAGATTGGCGGCGTTTCCGTTTTTCAGGATAAGGTACAAACTTAGTCATTTCAGGAACAGCACGCCGAAAGCTTTTTGGACATAATTGAAACAGATTGCAAAAAGAGTATTTCAAAGGAAAACTAGCAACATCCTTTCTAGGGACACTAGCACTACTATCGATTTTCACAAAAGATTCAGGCATGACTGCCTTTTTCACAAAGAAACTTTGAAAATCAAGAGGTGTTATTTTAGGAATCCTTCTTGCATGATCTGTAGGAACAAAACAATGGGAGTTCATACGTTTGGAAGACTTAGACTTTGAAAAATTTTCTTTTCTTTGGAGAGTGGGTTTCTTGGAAGACTTAGATTGACTCCGAGTCTTCTTTGAAACCTCAGCTTTGGAAGATTTGGAGCACTCACCTTTACAACTGACAGAAGAAACTTCAACCTTGGTTTTACCTTTTTTAGATGATGTGAGATGGACTTTTGTAGGATGAGAAACCTTTGAATCTTTTAAATGAGAATTTAACCTTTCTGAAACTATGTCAAGCTTTTCTTTGTAGATGGTTAATTCTACATTTTGTTCAAAACTTTGATTTGCCAATTTTTCCTCACTCTTGAGAAGAGCTTCTTGATAATCAAGAGCTTTCTTTCGAGTTGTCTTTAATTCCTTTTCTAAAACTTTGATTTTATGTTGAAAAACTTTTGTATGAATGTAAAGATGAGGGATTGGTTTGACAGGTTCTGCTTTCATTTCAGCTTCAGAATAACTAGACACGAAGTCTTCCTCTAGAGTGTGTACTCTATAAGGATAACTCTCGTTTAGTTCTTCATATTTAAAAGATATTTCTTTTTCTTTATTTTCAATGCGTTTCTCATCCTCTTGGGTTAAAACTTCTTTTGATGACTCAAAAAAGAAAGATTTAAGCCCAACACTCATGTAATTCATGTCATAAAAAATAGGTAAAACTTGTTGAACCTTTTCCAAGTACTTAGGATTTTTAAAACCAATTCCTTGTTTGGAATGATAAAACCTAGTCTCTTTGGGTTGGTTAAAATGAATAGTTTGTTCAGTTTGACCCCGTTTTAGAAATTCATCATCTAGGGTCTATATGCGAGAGTACAAACTTATTCTTTCTTTTTCTATCATTTTGTATTTTTTTCAAACTGTCTATGTTTTCCATGCTTACAGACTCTAAGCGTTTTGAAAGAATAGATATTTCTGATTTTAAAGAGTTCTTTTCATCAGTGAGTTTATCCATACAAGATTCAAGGTATTTATTCATATCCTCAACATCTACCTTTTCAATTAACATCTTCTTTATCACCTCATGGTTGTTTAGCCATTTCTTTTTATACACAGCGGATTGTTCTTTTTCAGCAATCAATTCATTCTTTAATTCATGTAGTTGTGCATGCAGTTCATCAAATTCATTAGTAGATTTAAAATCAGATAAGGATTGTATATCAAATAAATCAGAAGATGAAGAACTTTGTACCTGTTTGGAGTGGTTCATGAGACAGACTGGAGATATATCAATTTTCTCCTCCTCGACAGTCTTCTCATGTGTGGAAAATCCTTGAGTCCTGATTGTGGAGTGCAAAAGGTGGATCTTCTAGATTGGAAACTGTAAAAACTCAGAAACTTCACAAGTTCGGATGTATCCGAGGTCGGTAATTCGGTGAAACGTGGATCAGAAATGGGTTTTTGACGTTGAAATTTCAGCTTTTCAATAAAAAAATGCCCGTAAATTTTTTCTGGAGTGGAATTAGGCCTTGAAAAATGAATAAAACAACTTTTCCTAGCTTAAAGATTGTAGATCTCGTTTCTAGCTTCGTTTCGGCGTATGGTAGGCCGTCTAACAATATTCCAGTCAAAAGTTATGGCCTCTGGAAGCACTGAATGTCAAAAGTTTGGATAGACCCGGACCCGAAGTTTGGATTATTCGAATTCGGATGGTCCAAATTTCGGATGGGTCGTAGATCTCGTTTCAAGCTTCGTTTTGACGTACTGTAGGCCGTCTAACGATGTTCCAGTCAAAAGTTATGGCCTCTGGAAGCGCTGAATGTCAAATGTTTGGATAGACCCGGACCGAAATTTGGATGATCCGAATTCGGATGGTCAGAATTCGGATGATCCGAATTCGGATGGGTCCGAATTTCGGACAGGTCGTAGATCTCGTTTCAAGCTTCGTTTTGATGTATTGTAGGCCTTCTAACGATGTTCCAGTCAAAAGTTATGCCGTCTGGAAGCACTAAACCGAAAATAACACTTAAGAAATTACCGATTAACAATTTCAACGACTAAACAAGAAAAGTTTGTAATTATTGAACAAGAAATGCTCTAAGTCAGTACAAAATTAATTGCTTATGATTATGGAATAGAAAACCAAACAAAAACAGAATATTAACATAGAATTAAGAGCAAAACCTTTGATTTTTGCGAAGAACACGAAGAACAATTAGATTTAAAAAATGCAATTACTCCTTGGATACTTCAAATTAGATCATGACAATTTCAAGAACAAATTATCTAACATATAAGATCATTCATGCAAAATTTTAGATCATTTCAACAAGTATATCACTCAAATCAAAAATATAATCACAAAAACGTAACAGAAAATGACCAGAATAGTAAAATTACGATTACTCCCTCGATATTTGGAGTTAGCCTCTGAAATGTTGACAGGATGTTTCTGGCATACACTTGCACAACATATAAAAAAATCAGCTCAAACGGACATCGTATGAATGTTTGGTGATTTTTTGAAATTTCAGCCCAATTTCATGACCTTTTTTTGTGAAGAACACGAACAAATATGAGATTTCAAGTTTAAATCCAATCTTCTTGCTCTGAAGATTACAAAGAGAGAATTTGAATACTCAATCTCTATGAACTTTCACACACTCAAAACACACACTAGATGGAGCCTCCTTTGTGTCTTCTTCTCAAACCATAGGAGAACAATATCATTTATACCTAAACTTACTTTGGGGGTTTGTCCAAACACTCCCCTTAAAGTCTTGGAAATTAAGATTCCCCCCAAAGTAAACTATTCCTAATTATAAATTGAACCTAGACTTTTATTATATTTAATTATATACTATTTTAGGGCTAACAACCGATACCCGACCTCGTTATCAATTTTTCATAATTAATTTCAATATATCTCTTTTAACTCGTGAATCCATAATTATTAATAATCCACTAAATTTATAATCAAAAGCAACGTATAATCGGTTTTCGACATGTATAATCTACTAATCCAGAGATAATTGGACCAACACAAATATCAATATAATAATTAGTCAATAGGATAATTCTACGTACCTGCTCGAAAGTCGGAGTGTTACAAAAAAATATGTGTTTTGATTTAAAATTGAACACCAAAATAGTTTTACTATCATAAGAAACTAGTTTATTAGCCTGTGTATTACACGGATAACTTTAATAAATTTGTTTTTTAAGAAGTATAAAACTTAAAATTAAAAATTAATATTCCAACTTTTAATAATAATAATATTTAATATATCTTTTTATAAATAAATCATTTAAAAAAATACAAATCATTAATAATTTTTAAGTTTATTATTATATTATTTTTATTATTAATCAAAAATCTTTTAAATATTGTTTGTTGTGATTTTATGAGATTTAAGTAATTAATCATAATCTTATCTTAAAAGTAATTTGATTTTAAATTTTTAATTTAATCTTGAAATAGTAATTAACACTTGTCATTAGTATTGGATGCCACTTGTCATCATGTGAAGATGACAAATGACAAGTTAGTTACTCTTATAATAGTATTTGCTAGTTTATTACCCGCGTATTACGCGGATATTTTTAATATATATATATATATATATATATATATATATATATATATATATATATATATATATAAAACATAATAAATTAAAGGGTAAATGTATAAACATTATTTTTTAAACAAAAGTATATAAAAAATGATATTAATATCTATTATGACCTATTAATTTTATATAAGTCTAAATATATATGAATAATAATTATTTTCTTATATTTTTTTAAACATTTATATATATATTATATGATAATTAATAAGTTTGTAGAGTATTAGAGTTTGTTTGATTTGATTTGAACTTAAAAGTTGATTATATTAGATTTGGATAGATATAATTTAAATTATTATTATTATTTTTAAAAACTATAAATGTCACGTGTCGATTCATGGTAATGACACGTGCCTTCACAAGAATGAGTATATATAGATATTATGTTATTATTATTTATAAATTGGAAAATCAAATTTTAAAAAATAATTAAATGTCAAAATTGTAAGGTACACATGTCAAACTCAGATGAAGCTAAGTGACGCTCTATCTAGATGTCATGTGGCATCTAGTTACTCTTATAATAGAACAGATAGAAGTTAGATTAATATTAGAATATTCAGAACATTTTCTTTTTTATTCATGTGAATTAAATATGAAAGTATCTTAAATGTATAGATTTTATATTTTGTATAATAATAAATTAGTAAAATTAATAATCTAATTTAATTGTTTACCTTTTCCGTTAAGTGTTGTTTGAATACGAAGGTTGGCTGTATTAAGCAAGATTGTCTGACAATGGTTGAACGTATAATTGTTTGTATGTTTTGCTGAATAAACAATCCAAATGTAATAAAATGTCAATATTAACATGGGGTAGTCTATTTACACCCCATGATGGGTTTGAAAAAGGGTTAGGTTGACCTTGAAAAGTGAGATAATAAAATTTATCATTTTTCTATTGGCTAATTAATTATAAAAAACTGGATTCTAATAATATAGTAATAATGATTGGGCAGAATTAGACATTTATGGGGTGACAATAGTAGCACCCTTTAAACATTTTTGTCTCATTGAATTTTATTTGTGTTGTATCTTGAATAAACAATGTAACTAATAATTAATAATTTATAAATTATTTACACAATAAATTATTTATCATATTAAAATTGAAAATAAAAACATTAAAAGGGTAAAATTGTTATTTTGGTCAAAGGACCAAAAGCATTACAAAGCGACAATTATATGTACTAAATTGTAATTTCGACGTGAAAAAGATCAAAACCATAAATTATATATAATCACGGGGATGAAAATTGTAATTTACCCTAATTATTATTAAGGTTGTTTATTATTATTTCTATTAGGTTAAATTACAATTTTCGTTCATGTGCTTGTATGAAAATTATGGTTACCGTCCTTTTAATGATAAAATTACAATGACAGTACTTATAGTTGGCGTTTGTTATGGTTTTAGTCCTTTTCTCCAATATTTTTTTAAAAATGACGATTTTACCCTTCCTATTTATTTCATGTTTGGTCCTCCAACCAAAATATTTCTTTTATATATCATTTTCTTAATGATTTATTATTCTTTTATTATTTATTTAATATATTTTCTTATTATTACTATTAAATTTTAATTGAACTAATAAATTATTTAATAAGTTCTATTTTCATTATTTATTTGACATTATTATTACTAGTATTATTATACTTTAAGTATTTACATGACTAAGTTGTAGTAATTGAAAAAAATTTGTATATGACTAAATTTAATTTATTGTATTGTTGTTATTGTTATTAATATTGTTATTATGGTTCTTACATTTAAATATTTAATATATATTGAACTATTTATATATTTAGTTTTTAAAATGGTATTTATTTATTATATTATTTTTCATTTATAAAGTTTTTAACTATTTATACATTTTACTTATTATATTTTGTCTCTACTTTATATTAATTTATATAAATATTTATAAATTTGATCAACTTTTGTCCAAATTTACAAACATAGTATTAATTTTTATATTTTAATTTTAGTTTGTTTTTCAAATTGTACAAACAATATATGTTCAATGTCATTTTAACTTAATGAAATATAATATTTAACGTGTAATTCATACTAATTTATTTATTTCATAAAGTTAATATTCATAGAAATTACAAATGTTCAATGCATTAATCATTAAGCATGACAAAAGCTACATACAAAATTTTAACAAAATTCAACAAGTTAATTTATACATATATTATGTCAAATTTTTATATTTTGTTCAATTTAATATGCAATTTATATACATATAAAAAAATTTAGTTTCAAAAAATATATATTTTTAACTAAAACACTATATGTGTGTGTACATACATACATACATACATGTATGTATGTATGTATGTATTCTAAAAAGAAGTAAAACATATTTACTTAATAAATTAAATTAATTAAAGATATGTAAGTATTTAACTATTTATACGAGTAATATATAAATTTGAAAAATATAAATAAATTATATATATAAATAACTATATATTTTAAAAAAATAAAAGCAATAATAGTTATTAAAAATAAATGTATATATAGTTGAATAAATTGCAATATTAATATAATACAACTTATTAATATACAAATATATAAAAATAATTTTAATTAAAATTTTATAATAATTAATAAAAAAGAACATATAAAATAAATAATAATAACAATAGGACGAAAGTAATTAAAATATATAAAAGAAAGTAATTAGTCATTGACCAAAACTGAAACAAAGTTAAAAGGGCAAAATGGTCATTTTTAAAAAAATGACTAGTCAAAGGACTAAAAACAAAACAAAAAAGCCAACCATATGTACTAAAATTGTAATTTCGACGTGAAAAGGACGGTAACTATAATTTTCATATAAACACAGGGACGAAAATTGTAATTTATACCCTTTCTATTATTATAACATAATAAAGTAAATGAAAAAAATTAAAAACACCAGTACAATTAATTTGATATAAAACACATAAAAATGAATAATAAAATACTAAGAAGTCGTTTTTGTCATTTTTACATTCAATAAATTTTTATTGATTATTAAAACATTTATAAAAATACTTAAATTGTTATTCTATTCAGTTTGGTAATTCAAAACTAAATGCAATATAGTTTTTAAACTTTAGGTTTTCCTTTTGAATTTCTGTAGAAAAATCTAAACGTTTACGTGAACATAAAATTTTTTTTTTTCGAATTTTTCAATATTTTTTGATATTATTCTAAAACTTTTTAAAGATTTATTAAATTTTACTTTAAATGTTCAAAACGTTTATGTATTTTACTTTAAAAAATTTTAAAAACATTTCAAAATTTTAATCTTTTCAAGCAATAGTTTTTCAAAATATTTTAAATTCTTAAACATTTTTCTCAAAACATTAAAACTATAAAAAAAAGTTTCTTAACATTTACCGAAAGTGTTGTAACATCCCGGATTTGAGCCTGGTACGTGGATTTAATCTATTGGCTCTTTATTTTGATATTATTGCGTTGGTCCAATTGAATCTCATATCGTGGATTGAACGTGTCGAGACCGAGTGGTACGTGTCTTCGGATTAATAATTAGTGGATTATTATTATTTATGAGATCATGGATTTAATTGGGTCATAATGATATAAATAGTGAAAAAGGGATATCGGGTCCGGGTTAATGGGTTGGGGACCGGCTAAACGAGAAACGTACTTATTGATGCATTCTTCCTTTCTCCCTTATCCACTTGAGAAACCCCTAAAAGTGTATTGTGTGTGTTTTGTGAGAAGCTCCCGCAGAGAAAATCAGCCTTTAAACTCCAGAATTTGCTTGGGAAAGCTTGGATTCAAGCTGAACATCTTCATCCTCTTGTGTTCTTAAGGATTCTAAGGTAAGTGGTTTGAATTGGATTCCTAAATTGAGTTATATGTTGTGAAGATTGTGTGAAGTAGTTTCCATGTTATAAGAGGTTTTTATGTAGTGATTTTGTGTCTAATTGGGGCTGGAAACCGTGTGTAAAAAGAGGTATTTCTCCTGGGCAGCCATGGAAATCGCAGGTGAGGGTCGCTTGATCGATTATTTAATCACGTCTCTCTTTGCTCCAGCACACATAAGTTATTTTCTTATTTGTTTGAAGTTCTTACTCTTTCATGTGCATCTGTGACTGTTTGTTGCATTATTCGGACTAGATTTTATTAGCTAATACTCAAGATAATACTAGTACTTTTTGTACAGTGATTACTTTAAATGTTATAGAACTTTATCTCTCTTTAAATTATTAAAAAAAACATTATAGAAATGATTCAGTTATGCTTCAAACTTTGAATAAGGTATATTGTTCTTTGTTTTTAATGTATAATTAAAACTAGCTCAATTGGAAGTTTACATTAATTTACGTTATTATACTTAATGCTTTTTGCCATATTTTTCGTGGAACTTAGAAAACAACGGGCTGAAATTTGGATATGCTTGGAACCTCAAGAGCTTTGAATTAGATTTGGATCATTGGGTTTTGACAACCTGACTCTAGGCTTTTCTTAAACTAACAATGACATGTATCGTTTACTATTTGGGTCTAATAAAATCATCACTTCTAGTTGTCTAATAGAATGTTTAAAACATGATGCATTGAAATTGAAGAATGTGGACGCACATTTAACCCTTTTACATTACCAAGTTATTCACCACTTGAACCAAATTATTTGTTGTAAGTTTCCTCTCATGTACTATCTTCCTGGCTTTATTTATTAGAGATGTATTTTATCAGTTATTGTGCTTTCCTTGTTTAATTGCTTACCAATATGACATAATTGGCAGTGAAAACGAAGGAAACACGGCGAGTTGTAGTTTGGAAAGAATTTAAAAGATAAGAAGGTATGCTATGCTGTGTAATCATCTTTTATCTTTTTCCTATTAACATGTGACTAAAACAACTAAGCATTAATCTTTCTCTAACTAGTTGAGTCAATAAGAAGTTACCATGTTGAAACTTGTGTATGTGTAATGGATCCAAACTGAGCAGTATTTTAGCAAACTAAAACACACATATAGTTATACGGTTGATTCTATATCTGTTATACGTACATAATCTTAAGATATATATATATATATATATATATATATATATATATATATATATATATATATATATATATATATATATATATATATAGACATACATGCATGCATGCAAAGGTGATAAGAGCTAAGAGGTATAATGAGAAAAAATAGACAAATGTTTTAAATGCATGACTTGATTGTGACCAAAGGCTTAAATGACTGTGGCTCCTAAGAGTGACATCCTTCAAAAATTGCAATGCACATAATGACTCCAATAGTGACATCTTTAAAGAATAGCGACATTAATAATGATTCCAATAGCGATATCATTTAAGAATTACGGTGCAGATAATGACTCCAATAACAACATCATTCAAGAGTAGTGAAGCTAATAACGATTCCATTAGCGATATCATTCAACAACTATGATGCAGATTGCGATTCAACTAGTGACAACATTCAAAAATTGCGATGCAGATAGTGACTCCACCGGTGACATAATTCAAAAACAGCGACATAGATGGTGACTCCACAAGTGATATCCCTCAAGGTCAGCGATAGCAATAACACTCCACAAGTGACATCACTCATAGATATAAGTCACAAAGATAATGTTGATTTCTCATTCTTTTGTATACAAATATTTAAATTTGTATATATATATATATATATATATATATATATATATATATATATATATATATATATATATATATATATATATATATATATATATATATAGATTGGTATTCTATTGAGAACTTTTGTGCATCGGACTATCTACCAAGGGTGCACAAAGGGCATTTAGAGGATCTTAAATGTATGAAATTTATTTTTGAATTTAAATGTTTATAAGATAATTAATAGCTAAATTTGGCGTGAAAATCACCATTAACTTTTTTCTTAAAACCACTCCCTCTTTCTCTCTATCTCTCTCTCTCTCTCCTCTCTCTTAGCCCCCTTTTGATTTTGGAAGAGATGAACGATATGCATGATTTATGTTTGTATGAACGATTCATGTTTGTATTTTGATGTATTTTGATTTTGGAAGAGATGAACGATATGCATGATTTATTTTTGGAAGAGATGAACGATATGCATGTATTTTGATGTATTTTGAATTTGTATTATTGTTGTTGATTTTGGAAGTGTAATAATTAAATAAGGATTGCATAATTCCTGTTTTACCCATCCGCGAATTTCATTATGTGCACTTGATGCATAAAAGTTTCTATTTAATTACCCTTTTGTCATTTGATCCAACCCACACATTCTTTTCATCCAAGGGCCAGCGGAGGTTCTTTTGTACCTCGATGCACAAAAGTTCTCAATGGAACCTCCCTATATATATATATATATATATATATATATATATATATATATATATATATATATATATATATATATATATATATATATATATATATATATATTAACATTCTCACAAACTCTTGAGTTTTCTATGTAGATCCGGATGATGGGTCTTATGGGTCACAAAGGCAAAAAAAAAAAAAAAAAGCATCTCAATCGATACAAGGCGACCATGTATATGTTTCATTTGTAACGTTGTTTATTTGTAAATTTATTCAAATAGTTGATACATTTTTTTGTGATGTTTGTTCATTTTAAATGTATTTGGATTTGAAGTTTGTTTTATTTAATTGTAATTTTATTATTAATTTTTTGATATTTGGATATCCGAAATTTTAGCTTCAGTTAAATATGGGTTTTATAAGTGACATGTATAGCGTTACAATTAGTACCTCTTATTAGCAATGTTATTCAAAAATAGTGATGCAAATAGTGATTCTATTAGCGACATCATTCAAAACAGTAACATAGATAGTGACATCCTTCAAGCAATGCAGATAATGACTCCAATAGTGACATCATTAAATAATAGCAACATTAATAATGACTCCAATAATGATATCATTTAAGAATTACGACGCAGATAATGACTCCAATAGCAACATCATTCAAGAGTAGTGATGCTAATAACGATTCAATTAGCGATATCATTCAACAACTGTGATGCACATAGCGATTCAATTAGTGACAACATTAAAAAATTGCCATGCAGATAATGACTCCATTGGTGACATAATTCAAAAACAGCAACATAGATAGTGACTCCACAAGTGACATCACTCAATGTCAGCTAACTCTACGAGCGACATCATTTAAGATAAGCGATGCGGATAGCGAGTACACCAGCGACATCATTTAAGAATAGCAACATAGATAAGGATGTAACTAGCGACAATATTCAATAATAGCGACATAGATGACGACAATAGGGACACACATAGTCACATAACTAGCGACATGACTAGAAATAGCGACATGTCATCTAGTGACACTAAAATCATCGACATGTTTATAGCGACACCTTATTTACCGTTACTAAAGATGTCATTGGCATAAAAACTGTCACAGAATGTTTCGCTAGAGACCATTCTGGTGTTTTTTTTCATAATAAACCCTAATAAAAATACAAAAATTGATGATATTAATGATAATAATAAATAATTTTGTTGTTAATGCTAAGAAGACGTAAAGTTGTATGGTATGTACGAATTCTTTGCATTTACACTTTATTAATGGGCCGATGTTTCAATAAATACCATTGATCCAACTTCAACCCATAAGGGAGAAGAGAGTGGTGAAGCCGAGAGGATCGGCCTTGGGCCACCTCGGATGAGGCCGGCGGGCACACCACCCCCAAACCTCGGCCCCGTCTTCCTTTCACCCCTCTTCGGCTCACTCATCTATCCACAAGTTTCTATTATTATTATTTTTTTAATTTTTCACTTTATAATTATTCAACTCTCATATATTTTACCCTCATACATTTCAATTTATACATCTCTCAACTTATATTTTACTCTCTTTTACTATTTTATTTTCATTTTATATTTATTGTGATGGATCCGTAATCGAGAAAGGTGGAAGGTTGAGAGAGAAAATTTAACGTGACGTTGATGTATACAAAAAGTTGGGAAGTGGAAAAGGTACTCACTCCCATCACCCTAAGCAATTAGTTTGTAACAAAAAAATTAGACAAAGAGCAAATTACGAATTTCATTCGTGTAGTTTACTAGAAATTACGAAATATGTCTTTTAACTTTAAAAATTAGACTTTCAGTCATTGAAGTTTTATTACGAATTTCGCCATTTGGCAATTAAAATGATTATTTTACACTTATTTGTTTAATAATAATAATTATTATTATTTATTATTATTTCTATTATTATAAAATAATAAAATAATTGAAAAAAGTTTAAAAAAAACCAGGAAAATTAATTTAATATAAAACACATAAAAATGAATAATAAAAGGTTAAGTACTCATTTTTGTCATTTTTACATACAAAAAATTTTATTTATAATTAAAACCTCTATAAAAACATATAAATTGTTATTCCGTTCTTTTTGGTTATTAAAAATAAAAGAAAAATAGTTTTTAATTTCGGTTTTCCTGTTGAATTTTTATAGAAAAAATTAAACGTTTTCGTGAACAATAAAATAAATTTAAAATCTTAAATTTTTTTTGATATTTTTCTAAAATTATTTAATAACAAATTAAAAAATATTTACTTAAACTTTTCAAAATGTTTATACATTTTACTTTAAAAAAACTTAAAAAACATTTCAAATTTTTTATTTTTTCAAAACAATCATAGTTTTTAAAATTTATAAACATTTTTCTCAAAATGTTAAAACTATAAACAAGTTTTTAAATATTTACAGAAAGTGTTAAAAAGTTGTCTATGTAAAAATTTTCATAGAATGTCAAAAAAAAATTTTAATACTTATTGACAATCTTTACATTTTATAATTAACAATAATAATAATAATAATTCATTTTTTTTTATTAATATTTTAGTATTCAATTTTATGTATTTTATATTATATTAATTTTACTAGTATTTTTAATTTTTTAGATTTGTTTATTATTTAATTATAATAGAAATAATAATAATAATAACATCATTAGAAATAATTATTAAACAAAGAGATGTAAAATGATCAATTTAAATGGTCAAAGAACGAAATTTATAACAAAACTTCAACCACAATGACTGTCAGTGTAATCTTTAAAGTCAAATGATCGAATCCATAATTTCTAGTAAACCACATAGACGA
Organism: Centrapalus pauciflorus; assembly: GCA_020465985.1. Classification (NCBI taxonomy): domain Eukaryota; kingdom Viridiplantae; phylum Streptophyta; class Magnoliopsida; order Asterales; family Asteraceae; genus Centrapalus; species Centrapalus pauciflorus. Next base: position 261,334 of record JAANYP010005401.1, on the reverse strand, counting down.
AATTTGTAATTTACCAATAGATAAATCATTCTGTAAACAATGCATATCCATCTAGTAAACAACATACCCATTTGTTTTTGTTAGGCAAAAAAAGGCCTCAGTCCAACCTGCTCTACATCTTAAGGGGAGATTTTTAATCAAACCTGTTTGATGCACTTGAATGTATAATTTAAGGCCCCTTTATGCCTTATTGAAACCTGAAAAGTGATTTGCAATATGAGTCAAAGCTGTTTACCCTGTTGCATTCGTTGCAACAAAGGCAGATTGTTCAAACTGTTCTGTCTGCTGAACAGTGTGACACCCTTGCCACAACAACCACCATTTACAAAACACCCAGGATTAAATTACCAACATACAATAACATAATAATCTGATAACCTAATTTAGGTGCGGAAGCATTAAAATACATAAATAAAGTAGTGCAACAGTGACAAACACCCTACGGTGCTACAAGGTACCATATCTAAGTCTACATACCTAATACTATTATTACAACATCCAGAATATATTACAACACTGTCCCAAAGCATGATTACCGATTAAGTAGTATCAAATCTTCCGAATCTTCACAAACGACCTAACTAGAAGGTCCGGCAGTAGACTTTCCCTTTCCTGTAAAAATACAACATCTGAGAGGTAAGCGAATGCTTAGTGAATACAAAGATTACGCATTTTATAAATCTTTATGAAGCCCCAAGGGTAACACCGATGACAAACATCGTATACCCTCTTCGTACACCATGTACGGACCAGAGCCGCAGCCCCTTCGAGCCCAAAGCTCAGCAATAAACATACCATCTGAGACAAACGTACGATCGGGGATGACATACTGCCTACCAGAACCTCGGAGGGATCAGCTCCAGGTCATATAGCGCAGTAACATCGGAGTAATTGATGCGACCCACCGGTCCATCACTAGATGCACAACAATCGAACGGACATGCAACAAGTATGAATGTGCATCTATATCTACGCAAGTTAGGAGAATTCAAAACAATAAATGAAGCAACAGGTCTCAGCAGGCAAAGCTAACATAAAACAGATTTAAACATGCGAAATCTAATGTACTCACAGTGGGTGCGTAAATAAACTTCAAATAATATTATTTCTCCTCGGGCTTTCAACCGGATCCACAAAGTACCCCACTGTAGGTTAAACAACACCACAAGGGACCTGTTACATTTTCATATGATAAACATATTATCATTACATGGTCTTTAACAAATTAGCATTACTTTGTGCAAATGAAAGTATTACAACATTCGGAACCGACATCTGAATCTCACGTTTAAGTCACATCATTTGATGAGTTCTTATTCCCAATTAACTATCCTTTATTTGCCTTACTATATTACAAAAGATATCCCAAAAGTGTGGTTATTAGTCCATAAATTCGGTTTCTTTTAAACCCATTCGAATTTCCCAAAAACTGCTAAGAACTCGCCGAGTAGGTACAAGGAACTCGCCGAGTTCCTGTTCGAATTTCAGATCCTTGATTAAAGTCGAACCCCATTCGAATTTAGAGGCTAAATTCGAACCCTATCTTGAATTTAGGGTTAAAGTCGAACCCTATCTCGAATTTAGGGTCTAAATTCGAATCCCTATGTTGTTAAACTCGAATATATACTCGAATTTAGTACAAAAATCGAGTTTGTTCTTGCATTTCGACTTTGTTCTTGGCATTCTCGAATTTGTTCATATATACAGCTTAAATCATACATTTCTAAGTCCAAAAACACAAATATGATACGTATTAAGCCTAGTTTCGATTCCATTATACATACTCTATCATATTCTAGTTAAACTCAAGCCAAATTAGCTTTAATCACACCACAATTGATAAACTCGAATTCATGACTTCAAAACCGAAATATAAAAGCTTAAAAGGGTCGATTCTTACCTCAAATTCGTACGAAAACAAAAATGCAACCGTAGATTGTTGTAGTATTCCTCGAGATCTTTCCGAGACGTATAAAACTCGATAATCGGCCGGTCGGTTTGAGAGATAATCTAGAGAGAATGTAGAGAGAATTTCTAGAGAGAGAGAGAGAAGTGGTGAAAAATGAAAGGCTTGGCCTTTTTATTCCCAGTTTCATCATTTTGCACATTTCACCCCTCAACTTAACCGGTTCCATAAAATACTGATTTATTCTTAGTTTTATCATTACTAACTTTTATAATTCATAATAATCATCTCAAAGTTCTTAAACTTTTTAATTTCATAATTAAAATAACAACCAACTTTCATAATTCAACTTAAATTACATTAATTTTAAACTAATAAACCTCAAATACAAAATTTTTTAACATCAGGATGTTACAGCATGGGCTCCACCACGCTCAAACTTCGTCCTCGAATTTTACTTGAGTTCAAATAATTGGGGATACTTCTTCATCATTTCCGACTTAGTCTCCCATGTATGATTCGCTACCTTATGATGCTTCCAACGTACAAGCGCCATTTCGATCTCCTTGCTCCTTAGCTTTTTCATCTTTGTGTCTAACACACACTCCGGCTCTTCAACATATCGGAGTCTTTCATCAACTTGCAGCTCAGTGTGGTCAGCCCAATCTTCATTGTCGGCAGTAAAAGACTTCCTAAGATTCCCAACATGAAATATCGGGTGTATGCCTGACATCCCTTCAGGCAACTCTAACCGAGAAGACTGGTTTCCAACTTTCTCGGTTATCTTGAATGGTCCGACAAATCTCGGGGCCAACTTTCCTCTTTTCACAAAGCGTGTAACACCTCTCATAGGTGACACTTTCAGTATACCCAATCATTTACCTCAAAACTTATTGGTTTGTGCCTTTTGTCATAATAACTCTTCTGACGATCCTGGGCCGCCTTCATGTTCTGTCTAATCAACTGTATCTTCTCGTTTGTTTCTTCTAGCAATGCCGGCCCAGCAATCGGTGTTTCACCAGTTTCTCTCCAACAAGTAGGAAGCCTACACCTTCTCCCATATAAAGCCTCAAACGGTGCTTTCTTGATCGTCGCGTGATAGCTGTTATTGTATGAAAACTCTATTAATGGCAAATGATCGTCCCAATTGCCACCGAGATCTAACACACACGATCTCATCATGTCTTCCAAGGTAAGGATTGTTCGTTCACTTTGGCCATCGGTTTGCGGACGATAGGCCGTACTCATAGCGATCCTTGTTCCCAACCCTTCTTGCAAAGCCGACCAGAAGTTCGAAGTAAATCGGCTATCTCGGTCCGATACTATGGACTTAGGCACTCCATGCCTAGAAACAATCTCGTTCATGTAAATTTGAGCCAACTTCTCCAAAGAATAGCTCTCCCGAATTGGTATAAAGTGTGCTGACTTAGTTAACCTATCGACTATCACCCAAACTGCATCGTGTTGACGCCTAGTCTTCGGTAACTTAGTGACAAAATCCATCGTAATATGTTCCCACTTCCATTCCGGAATGGAAAGCGGTTGCAGACTGCCGTATGGTTGCTGATGTTTGGCTTTCACAAGCCGGCAAGTCCTACATCGTTCCACGTACTGGCCGATATCCTTCTTCAATCCCGGCCACCAGAAGTCTGCTTTCAGTTCGTTGTACATCTTTGTACTTCCAGGATGTACTGAAAATTTAGACTGGTGTGCTTCTTCGATGATTACCTCCCTCATACCCCCAAACTTCGGCATCCATATCCTCCTGTATATCCCTTTCAATCCCGGCTTGCTCGTTTCCACATTTTTAATCTGTGCCCTTATATCCCCGGCACCAATATTCTCATCTTTCAAGGCTTCCTCCTGAGCAGCCTTAACATCATTTATAATGGTAGACGTTAACATAGTAGACGTCATCATGTAGCAACAATCCTTAGCATAAGCTTTTTGGCTCAAGGCATCGGCTACTACATTAGCCTTTCCGGGTTGATAAAGGATCTCACAGTCATAATCCTTTATAAGTTCCATAGATCGTCTCTGCCTCATATTGAGCTCCTTCTGACTAAAGATGTACTTTAAGCTCTTATGGTCCGTGTAGAGTTGACACTTAGTACCGTATAGATAGTGTCTCCATAACTTCAATGCAAATGTGACTGCGGTCAACTCCAGATCATGAGTTGAATAATTCTTCTCATGTTGCTTAAACTGTCTTGAAGCATATGCTATAACCTTTCCACGCTACATCAGTACAGCGCCTAACCCCAGTCTCGAGGCATCCGTGTATACTACAAAGTCCTCATTACCCTCTGGTAGAGCAAGTATCGGAGCTTCACTTAGCGTCTTCTTCAAAATATCAAACGCCTCTTGCTGCACGGTTTCCCAGACAAAAGGTGCATTCTTCTTTGTCAATGCAGTTAAAGGAACTGCAATCTTTGAAAAGTCCTTTATAAACCTCCTATAGTAGCCTGCCAGTCCAAGAAAACTCCTAACTTCTGTAGCTGAACTAGGCGGCTCCCAATTCTTTATCGCTTCTACCTTAGCCGGATCTACTGAAATCCCAGCCCCCGAAATCACTTGTACTAGAAACTGTATCTGTTGTAGCCAAAACTCACACTTTGAAAATTTGGCGTACAACCTTTCCTTTCTTAACAACTCCAATAACTCCTTTAAGTGATCAGCGTGTTCGGCCTCGGACTTAGAGTACACCAAAATGTCATCAATGAACACGATTACAGACTTGTCCAACATCGGTCTGCACACTCTATTCATCAAATCCATAAATACAGTCGGGGCATTGGTTAACCCGAAAGGCATAACCAAGAACTCATAATGCCCATAACGTGTCCTAAATGTTGTCTTAGGCACATCCTCTTCTCGTACCTTCAACTGATGGTACCCCGACCTCAAATCAATCTTGGAGAACACACTAGCCCCATGTAGTTGATCAAATAAGTCATCTATCCTCGGCAGTGGATACTTGTTCTTGATTGTCAACTTATTAAGTTCCCGGTAGTCAATGCACATTCTCATCGTGCCATCCTTATTCTTTACAAACAATACCGGAGCTCCCCACGGTGATGAACTCGGTCGAATGAAGCCCTTGTCCAACAATTCTTGAAGTTGTGTCATCATTTCTTTCATCTCGGTTGGGGCAAGGCGATATGGAGAACGAGCTACCGGTGCAGCTCCAGGGATCAGATCAATTCGAAACTCAACTTGTCTCTCAGGCGGCACGCCAGACAAGTCTTCCGGAAACACATCCGGGAATTGTGAAACAATAGGCACATCGGACAAAGTCTTCTTCTCAGCCTTAGCATCAATCGCATATGCTAAGTAAGCGTCACACCCCTTTGCAACAAGCTTTCGAGCTTTTGCAATGGTCAGTAAACACAGATCCCCACTTCTCTTATCCCCATAAATACAAATCTCACGCCCCTCCGGAGTAGTTATCTTTATCATTCGATTCTTACACACTATATGGGCTTCATTCTCAATCAACCAGTCCATCCCGACTATCACGTCAAACTCACTGAACTCGATCGGAATCAGGTCCAAATTGAAGACTACATCTTCAATTACTAAGGTGCAGTTACGGTATACGTGATCTACTTTGACTAGAGTGTTGCTAGCAGTTTCTATGTCAAGTATAGCAGATAATCTAGACAGTGGCATGGCAAGTCGTTGTGCAAAAACAGTAGACACGAAAGAACGGTTGGCACCCGAATCAAAAAGAACTCGTGCAGGTAAGGAATTTACAATAAACGTACCCGTGACCACCTCCGGGTTTTCCCTAGCCTCCTCTGCCGTAATTTGGAAAGCACGAGCCGGTGCCCTTTGTGGCTGGTTCCGGCGGTTGACTGAACCACCACTAGATCCTGCAGATGATCGGGTCGATGATGGAGCAGCAGCTGCTGGAGCATTCTTCCTACAGTTCCTACTATAGTGTCCCCACACCCCACACTTGTAGCAAGCATCTCCTTTCCTTGGGCACTCACTCTGAAAATGGTCCAGCTCTCCACAGCAAAAGCAAGCACGTCCATTAGTGCACTTTCCAAAGTGTTCCAGATGACACTTATTGCAATATTGCGGCTCGGTGTTGATGGAATAAGCACGAGCGCGACCACAATCAGAAGAACCAGACTGTCGGCGATAAGACTGCTGAGGCGAATACTGTGAAGACCGGGAAGATCCAGAATATCCTCCCTCACGTTGGCGCTTCGGCGGTGACGGTTGTGTTGGGTTGGTGGAAGCAGCAGCGGACCCAATGGAATAACCCGACATGATCAGAATTTGCTCTACATTTCTGGCAGCCTCAAGTAAACCAGCAATTGTAGGGTAACGGACGTTACTCATGACCCGCCTAATCTCAATATCCAGACTAGCCACGAACCTGGTCACTTTCCTTTCTTCAGTATCCACCTGATGAGGCGCAAACAGACTCAGCCTCGTAAATTCCACAGCATATTGGGACACAGTCTTACTCCCCTGCATCAGCGCCATAAACTTCGCTTCCAACCTTCGGCGCTCATCAACCGGACAATACTGCTGAGTGAACAAATCAGTGAACTCAGCCCACGTCATGACAACCACTTTCTCCAAGGTTAAAGCATTAACCATGGAATTCCACCACATGATTGCGTCATTAGTGAACATCGCAGTAGCATACCGAACCATGTCCTTCTCAGCACAATCGCTGATTCAGAATGTTCGTTCAGTTGTTGTTATCCATTCAAGTGCGGCAACAGCGTCTCCCAGTCCATTAAATGGCCCCGTTTCCTTTGAAATCCTTAAACCGACAACCTTTGGGTTTGTTTGATGACCCAGTGTTGTCATCTTGATTATCATCGTTGCCTCCTTCCTTTTCCTTGTTCCTTCTCTTATCCTCCCTTCTATTAGCCTCGGCCTCATCTCGAGCCCGAAACTGATCCTGAATCATCTTGTTCTGCTCAGCCATCATGGCTAGCATCATCTCCCTTGTTTCTTCAGGTGTCATTCCTCCTCCAGACATGTTCTGAAATAATAAACACATAACTTGTTTAGTAACATGTCATTAATTTAAAGACACCACCCATTTGTCCCGTATGATACTCAATCTCCTATGATTACTAGATCGTAGCCTATCTTAGTTAAGATCATTACTTAGTATCACTACATGTCATCACTTAATGTTTGAGACCAAGACCTCACGGACACTTGAATCTCAAACTACTGCTCTGATACCATCTCGATGTGACACCCTTGCCACAACAACCACCATTTACAAAACACCCAGGATTAAATTACCAACATACAATAACATAATGATCTGATAACCTAATTTAGGTGCGGAAGCATTAAAATACATAAATAAAGTAGTGCAACAGTGACAAACACCCTACGGTGCTACAAGGTACCATATCTAAGTCTACATACCCAATACAATTATTACAACATCCAGAATATATTACAACATTGTCCCAAAGCATGATTACCGATTAAGTAGTATCAAATCTTCCGAATCTTCACAAACGACCTAACTAGAAGGTCCGGCAGTAGACTTTCCCTTTCCTGTAAAAATACAACATCTGAGAGGTAAGCGAATGCTTAGTGAATACAAAGATTACGCATTTTATAAATCTTTATGAAGCCCCAAGGGTAACACCGATGACAAACATCGTAGACCCTCTTCGTACACCAAGTACGGACCAGAGTCGCAGCCCCTTCGAGCCCAAAGCTCGGCATTAAACATACCATCTGAGACAAACGTACGAACGGGGATGACATAATGCCTACCAGAACCTCGGAGGGATCAGCTCCAGGTCATATAGCGCGGTAACATCGGAGTAATTGATGCGACCCACCGGTCCATCACTAGATGCACAACAATCGAACGGACATGCAACAAGTCTGAATGTGCATCTAAATCTACGCAAGTTAGTAGAATTCAAAACAATAAATGAAGCAACAGGTCTCAGCAGGCAAAGCTAACATAAAACAGATATAAACATGCGAAATCTAATGTACTCACAGTGGGTGCGTAAATAAACTTCAAATAATATTATTTCTCCTCGGGCTTTCAACCGGATCCACAAAGTAACCCACTGTGGGTTAAACAACATCACAAGGGATCTGTTACATTTTCATATGATAAACATATTATCATTACATGGTCTTTAACAAATTAACATTACTTTGTGCAAATGAAAGTATTACAACATTCGGAACTGACATCTGAATCTCACGTTTAAATCACATCATTTGATGAGTTCTTATTCCCAATTAACTCTCCTTTATTTGCCTTACTATATTACAAAAGATATCCCAAAAGTGTGGTTATTAGTCCATAAATTCGGTTTCTTTTAAACCCATTCGAATTTCCAAAAAACTGCTAAGAACTCGCCGAGTAGGTACAAGGAACGCGCCGAGTTCCTGTTCGAATTTCAGATCCTTGATTAAAGTCGAACCCCATTCGAATTTAGAGGCTAAATTCGAACCCTATCTCGAATTTAGGGTTAAAGTCAAACCCTATCTCGAATTTAGGGTCTAAATTCGAATCCCTATGTTGTTAAACTCGAATATATACTCGAATTTAGTACAAAAATCGAGTTTGTTCTTGCATTTCGACTTTGTTCTTGGCATTCTCGAATTTGTTCATATATACAGCTTAAATCATACATTTCTAAGTCCAAAAACACAAATATGATACGTATTAAGCCTAGTTTCGATTCCATTATACATACTCTATCATATTCTAGTTAAAACTCAAGCCAAATTAGCTTTAATCACACCACAATTGATAAACTCGAATTCATGACTTCAAAACCGAAATATAAAAGCTTAAAAGGGTCGATTCTTACCTCAAATTCGTACGAAATCAAAAATGCAACCGTAGATTGTTGTAGTATTCCTCGAGATCTTTCCGATGACGTATAAAACTCGATAATCGGCCGGTCAGTTTGAGAGATAATCTAAAGAGAATGTAGAGAGAATTTCTAGAGAGAGAGTCTAGAGAGAGAGAGGTGGTGAATAATGAAAGGCTTGGCCTTTTTATTCCCATTTTCATCATTTTGCACATTTCACCCCTCAACTTAACCGGTTCCATAAAATACTGATTTATTCTTAGTTTTATCATTACTAACTTTTATAATTCATAATAATCATCTCAAAGTTCTTAAACTTTTTAATTTCATAATTCAACTTAAAATAACAACCAACTTTCATAATTCAACTTAAATTACATTAATTTTAAACTAATAAACCTCAAATACAGAATTTTTTAACATCAGGATGTTACAAACAGGCTGGACATAAACTGTCTACGCCGCTCTGTTCTGTTGAGCAGCTTGGACAGATTCTAAGTGTTCTGTTCTTTGTGAACAAAACCTTTTCTTTGAGAACAGGCTAAGCACTTTATGGAATATGTTTCCAAGTCCTCATGTATTGTTTTTGGCTACAAGATCAGTTTACAAGTCAATGACAAAGTGGAAAATAGAAACTGCGAAAGTCTGCCTACGCTTTTCTGTTACATGAAGACAAAAGGATATTTGAAATGGATGACAGACCATTTCTTATATCAAAATGGCCTTAACAAAAGAAGAAAGATGCAAAGTCTACATTCCTCTTTTGGTTAAAGGCTTATGCAACAGAGACAAAAAGAAAAAGACAAAGATTCTGCCACATGAAGACAAGTCTACTTTTTCAGAATGTGCAGAAAAGTTGTTTTGTCTTTTTGGAAAGACATCCCACTATCTCATAGTCCAATGAAGAAGCTTCACTGAGATCAGTGAGAGTATAAAGGAAACTTCTAAGGATTGTGAGATATCATCCAAGAGTGAGAAATTCAGATCGTGCATTGAAGTGTGTTATTCCATGCATGCAAGTCTGCTTGAATAGAACGATAACGTGTGTCTAAGCTGCTCATATTCAAGCTGTCCATCTGTGTCTTGTAAAATCAGTGAGTTCATCTAAGTGAGTGTATTCATTGTATCTAGTCAGAGTGTGTCTTAGATTAGTTGAACATTTGTTGAATCTGTCATCTCAGCTTGAATCTTTCCGCAGTCAAGCTTGTTTGTAATTAACACTTGTTAATAATATACACAAACATTGAGAAAAGAGTGTTGAATTTTAATTAGCTGTATTAACCCCCCCCCCCCCCCTCCTACATCTTAGAACAATACTCTAGGGAAACCTTTTGGGACTAACAACTGGTATCAGAGCAGATAGAGTGTGTGTTAACTCTAGATCTTTCATTCTCCCTACTTTTCCATGGACAACAGTGCTGCCAGTTCCTCATCTTACTATGACAATGGTTCAATAGCAATACCCCCCCAAATTCAATCATCAAAACTGCCAGAGATAGTAATGGAAGGTCCCTATGTGCCAACTTCTGTTACTACTATCACTCCTGCTGTTGAAGGAGCTGCCCCTGAGATCAGAACTTTTGAGAAGGCCAAAGCTCAATGGTTTGATGAAGACAAAAGGCTGGTTGCTCTTGATGCAAAAGCCAGGAATAACCTGGTCATTTCTCATCCTGATGATGTGTTCAAATAGGTTGAGAAAATAAAGACTGCAAAGGAGATGTGGGATACTTTGTGTACCGTTTATGATGGTCCCACAATCACACTGGATAACAGGATCAACAATCTTGTTAGATAGTATGAACTCTTCTTTGCAAAACCAAAGGAGTCTCTCACAGAAACCTATACCAGGTTTACTGCTCTTATCAATGATCTCAAAGCTGTTGGGATCACAAAGGACAGTTTAACTCTGGTGAACAAATTCTTGGACATCCTGCCTGAGGAATGGAACTATTTTTCTACTATCTTGAGAAATTCAGGCACCATCAAAGGTATGGATCTTGTAAATCTATATGGATCCCTGCTGAATGATGAGCAGTCAAGGCAACAGAAAGTGAATGCCTTGGAAATGTCTAAAAGAAGTGCTGCCTTGGTGGCCAGCGTGAGACAACATGTTGGTTAGGTATGTGATGTGTTCACACAACCTGATCAACAGGCTGATGATGAAAGGGAAGAGATGTCTGAAGAGGAAGACTGTGAAGATCTTGCTGAACTTGATGATGAGCAAATGATTGCAATGCTTGTCAAGACATTCAACAAGAAGAGCTTTGGTGGAAGAATGCTGCAGAGGAACTCAAATGCCATAAAAAAGAAAGCATTTTATAAAACTAAGGCTAGATGCTTTAAATGTGGCAAGACTGGCCACATAGCTGCTGACTGTGTGTCTAAAGCTGTTGGCCAATCATTCAAACCATTCAAGACTAACAGAGACGATGGCTACAGGGTTAAGTACCTTATGGCCATGGCTAAGCTGAAAAAGTTGGAAAACTCAGTGGCTTCCAAAAAGCAAAAGGGACTCATGGCCGAGACATGTGATTGGGAGGAATCTGACTCATCTTCAGACGAAGAAGATAACAACTGTCTGATGGCCAACACTGATGTCCCATTAACAAGCAACTTCAAACAATACCTGGCTGAAGTTGAAGCCTTCAGCAGCTTAGAGAATTGGAATCCCACAATGATGTACAAGGTACAAAATTTTATGGCTTACAATTCTGATGAAAAAGTAAAAATGTTTGAATATATGCTTGTTGACTTAAAAGCTGCTGTTGAGAAGCAAAATGTTTTACTGTCTGAAATCTCTAAGCTTAAAATTGATCTTGACATAAAAACTAGTAAACTGGACAGTTTCCATAAGTTGGAAACTGAGCTTGATGAACTAATATACATCAATTCCATTTTATTAGAGGAATGATAGAAACAGACATAAAACATGCAAAGCTTCAAAAGATTGTTGACTCTTGGTGCCATTCTGCACAAAAAGTCAGCCATCACATCAGTCAACAGATCCGTGCACAAATCCAAGACTATCTTGGAGGAGATCTTGACAAAGCAGCTTCTATTGTTGAGATAAATAATCTGAAAAATGACATATCCACTCTTGGTGAGCTTCCAAGCACTTTCATCCAGAAAGTGAATGGTAAGCTAGTCTCAACAAACAGGTTTGTCAGGCCTCAAAATACTGACAGCTTGTGTGAAAAAGCTCCAAAAGCTGATGATGGAATGTGTTCTCCATCAAATCAGCCTGCTCAGTGCTCTGCTGGTTCACACAAGCAAAAGAAAGGAAAACAAGCTCAAGCTGCAGCTGTGGACTCTAAACCTGTTAACACAACAGACTCTGGGTCTAAAGCTGATGGTAAGAAACCTGTCAATGCTTTTGATGCTGACCATTTTGAGAAAAGGTTTTCAAAAGGTAAACAAACTGCTTTCAACAGGGGTAAGTCTCATGTTGAAAGTAAATCTGCTATGGTTTCAAATAAGTTTTCAAATCATAGTGGAAAATTGGTTATAGATGAAGGTAAGTCTTTCAAAACCAAAATCAGTGATCATGTTGATAGGCAACATCAATCACATCTCAAAACGGGCAAAGGCAAAGCCATTGCTCAACCTGAGAAATTTGGGAATAAGTTTCCCAAAACTGTGGAAGGTCAAAGGCCAATCTAACATCCTGTGTTTGATATCTGTCCTCCCAAAAAGAGGAAAGAAGATATAGGCAAAGCTATTGCCATTGTGCTTTCCACCCAAACCGTTGATTCTTCTAAAAACATTAATAAGTTTGCTAAACCTGCTGACAGAATCAACAAAAATAATTCAGAATATGTTTCTGGAGGCTCTTCTTCCCAAAAGGCTAAAAAGAGAAAATGTGATAAGTGTGGAAAGAAGACACATATGGCCAAAGACTGTCCTGAAACTGAGGACATGAGGCCTATTGACTCTGCTAGTTCCATCATTGCAAAAACAAGCAGTGTTGGAAGTAACATAGTCAATGAGGACGGTATCCAAGCTGATACTATCCAAATAGAGAATATTAGTGTGAATATCTATAACACCTTGCCTTTTATTTGCATTTTTATTTTTAGTAATTTTGAGCAATTTGCGTAAAATGATGTAATTTCGAGATTTAGTATAAATAGGAGTCGGGTGCTCCATTTTCTCACTTTTGCAAAAAACTCCTCTAGCAACTCCAGAGCTCCTCTCTCTAGAACCCGAACTTCTCTCTAACTTTTCTCTCAAACCGACCGGCCAAATCTCGAGTTCTATACGTCATCGGAAAGATCTCGAGGAATACTACGTACGCGGATCTACCATTGCATGTGAGATTTGATACGAATTCGAGGTAAGAATTTCCATTTTCGTATTCTGCATTTTTAGGTTTTTGAAGGAAGCTTTATAATTCATTTTTGGTTCGATTTTTTTAAGCCATTTAGCTTGAGTTTTAGCCTGATTCTGTTAGATAATGTATAATGTAACTAAACCGAGGCTTATTACTTAGCTTATTTGTGGAATTGAGGCTTGAAAATGCATGTTTAAAGCTGTAGTTTATGAACAAACTCGAGTATGCATAGAACAGACTCGAAATACCAAGAACAAACTCGAATAGAGCTAGATTCGAGATATGGGTTTCAAATCTATCCTCAGATTCGAATGAGGTTCGAATCTAACCCCTGGTTCGAATCTGTCTTCGAGTTTGATACTCAGATTCGAACCCTATCCCCTAGATTCGAGTTTAATTGATAAAATTAATGAGCAACGCATAAATTAGCAAAATATTTAGCTAGAAGTTATGGCTTATAGATATAGGAATATTGAGCTAGCCGTATTAATTTAGCACATGTTCTGTAATGTTAAACTTCAGATATTATACATAAGCCATTTAGCCCAGTTGCGAGTCAAAGCCAGTGCCAGAATATATTAAAGCCTAGATAAGCAAGTGCAAGCGTTATAAAGCAATTTAAAGCGTAAATAACCCGAGCACGCATTTCAGAGGATTTCAAAGCATTTTCAGTACTGTGAGTAACAGTTATTCTTGTTTACATGTTTTATATGAAATTGAGACATAATTTGCTTCTATATGACTTCTTTGGAATTCAATAGACTTTTGTGAGTGAAGGCGAACACTGTGGTACAGGCGATGCCCAGCTTAGCCGGATCTTACATCTGATCTATTAATGTGCATATTTATTTGCTATCTGCTTATTGTTCTGCATACTTTACAGCAAGCTTTGTTTTAGCGTTTCTTTGTGCATCTCATGAGCATTATATTGAGCAAGCAAGCAATTCTGATGTTCACCACTATCCCTTGAGCATTATGCGGGTAGCTAGCCCCGCATCACAGATTGATCATCTGTCAGCGGTAAACCCCTAGTGGTGGCATCTCCTTTCTGCGTGAAATGTCTCAATTGTGCAGCATTCTTTCTGGGTATTAAGCAAATAAGCAAGCAAGCAAGCAAGCAAGCATAACAACCTTTATAGGCACTTTCGCCTCATATTTTACATGCATTCATGAATATCTGTTTACTCACTAAGCTTTAGCTTACAGTTGCTACTTACAATTTTTACAGGAAAAGGTAAAGAACAAGCTGGACCTTCTGCTTAGGTCTTTTATCTGATCAACCCAGAAGACTTAGCTCACTTTCAGCTTGTGGTATAGCTTTATGATGCCTTGGGTTCTGGGTAGCTGCTTTTATTTAAATTGTGATGTTTTTAGCAACTTAGTACTGTAACCTTGTAGCACGTGTAGTGCATGACTTATTGTAATGTTTTATTTAGCTTTATGCATTTATTATTATTCCTGGGATAAGCAGGCGTGTTTTAAAGCAAGGATGTGACAGGATGGTATCAGAGAATTAGTTTGAGGGATTCAAGTGTTAGCAATAACACTTGGACTCAAAATTTTAAGCAAAGATATTAGCTTCGAATATCTAGGCTTTAACTTGACCTGAGATAGGCTTTGACTTTGCTTTAGGAATTGGGAAATGGGGTAGAATAGGAATTATGCCTATTCTTATGCAAGTATTATTTATATAATTTCAGAACATGTCTGGATCTGGTGAAGGAGCTGGAGGTGGACTCACTCCTGAACAGATCATGCAAATTATGCAAACAATGCTTAATGAGAACAACGAGCGTCAAGCTAAGTTCTTGCAAGATCAGTTTCGTGCTCGTGATGAAGCCGAAACTAAGCGTAGAGAAGAACGTAGGAAAAAGCAACACGATGACACTGGACGCCACAACGATGACACTGACGAGGAGGAAGCTCCTGTAGTTCCTCCTAAGGGCTGCAACTTCCGTTACTTCAAAGCTTGCGGAGCTCAGTCTTTCAAAGGAGCTGCAAATTCGATCGAAGCGCTCGAGTGGATCACTGGTATCGAGCGGATATTTCTCATCAGCGACTGTGCTGAAGAATCCAAGGTCAGCTTTGCTACTACATTGTTCGAGGGTGGCGCTGTTATGTGGTGGAGGTCTCAGGAGAACATGCACGGAGCCAACTGGATTAAGTCCCTATCTTGGGATGAATTTAAGGTCATTTTCTTTCGTCAGTACTGCCCAGCTGATGAAAAGAAGCATTTGGAAGAAAAGCTGATGTCTCTTACTCAGGGAACCAAATCGGTGACTGAGTATGAGATTGAATTTACCCGACTAAGCTTGCTGTCTGACTATCAAGTCGCTACTGAAGAGCGAAAGATTGACCATTTTCTGATGGGTCTGCATCCCGAATATCAGAAGTTCTTGAAGCACCGGGGATATACCAATTATGCTGACTGTGTTGAAGCTGCTCGAATTCTCGAGCAAGCTTTATTCGAGCTGGAGGAGTTCCTGCTTCATCTATGAACCCTACTTGTCCATCACCGCCCAAGAAATCGCGCACCGGAAGCTATTCTGGATCTTCATCCAGATATTCTCAGCCACAGCAGTCTCAGTACCGACAGTTCAGCTCGCCTCCGCCACAGCAAACTCGATCCTATGCGGTGCATTCTGAGCCGAGACAGTGTCGCCGCTGCAAGAAGTCACACATTGGGCGTTGTAACCCCAATGATGTGAGGTGCTACGTGTGCAACGAAATAGGACATAGCAGTGAAGAATGTCCTAACAAGGTTAAAGTTTGCAACAACTGTTTACGCCCTGGACATAATGAGCATGCATGTACGCATCCGTTCAGCATAATTTACCCGAGTGCAGAGCATCATCCGCGATTGCAGCAGCAGCAGCAACACCGACCTCAGCAACAATATCAACAACAACAACAAAGACAAAATCAACCGGCCCGACATAGCACATCGCGAGGAGGTTCTAGTCGCCGTAACGAGCCAGCTCGGAGTCAGAATCGCGCATTCCAGATAACGGCCGAGCAAGCAAAGGAAATACCAGATGTGGTATCTGGTATGTTTCTCGTTAACTCTGTACCTGCTAGAGTTATTTTTGATTCAGGATCCAACCGTTCCTTCATATCAAATTTATTTGCATCTACGGTGACAGAAAGACAGGTGATATATGCTTAATTTCTGTAGTCAAAGCTAGGAAACATATAGCTAACGGTTGCGTGTCATGCTTAGCATATGCGATAGATGCCAAGTCTGAAAAGAAAGCATTAGCCGAGGTTCCGATAGCCTCCGAGTTTCCCGATATCTTTCCCGAGGACATCTCTGGACTCCCACCAGACCGTCAGGTGGAGTTCAGAATTGATTTAGTGCCAGGCGCGGCACCGATTGCTCGAGCCCCTTATAGACTTGCACCTGCAGAGATGCAAGAAATGATGAAGCAATTGCAAGAATTGCTAGATAAGGGACTCATACGACCAAGTTCATCTCCCTGGGGAGCTCCTGTTCTTTTCGTTAAGAAGAAAGATGGGACTCTCCGGATGTGTATTGATTATAGGGAGTTGAACAAGGTAACAATAAAGAATAAATATCCGTTGCCCAGAATAGACGATCTTTTCGACCAGCTTCAGGGAGCCAGTTACTTCTCAAAGATCGATCTTAGATCTGGGTATCATCAGCTCAAGGTCCGTGAAGAAGATGTTCCCAAAACAGCTTTCCGTACTAGATATGGGCATTACGAGTTTCTTGTTATGCCCTTTGGTCTTACAAACGCTCCTGCGGCGTTCATGGATCTGATGAACCGCGTTTGTAGACCAATGCTCGATAAGTCTGTTATCGTCTTTATAGACGATATTCTCATCTACTCGAAAACCGAAGCTGAGCATGATGTGCATCTTAGAGAGCTGCTAGAGTTGTTGCGCAAAGAGCGACTTTACGCCACGTTCTCTAAATGCGAATTTTGGCTGCGACAGATACAATTCCTTGGTCATGTGATATCTGGTGAAGGAATCTCTGTGGATCCTTCTAAGATAGAAGCCATTCAAAATTGGGAAGCTCCCAAATCAGCTACTGAGATCCGAAGTTTCTTGGGATTGGCGGGTTACTACCGTCGATTCATTAAGGACTTCTCAAAACTAGCCATGCCTCTTACATCTCTTACTCGCAAGAATGTTCCCTTTATTTGGGAAGAAGCTCAAGAGAACGCATTCCGAACTTTAAAACAGAAACTCACCGAAGCACCTATTCTGGCCTTACCCGAAGGCAATGAAGACTTTGTGGTCTTCAGCGATGCTTCATATCAAGGGCTTGGGTGTGTTCTGATGCAAAGAGGCAGAGTCATAGCATATGCTTCTCGCCAACTTAAGGATCATGAAAAGAGTCATCCGACTCATGACCTTGAACTTGCTGCTGTGACTTTTGCGTTGAAAACATGGCGACATTATCTCTACGGCACCAAATGTCAGCTGTATACGGATCACAAGAGCCTTAAGTACATTTTCAGCCAGAAGGAGCTCAACATGCGCCAGTGACGCTCCATGGAACTCATCAAAGACTATGACTGTGACATTCTGTATCACCCTGGCAAAGCGAATGTGGTGGCCGACGCATTGAGTCGTAAATCTTACTCTGCTAAATGTCTCTATACCTTGACCCATATTTTGTTTTCATCAACTTTGATTGATGAAATTCTCGTTGCTCAAGCCGAAGCCTTAAAAGAAGAAAACCTCAACTCTGAGGACATGAAAGGGCAACTTCAGCTCTTAACCGATAGCCCTCGTGGTTTAAAGCTCTTCAAAGATCGCGTTTGGGTTCTGAAATTTGGTGATGTTCGACAGAAAATTCTTTCGGAAGCTCACTGTTCCAACTTCTCGGTACATCCTGGCAGCACCAAGATGTACAATGATCTAAAAGCCGAGTATTGGTGGCCCGGTATGAAAAGAGACGTAGGTCAATATGTCGATAATTGTGTTACATGCCGATTGGTCAAAGCGGAGCATCAACAGCCTTATGGCAGTCTACAGCCTCTACCGATTCCCGAGTGGAAGTTCGATCACATAACGATGGACTTTGTGACGAAGCTTCCTACTACGCGAAGACAGCACGATGCAATATGGGTGATTGTGGATCGTCTAACCAAAGTCGCTCATTTCATTCCAATTCGCGAGAACTACTCATTAGAGAAGTTGGCTAAGTTATATATAGACGAGATCGTTACTCGACACGGAGTGCCTCTCTCTATTGTTTCAGATCGCGACAGCCGGTTCACTTCGAGGTTCTGGAGTGCTTTACAAGATGGATTAGGCACTAAGATCAGAATGAGCACAGTGTATCATCCGAAGCCTGATGGTCAGAGTGAGCGCACGATCCTTACGCTCGAAGACATGCTGCGGGCATGTGTTCTTGAGTTTAGCAGTAGTTGGGACGACCATTTGCCACTAGCAGAGTTTTCTTATAACAATAGTTACCACTCATCCATCAAAGTCGCACCTTTCGAAGCCTTATACGGACGCAAGTGCCGAACTCCTACGTGTTGGCATGAAACCGGTGAAGCACCAATCGCCGGTCCCGAGCTACTTCAGCAGACTAATGAAAAGATCAGAATTATTCGCTAACGCTTAGAAACCGCCCAATCTCGACAGAAATCGTACCACGACCGACGCCATAACTCATAAGCCTTTAGAATTCTAGAAGGACGATTATGTCGTACTGAAAGTCTCGCCGATGAAAGGTGTATTCAGATTCGGCAAGCGTGGCAAGTCAGCACCACGATTCGTTGGTCCTTTCAAGATCACCGAGCGTGTTGGAACTCAATCTTATCTGTTGGACTTGCCGACTGAACTGTCCAACATACACCCCGTGTTTCACGTTTCGCAACTAAGGAAGTGTAAAGAAGATGACAGAGAAAAGTGGGCTGATCATCTGAGCTACAAGATCAACGAGAAACTGCAATGTGACGAGCCTGAAGTTATTCTAGAGACAAAGATGAAGAAGTTGAGAAATCGAGAGGTAGCAATGGTGTTGGTGCAATGGAGAACTTCTCACGGAACTTCTCAGACCTGGGAATCTGAGCAAGACATGAGAGTTCGATATCCGCATCTGTTTGAGCCATAGGTACTTCGAGGACGAAGTGCAAGCGTGGTGGGCTCATACTATAACACCTTGCCTTTTATTTGCATTTTTATTTTTAGTAATTTTGAGCAATTTGCGTCAAATGATGTAATTTCGAGATTTAGTATAAATAGGAGTCCGGTGCTCCATTTTCTCACTTTTGCAAAAAACTCCTCTAGCAACTCCAGAGCTCCTCTCTCTAGAACCCGAACTTCTCTCTAACTTTTCTCTCAAACCGACCGGCCAAATCTCGAGTTCTATACGTCATCGGAAAGATCTCGAGGAATACTACGCGGATCTACCATTGCATGTGAGATTTGATACGAATTCGAGGTAAGAATTTCCATTTTCGTATTCTGCATTTTTGGGTTTTTGAAGGAAGCTTTATAATTCATTTTTGGTTCGATTTTTTTAAGCCATTTAGCTTGAGTTTTAGCCTGATTCTGTTAGATAATGTATAATGTAACTAAACCGAGGCTTATTACTTAGCTTATTTGTGGAATTGAGGCTTGAAAATGCATGTTTAAAGCTGTAGTTTATGAACAAACTCGAGTATGCATAGAACAGACTCGAAATACCAAGAACAAACTCGAATAGAGCTAGATTCGAGATATGGGTTTCGAATCTATCCTCAGATTCGAATGAGGTTCGAATCTAACCCCTGGTTCGAATCTCTCTTCGAGTTTGATACTCAGATTCGAATCCTATCCCCTAGATTCGAGTTTAATTGATAAAATTAATGAGCAACGCATAAATTAGCAAAATAAATAGCAAAATATTTAGCTAGAAGTTATGGCTTATAGATATAGGAATATTGAGCTAGCCGTATTAATTTAGCACATGTTCTGTAATGTTAAACTTCAGATATTATACATAACCCATTTAGCCCAGTTGCGAGTCAAAGCCAGTGCCAGAATATATTAAAGCCTAGGTAAGCAAGTGCAAGCGTTATAAAGCAATTTAAAGCGTAAATATGTCGAGCACGCATTTCAGAGGATTTCAAAGCATTTTCAGTACTGTGAGTAACAGTTATTCTTGTTTACATGTTTTATATGAAATTGAGACATAATTTGCTTCTATATGACTTCTTTGGAATTCATTAGACTTTTGTGAGTGAAGGCGAACACTGTGGTACAGGTGATGCCCAGCTTAGCCGGATCTTACATCTGATCTATTAATGTGCATATTTATTTGCTATCTGCTTATTGTTCTGCATACTTTACAGCAAGCTTTGTTTTAGCGTTTCTTTGTGCATCTCATGAGCATTATATTGAGCAAGCAAGCAATTCTGATGTTCACCACTATCCCTTGAGCATTATGCGGGTAGCTAGCCCCGCATCACAGATTGATCATCTGTCAGCGGTAAACCCCTAGTGGTGGCATCTCCTTTCTGCGTGAAATGTCTCAATTGTGCAGCATTCTTTCTGGGTATTAAGCAAACAAGCAAGCAAGCAAGCATAACAGCCTTTATAGGCACTTTCGCCTCATATTTTACATGCATTCATGAATATCTGTTTACTCACTAAGCTTTAGCTTACAGTTGCTACTTACAATTTTAACAGGAAAAGGTAAAGAACAAGCTGGACCTTCTTCTTAGGTCTTTTATCTGATCAACCCAGAAGACTTAGCTCACTTTCAGCTTGTGGTATAGCTTTATGATGCCTTGGGTTCTGGGTAGCTGCTTTTATTTAAATTGTGATGTTTTTAGCAACTTAGTATTGTAACCTTGTAGCACGTGTAGTGCATGACTTATTGTAATGTTTTATTTAGCTTTATGCATTTATTATTATTCCTGGGATAAGCAAGCGTGTTTTAAAGCAAGGATGTGACAATATCACTGATCCGTCAACAAATGTTAATGAAGTAGGAGAACTCATTCCTATGATGAGTTCCCCTAAAACCAACTAATATTTCTCATAACACTCTGCAGGACAAACAACCATCCCAGGTTTGGTACTTAGACAGTGGCTGCTCAGGACATATGACAGAATGCAAGGACCTGCTGAGTGATCTCAGGCCTAAAAAAGGGCCAAAAGTCACATTTAGTGACAATGTATAGGGATCCACAGAAGGATATGGAACTCTTTAAGAAGGTGCTGCTGTATTCAAAAGGGTAGCCTATGTGTCTGGGGTGAAACATAATCTTGTAAGCATAAGTCAACTGTGTGATGTTGGCTACAAGGTTAACTTTGATGAGCACCTAGGTTACATATTGGATCCCCAAGGCAAAGTTGTGCTGTGTGCACAACGGAAGAAAGGTGTATATGTTGTGGACATGAAATCTGCTGATCCCACAACTGAAACCTGCTTTATCTCAAGAAGCAATGCACACCTGAACTGGTTATGGCACAAAAGGCTATCACACCTGAACTTCAAGAATATCAACAAACTTTGTAAGAAAGAGTTGGTAACGGGTTTGCCTTCTATAACCTTTGTTAAGGATAAACTTTGCACAGCTTGTGAGAAAGGCAAGCAGAGAAAATCATCTTTTGAATCTAAGCACAATTTCTCTATTGATACTCCTCTCTTCTTAATCCACATGGACTTGTTTGAACAGGCTCAAGATATCAGTGTGTTTGAAAATCTTGAGAGCTGCTCAACAGGACCTGTTGAAGATACAAATGAATTAGGAGAATCTTCATTGAGGCAAGATCCTAAGTGGATCAGGTGTCACCTAGATGATCAAATAATTGGTGACATCAACAAAGGGGTGCAAACAAGATGGGACAACTTAGGAAACTTTTGTATGTTTTCTAGTTTTGTGTCCCTGATGGAGCCTAAGAAAGTGAATGAAGCACTTAAAGATGCCAATTGGATCACTGCCATGCAAGAAGAGCTCAATCAGTTTGAGAGAAACAAAGTATGGAAGCTAGTCCCTGTTCCTAAAGGAAAAACAATAATTGGCACCAAATGGGTTTTCAGGAACAAGATGGATGAGCAAGGTCATGTTATTAGAAATATGGCAAGACTAGTTGCTCAAGGCTATAGACAGGAAGAAGGCATTGACTATGATGAAACATTTGCTCCTGTGGCCAGGTTAGACGCAATTTGTTTGTTTCTAGCCTACGCTGCTCATAAGAGCATGAAGGTATTTCAAATGGATGTGAAGAGTGCATTTTTGAATGGAAAGCTGCAAGAAGAAGTCTATGTCAAGCAGCCTCCAGGTTTTGAAAATGAACATCATCCAGGTTTTGTCTATAAGTTGGACAAAGCCCTCTATGGTCTAAAACAAGCCCCTAGAGCCTGGTATGACACTTTAACTGATTTTCTTATGAGCAATGGTTATTCCAGAGGTAAAGTGGATACCACACTGTTCATAAAGAAGGTGAAGTCTGATATTATGCTTGTTCAAATCTATGTGGATGACATAATATTTGGTTCTACTAATGAGCAGTTATGCAAGAATTTTTCAATACTCATGAAATCAAAATATGAAATGAGTATGATGGAAGAACTTACTTTCTTTTTAGGATTACAGGTTAAACAAACCTCAAATGGAATTTTCATAAATCAAAGAAAGTATACATTAGATCTTTTGAAAAAGTTTAAATTTGATCAGAGTTCTCCTATCAAAACCCCAATGGCAACCAATGTAAAGTTGGATGCAGATGCCAGTGGCAAAGCTATTTCAGTAACAGCTTACAGAGGCATGATTAGGAGCTTGCTATATTTAACTGCTAGCAGACCAGATTTTATGTTTGCCACCTGTTTATGTGCTAGGTTTTAAGCTGATCCTAAAGAATCACATCTAGCTGCTGTAAAAAGAATCTTCAGATACCTTAAGGGTACACCAGGTTTTGGTCTTTGGTATCCCAAAGACTCAAGTCTTGAGCAAACAGGATATTCAGATTCTGATTTTGCAGTCTGCATGCTAGACAAAAACAGCACAACAGGTGGATGTCGTCAACTCCTTGGTGGTAAGTTGATAAGTTGGTGTAGCAAGAAACAGAACTCAGTTTCTACTTCTACTGCTGAAGCTGAGTATATTGCTGCCGGAAGCTGCTGTGGGCAGATTCTGTGGATGCAGCGTCAGCTTGAACACTATGGACTTATATATAGGAAGACTCCTATTCTGTGTGATAATACAAGTGCTATAGCTATCTCTAACAATCTAGTATTTCATTCCAGAACAAAGCATATAGAGGTCAGACATCACTTCATCAGGGATCACATCCAGAAAGGTAATGTGGAGGTAAGTTTTATTTCCACAGATGAACAGCTTGCAGACATTTTCACCAAGCCTCTTGATGAAAACAGGTTTAATTATCTTGTAAGCAAGCTGGGCATGTTAAATAAAAGTGACTAAGTGTCCTAAATGTTCTAAGTTATTATATGTCTCACACTGCTCAAGTTTCTCAGAACAGGCTATGCATGTTCTACACTTAACCAATTTCTGAAAACTTGAACAGCTTGAGCGTATAACATGTTTGACAATATCAGTTTTCACCTCAAACCTGGTCTGTTGATCAAACCTCCAACCTGCTCACTCTCTCAATCTGTCATACAAGACATTGTCTTGTAACCTGGTCAGCTATTGAACACAACCTGTTATTGCATAGCTGCACAGGTTGAATGAACAACATGAAGAATGAACAGTTTGTGATGACCCTGCTCATCACAGGTTTAACCAACAGCTTAGACCATCAGTTTTAATTACCTTTCTTCACAATTAAGTTACTTAATTTCTATATTTATTTAACTTAATTACTGCGGATAATGTGTGTTTAACGTGTGTTAATGACTAAAAAGGGCTGAAGTGGTCTGACAACCGTTCTGACATGGACAACCGTTTCGTTTTCCGTTAAAGAACTTTTCAAATCAACCGCCCAAACTTTTCTGTCTCATATCCACTTACGTTCAAATCTTATAAATACCCTTCTACTGTTTCATCTTCATCTTCCTTACTGCTTCCATAACTTCTAAAGAACCCTAAAGATCGACTAAGTGTCTGGTGCTCAAATCCTCACTATTCTCACCACGGCTCACCAAAACAACCCTTTCTCCCAGTATTTGTTGGTGCAGATGTTCAGAAACATTCTTCTGTTACCACAATGCTAACACTGAAACCCACAAACTACATAGCCAACCTAACCATTCCCAAAAACTATGTGGGGAAAGGTTATGAGAATATGGTGGAGTTTCTAAAAGTTCACCCTCTGCATTACGCCATGACTGCCACCCCTGGTGTCCTGTACCAGGAAATGGTCTATGAGTTCTGGTACACCTGTGCATACGACCCAACAATCAAAGTCATAAGGGGAACCATTCTAAATGGGACTCAGACCATTGAGATCACTATTGGTGTTATCAGGGAAGTTCTTCATCTCCCTGTGGCTGAAACTTATGATTAGCCACAGCCTGAAAATGATCAGATGGGAAATCTGCTACGCTTTTGTGGCGTAGCAGAACCCAAGATTGGAGCCACTCTGTTCAGGAAGGATCTATCACCCACTTAAAACTTCTTATTTGCCTCTGTGGTGATGTGCAAAGTTGGTTCCTTTGACCAACTCAGCCGTGATGAGATCCCAATAGTCCTACAGCTCGTAGATGGGACTACTATGAACATGGCTCGTTGGATTTTCATGAATTTGAGGAATCTGGTGAAGCAGAAACACGTCCAACTGCTGTTCGATATCCACGGTTTCTGAGCCTCATTTTCAAGCATGTCTGTGGTGAGCATTTATACAACTCTCAGCCTATGTTACGTACTGCTGCTTTCCCAGTAATTGGGAATCGAGTTTTCTACACCCCCGTACTTCCAAATGAGCCTCCTCTCTCTACACCAATGAGGAGGTTGCTTGGTATGGTGGAAGGACCCTCTACTGTGAGGGTGGATCCAGTGACTGCTCCCAAGGGAAAATCCAAACCCAGTGCCAAATTTGTTAAAAGAGCCCTGGAATCGACTCAAGCTGAGCCTGTCAGCAAGAAGGCAAAAACGGCTAAGTCCAAGTCTGCCCCATCAGCCTCTGTGGCTGAGGGGGAGTAGGCTTCTCACCCTGGTTCATATGTTGAACCTAAAGCCTTTGTGGCTGGTGCCTCTGTGGCACCTGAGACTATGGAACAGGCCAACCCACCTGTTTCTAACCGAGTCTCATCACCAGTCCAAACAGAACCCCTCATCACATCCCCACAACTTCACTCCTCCACCTTTTCTCTCAAATCCTTTAGACGTAAAACCTTAGCCAAAAAGAAACGAACAGACCAAACTAGCCCCTCTGACCCCTCTCAACAGGAGTCAGTTGACAAAGAAGCAAACCTTGATGCCTTTCCTATTTTTGGAGAAGGTTTAGCACACTTGGAGCAGGCTTCACTCCAACAACAGTCTACCCTGAGTCAGCCTAGGCCCTCTGGTTCCTCTCAACAGGAGCCAGTTGTACATATGGAGACTACCACATCCACTATTCCAGCCTCCCAACAGGCTGAGAATATTGAAAGACAGGAGTTCACTCCACTCCACATTGAGTCCACACAGTCTCCACTCCATACTTCTCAAACACAACCTGAGTCTGCACGAGGTGCCAAACCTACTGGATTAGACCATCCAGTAGATCAGCCTCCAACTTCTGCTCCTCATGATACAGCTGTTGTACACCCAACAGCTGCTGAAGGACCAACATCCCAAGCTGATGAACCACAGGGAACAGACCATCCCTCTGGTGAGGCTGCACCTCAAATGCAAATTCCATCAGCAGGTTTCACCACTGCTGACGTTGAAATGCACATCCCATCTCCCCATGATGAGGCAACTCTAAACCAATGTGATGCTGAGGGAACCACCCCAGGATTTAATGAAGGTGTTGCAACACAAGCAGCATCTGAAAGGCCACCATCTTCTACCCCTTCTCCTGATGAAGCAGTTACAACCACTTCTGAGGGACCCATTGACCCTTCCAAGCTGGGTGATATTACTTTTGCCCAAGCTATGGAACTTCTGTCCAAAGTAACCCTTCCCTCTCCATCACATCCTCAGACACCTGCTTCATCCTCATCCCACTCTCATTCCTCTCCATCTACACAATCCAAATCGTCCACCCACACTCCTCCATCCCCCAAAGATCTTCCTTTGAAGGATCGGCTTTCTTTGCTGACAAACAAAGTTGGCTCTTTGGAACATTCCATGACTTCTTTACCCTCTATAATCTCAGACTTCGTGTCTGCACAGCTAAAGGAGTTCTTTGATCTGTTCAAGAATTCCTTTCCAACCACTCCCCAAGCTGAACAGTCCTCACAGCTGCTTGCACTCACTGCATAGCTGCAAAACATCTCCACTACTCTCTCTTTTATCCTTTCAAATCAACAGGACTCTGTGTCCTCCATGACAACCATATCACCACTTGCACTACCCTTCCTACTACACTGGCCAACTTAAACTCTCTCATTGTCTCTCTGTCCAATTTCGTGTCAGCAAACCTTGATGATGTGCAAGACTCTCTTGAATTACATCTTGCACAACTTCAAAGTTTGCTTTTCACAGCTTCTGACAGAGAAAATCTAGCTAAGCTGTCCTCAATTGCTGATTCTCAGTCCTCCTCTCTTCAAACCTGCCTTACCCAACTTGCAGAGGTTAAGGACAATTTGGTTTTCTTAGTGCATAGCCTGGTTGTCCCCAAGCCTGCTGCCAAAACTGCTGCTAAGCCTGCTGAATTTGTTTCTCCAGGCAGACCAGTTGTTGAAGGTTCTGAGCCATCTCCTTCAAAGGGGGAGAAGTTGTCTGCCTCAAAGACTAAGTCTAAGGGGGAGAAAACCTCTTCTTCTTCTAAGGAGAAATCAGTATCTGTTGGTCAAGCAGCAGGTGCATCACAAACAGGTCCAACTGACGATGTCTTCCAACACATTGAAGCTGCTCAGCCTACTCAGGCTGGATCTCCAAACCCTGCACAAAGTAAGGGGGAAGAATCCATTACTGAGGACAGGCCAAGCAGAAGGAGACATCTGATTCTGGAAGAAGAAGAAGAAGAAGAGGAAGAGGTTCCTGAAGCTGTTCAAACTATAACAGCCAAAGGAAAAAGGAAAGGAGTTGTAGACCCTGACCACCAAAGAGCAGCGCAGCTAAAGTTTGACAATGCAAGGGCTAATGAATTGGGTCTTCCTATGGAGAAATACTATGAGTATAGAGATGAACAGCTCCAAGCCCTGGAAAGACTTAGAAAGGAAGAAGCCTCAGCCAGAGCTGCCAGATCCTTTGCATTCAAAGAGGTAAGAAAAATTAAAATTCCTTCTTTGGATGTGCAAAAAAAATTGCTTGAAGCTGCTAAGGAGTCCGCGGTTGAAAAGGAAGGTGATAAGGAACAGGGTGCTCAGGTCTCTGTGACCAAGTCCAAGCAAGAGCCCAGATTCACTTTGACAACTTGGCAAGGAAAACGTTCTTTGATGTTGCTGACAGAATACTTGCCAAGGAATCAATTGTCAAAGCTGTTCCCATCTCAAGAAAAGGCAAACAGTGGAAGCTACAGATAACCAGAATGGGTGCTACAGGCCCAGAACTGGAAACATATGATTACAATGACGTTGCTCAAATGGGATACAGAGAATGGGTAGAGTTGGCAGTTGCCCTGATCCAGTCTAAGTCTGAAACAGGTAAAACTATCAGGGCATATGTCAAAAAGTTGATGGAAATAGTGAGAGATCTTGGCCTGATCACAGAAGAACAAAGTAAGGGTATCTCAGTGCCCCCAAAATAAAGGCCAAGAGGAACAGAAATGATACAGAGCTGGAGGAACTCCTGATCATGATTGAACAAGGTGATGTTGCAGTAGAAATCAAAGGAGTATACCACAGCCTGCCTAAAGGAGTGGAATTTGAGGATGGCAAGCTGATTGAAGAACCTGAACTGGGGGTATTTTTTGTAGATCCCCTGACAAAGAAGAAGTGCTTCCAAAGAGCATCAGACCTGCACAAAGTGGGTCTCAAGCAGCTTGTAGCATTCAGACTTGCAAACTCCTTCATGCAATCCATAAAGTGGGGAGCAGCTATTTGGGACCAGCTCAGAGGCTTCTATGAAAGAAGGGAACTTCAACATCCCAATTTCATGTTCCTCCGAGTTGAAATAGAGGAATTGGATGAAACCAGGGAGCAGCTTGAAGAGTTGTTTGAAGAGGGAGTACCACCACCACTGTCCTGAGATCCATCTACTATCTAAGTAGGTGAAGAATGGAAGCTGTCCATCTGTTGGACAGGCTTGCCATTATTTGCTCCCATCATCAACAGTCCAAATTGTTGAATTTCTATGTACATTAGTTGTACTATGTTACATTAGTTGTAACTTTTATATTTTACATCAGTTGTAATATGCACTAGTACATCAGTTGTACTTTTGTAAAAACATGTGTTGTTTATGTAATCAAAATTCAGTATATATATAAACTGATCTTTTACTATACTTTGATGATGTAATTTCATTTCAGCAAAATGTATTGTAAAAATATATAGTGGTTATTGATAAAATCAGCTTAGACTGATTATTGCAAATAGGGGGAGATTGTTAGGCACAAAAAGGCCTCAGTCAAACCTGCTCTACATCTTAGGGGGAGATTTATAATCAAACATGTTTGATGCACTTGAAGGTATAATTTAAGGCTCGTTTATGCCTTATTGAAACCTGAAAAGTGATTTGCAATATGAGTCAAAGCTGTTTACCATGTTGCATTCGTTGCAACAAAGGCAGATTGTTCAAACTGTTCTGTCTGCTGAACAGGCTGGACATAAACTGTCTATGCTGCTCTGTTCTGTTGAGCAGCTTAGACAGATTCTAAGTGTTCTGTTCTTTGTGAACAGAACCTGTTCCTTGTGAACAGGCTAAACACTTTATGGAATATGTTTCCAAGTCCTCATGTATTGTTTTTCGCTACAAGATGAGTTAACAAGTCGAAGACAAAGTGGAAAACAGAAACTCCAAAAGCCTGCCTACGCTGTTCTGTTACATGAAGACAAATGGATATTTGAAATGGGTGACAGACCATTTCTTATATCAAAATGGCCTTAACAAAAGAAGAAAGATGCAAAGTTGACATTCCTCTTTTGGTTAAAGGCTTATGCAACAGAGACAAAAAGAAAAATACAAAGATTCTACCACATGAGGACAAGTCTACTTTTTCAGAATGTGCAGAAAAGTTGTTTTGTATTTTTGGAAAGACATCCCACTATCTCATCGTCCAATAAAGAAGCTTCACTGAGATTCTCAGTTAGAGTATAAAAGGAAGCTTCTAAGGATTGTGAGATATCATCCAAGAGTGAGAAGATCGTGCATTGAAGTGTGTTATTCCATGCATGCAAGTCTGCTTGAAGAGAACAGTAACGTGTGTCTAAGCTGCTCATATTCAAGTTGTCCATCTGTGTCTTGTAAAATCAGTGAGTTCATCTAAGTGAGTGTATTCATTGTATCTAGTCTGAGTGTGTCTTAGATTAGTTGAACATCTATTGAATTTGTCATCTCAGCTTGAACCTTTCCGCAGTCAAGCTTGTTTGTAATTAACACTTGTTAATAGTATACACAAATACTGAGAAAAGAGTGTTGAATTTTAATTAGTTGTATTCCCAGTCAAACCTGCTCTACATCTTAGGGGGAGATTTATAATCAAACATGTTTGATGCACTTGAAGGTATAATTTAAGGCTCGTTTATGCCTTATTGAAACCTGAAAAGTGATTTGCAATATGAGTCAAAGTTGTTTACCCTGTTGCATTCGTTGCAACAAAGGCAGATTGTTCAAACTGTTCTGTCTGCTGAACAGGCTGGACATAAACTGTCTACGCTGCTCTGTTCTGTTGAGCAGCTTGGACAGATTCTAAGTGTTCTGTTCTTTGTGAACAGATTCTGTTCCTTGTGAACAGGATAAACACTTTATGGAATATGTTTCCAAGTCCTCATGTATTGTTTTTCGCTACAAGATGAGTTTACAAGTCGAAGACAAAGTGGAAAACAGAAACTGCAAAAGTCTGCCTACGCTGTTCTGTTACATGAAGACAAATGGATATTTGAATTGGGTGACAGACCATTTCTTATATCAAAATGGCCTTAACAAAAGAAGAAAGATGCAAAGTTGACATTCCTCTTTTGGTTAAAGGCTTATGCAACAGAGACAAAAAGAAAAATACAAAGATTCTACC
The DNA here is from genome assembly GCA_020465985.1 of Centrapalus pauciflorus. Classification (NCBI taxonomy): domain Eukaryota; kingdom Viridiplantae; phylum Streptophyta; class Magnoliopsida; order Asterales; family Asteraceae; genus Centrapalus; species Centrapalus pauciflorus. Next base: position 231,060 of record JAANYP010005401.1, on the reverse strand, counting down.
ACATGAGGACAAGTCTACTTTTTCAGAATGTGCAGAAAAGTTGTTTTATATTTTTGGAAAGACATCACACTATCTCATCGTCCAAAAAAGAAGCTTCACTGAGATTCTCAGTGAGAGTATAAAAGGAAGCTTCTAAGGATTGTGAGATATCATCCAAGAGTGAGAAGATCGTGCATTGAAGTGTGTTATTCCATGCATGCAAGTCTGCTTGAATAGAACAGTAACGTGTGTCTAAGCTGCTCATATTCAAGTTGTCCATTTGTGTCTTGTAAAATCAGTGAGTTCATCTAAGTGAGTGTATTCATTGTATCTAGTCTGAGTGTGTCTTAGATTAGTTGAACATCTATTGAATTTGTCATCTCAGCTTGAACCTTTCCGCAGTCAAACTTGTTTGTAATTAACACTTGTTAATAGTATACACAAATACTGAGAAAAGAGTGTTGTAATTGGTCTACAAAAAAAATAGTATATATTATATAATGTTTGATTTCTAGAAAAATATATGGTCTAATTGGCTTTGCATTTCGGTTCCGGGTAATTCCCGAACCCGGACCGGACCGAACCCGGTTAGGACCGAACCCGAATGAAACAATAATATGAAACCGAGGACCGGACCATTGCTTGGAAATCGGTCCTATTCGGGTTCGGGACCGGTCCGGTCCCGGTTCGGTTCGGGTATTTGGTCCGCATATAACACCCCTACCCCTCCCTCTACAGCTTATAACAATACTCTAGGGAAACCTTTTGGAACCTACAGTTTTTATCAAATTTCAGTCCTAAAACAGCTAGAATAATCAAAGTAAAGATGACCTTTTTCCAGCAAAAAATAACTACCGAAAGGCTACCAAAAAGAAAATAGGAAAACGAACTTAGCCTAACAAACCCTTTTTTATTTTGCAAAAGAAAAACAACACAAAAGCCTAAACACAACAATTTTTTTTGCAATATGCGAAGAAAGCTTCCACTTTTCATCCCAATCATATCCCATAATAATAGAAGGGATAACTGTATAAAAAACCCCAAACTTGACGGTTTTTTGTGATTAAACCCCCAAACCATTTTTCGTTGCATTGAAAACCCCGAACTAGCTAAAAATTCGTAAATTAAGGTTTTATCAATGGATAACCGGTTGAAACCGGTTATTAATCCTACGTGGAATAATTTTTAATTTCTGAAACCGGTTGTCAAGTATTACAAATCATTTAAACTCTCGTTGATAATTTTTAATTGTACTTTTTAAACGGGAATACATCATCAACGAGTGTTTAAATAACGTGTAATACTTGGCAACCAGTTTCAACAATTAAAATTTATTTCACGTAAGTTATTTACCGGTCCACGTAGGATTTAAAAACCGGTTTTAACCAGTTAAATACTCTTTGATAAAACCTTGATTTGCTGATTTTTATTTAGTTCAGAGGTTTTTATGCAACGGAAAATGGTTTGGGTTTTAAACACAAAAAACTGATAAGTTGGTGGTTTTTTGCGCAATTATCCCATAATAGAAGTGAGTGATGGACTTAATTTCTGTGGCAATTAGAACGTCCAAACAAGTGATGGTGTTAAATTCTGCTGGCAATTAATTGGCTTGAGATTTTTATCTGCTTGACTAGTCAAGATACTGGTCAATTGGGCCTACTTGAAATGGTTTGCATTAAAAAGATATGCATTGAGTGGTGTTTTTTAGATTGCGCTCAACGGTTGATCAAATTTGATAGATTCGCCTTCTGAAACAAGAAGTTTTGGCCTGGAGACATAATATCAACCATTTAATAGTTGTTGTCTATTTTTAGTTATTTCTTTAATTAATTAAAGTATTTACAAAAAAAAATCATTATAACGAACTCAAATTCATAAAAATGAGAAATAGTACGTAACCAACATTGAACATCAAATGTAAACTACATTGTTGTAAGACACGTATCAACCAGAAATAATAACAAAACCAATCAGAAACTAAGGTTGCGTTTAGTTCACGAAAACTAGTCATTTTTCAATTTCAGTTTTCAAGTTATAGTTTTTAGAAAAAAATCAAGGGTTTCTATGAAAAGTGAAAACTTGTTTAGATGATGAAGTTTTTGTTTTATGAAAAATAAGATAGGTGATTATAAAATAAGAAAAATAGGTTAGGTGATAGAAAAGTAAGAGAGAAAAGGAGAGTATTATAAAGAAATATAGGGTAGGTAATAGAAAAGTAAGAGAGAGAATATGAAAAGTGTGATTTTAAAAAGTGAAATGAAAATTTATGAAATTGTTGTAAATTAAACAAGTTTTCATTTTTGTTGAAAACTGAGATGAAAATTTTGGAAATTTTCGGTAACTAAACGCACCCTAATAATTTCCATTAAACTTAAGTATCCAATCGGTCAAAAGACCAAAGAACTAAAACAATTTAACCTCATTATTATACCAACATGTATATTCACCACAACTCTCAACTAACCTAATCAATACAAGGTTAACAAGAACATAAAACCCTAACCTGGAAGAGGTGAAGAGAGAAATATGAACAACGAACAGAGGCACGAAATAAACTCTCGGATAGTGTTGATCAAGAGCAGCACTCTTGCAATATATAGACAATTAGACACCTGCACAAATTACTAAAATACCCTTATAGATATTTTTCAACAATATGAACCAAACCATACGCAACTCAACTCTCTCTTGGGTTTATTTTAAACCCACACATCAGCCCAAACCACAACAATCTACAGTAAACTTGAAAACATGAAACCACCTATAATCAATACATGTTTCAACATATGTGTAGAAAAAGGAAAAAAAAAATATGGCATTTTGTCGAACACTTGTAGTCCAAATTGAATTTAAAATGGTAAAGTATCACTAGAATCCTTTCATCATATTGAGTAATTCATGTTACCTAGGGAAAAATTTTCTCACCTACAAGGGTTGCACCGGCATTAATGTCAACTCTTTTGAAGTAATAATTGCAGCACACGTACAATCGTCAACCAAGATCAACGAATCGATGGCTTAGAAAGAATCAAAAGCATTGCAAGCTTTGGATACATGTATAGTCATTGCTAATACAAACTTAATTATAGCTTTACTAGAAAGTAGTACTAGTCTTCAAAATGAAACTATGAAACATATTACAACCTTAATTATGACATTTTTTTATTTTTCAACACTTAGAAAAACCAAAATTTGTTGCAACAATACTTATGCATGACATCATAAACCTTATACTTCACTTCACTCAAGAAAAGGAAATACGCAATCCTCCATGATCTGCTGATTATCAATGGACCCATAACAATCCAAAACCCGACAATGAATCCAAACACCGTGCTAATGATAAAGCCCCAATCGACTCCATGTGATATTCCATCGTCGTCTTTGTGGTCTATAACAAGTGTTTCAACTGTACAAAGCTCAGTGAGTGGAAGTCCACAAAGTTTGTTGCCAATGAAGCTAGACTCGTTGAAGCTCTGAAGCTGAGTACTTAATGGGACTCTTCCTGTCAAGTTGTTGTATGACACGTTAAAGCTACTTAAGAAACTCAAGCTTGATAAGCTAACTGGAAGCTCCCCTGAAAGCTGGTTGAGAGACACGTCAAATGATTCAAGTGATTTCAGGTTTCCAATATTCTCAGGAATCCTTCCGGTCAATTGATTTTTTGATAAATTCAGATGGTGTAATTCTCGGAGCGCCGTTAGCTCGCTTGGGATGTGCCCAGTGAAATTGTTACTTGAAAGGTCCAACAGCACCACCAGTCCAAGAATAATAGTGTTATATGTATCCTCTCGTCCCTTTATCACTAGTGAATCACCAACATAAGCGTATTTCGTGTACCCATAATAGGACCGAAATGTATCATTTACTGAGGTATAACTTACTTTCTTGCAAAAGGTAGTCAAGTTGTTGAAGCATCTTGGAATATTTCCTGATAGATTGTTATGGGAAAGGTCCAAGATCTGAATCGATGTAAGATAACACAACTCGTGTGGAATATCTCCATCAAAATTGTTCCCTCTAAGGTTGAGAATAATCAACGATGAGAGTTCTGTCCCAAGCCATCGAGGAATCCTTCCAACAAGTTCGTTCCCACCAAGGTCGAGGTTCGTTAATCGTTTCAAGTTCATTAGAGAAGCAGGTAATCTACCTGTGAGTTGGTTCCCATGCAATTTCAACGATGATAGATCTGATAAAGAACCTAAAGTTCTTGGGATTCCACTGAACAGATTGTTATTGTCCATGTTTAGAATCGCAAATCTGGCCACTTCTCCCAGCAGTCAGGGATAACACCCGAGAAGAGATTATTTCCCAAATTTAAAAAATGAAGATTGTTTGCAACATCCGGACACAAGAAATGATGTAATGATCCTTCAATGAAATTATTTGACAGATCTAGATAATCACTCAACGACCGAAGTGAAAGATGAGGTAACTGCCCAATAAATTTGTTACAACTTAAGTCAAGCACAAGTAGATCAAGTGTCGCAGGGATACCAATCAATGTTCCTTGAATATGATTTTTTGACATATCTAAGTAGATCATACTATTAGGCAATGATCTCCAAAAGGACAGAGGCACAGATGTAGAAATGTTTGTGTTGCTTATGTCCACCCTTCGTAAATATTTTTGCAATTGAAGCCACAATGGGAACTGTGGCCCTAATTCCCAAGAGTTCAAATACAAGACATGTAGTTGGAAACAAGGAATCCAATTAGCATGTTGTGGTCTTAAGGATAAGGTGTTACCTGTTCCAATTAGAGATTTTAACTTTGCTAGTTTGGCAAAGTGTGCTTCTGTCACCACACCGGTCAACAAATTGTATGAAATATCTAAATATTCCAAGTTTATAAGCTGACCGAAACTATGATCAGGAAGGCTTCCATTCAGTTGGTTGTATGAAAGATCTAACTTCTTCAATGACGATAGCTGTCCAATTGAGTTGGGGAGGCTACCGAAGACTTGGTTATTTGAAAGATCTAACACCTCTAATGATGATAATTGTCCTATGGAACCCAGAATTATACCAGCAATATCATTAAAGCGAAGTTGGAGGTGCACCAAATCTTTGAATTGTACGAGCTGATCAAGTACATGACCAGATATTCCCGAGAACTCGAGGAATAAGGACTCCAAGCCAGGTGATTTGCACTCAAAAAAACTTTGAAGAAGTCGAGATAAACTAATATTACGAAAATCCATAGATGACAAATCGATATCCCTCATATTACAAATGTTACCCAATGATTTAGGTATTGTTTCTGTGATTTGATTTCCTGACAGGTCAAAGAGAGGTTAAATTGTGAAGGTTACGGAGAACCGGACTCGAAACACCACAATAACTAATATCTAAGGATATGAGTTTACTACTTGATAACCCTTTTAATACTAATGGAGAACTCATGAAATCATTTTCAGAGACAAGAAGCAATTCAAGAAAAGTCAAGTTACGAAAGCTATCAATACTACGAATAGGGCCGTGAAAATGACACGAACTTAAATCCAATGAACGGAGACTACTTATACTGAATATCCACGGTGGCACGGAACTGTTGAAATTATTAAAACTTAGATCTAGAACAGTAAGGGATGTGATATTAAGAGTTGGAACATGGGGATGTATTTGCGAGAGTTGACATTCAGAGAGATGGAGTTCGACTAATGAAGGAAGAGTGTTTATCACCTGAAGCCAATCGATTGCTTTGCTTAGATCTGTGCCACTCATATCCAAATGATGCAACAAAGGGAGACTTGACAACCATTGCATATTGTTCATGAGAGTTATATGGAATGCAATTCCAAGAGAAAGGACATGCAGTTCTGAAAGATTCCCCAGTTGAGGTGGGATAATTCCACCAAATTCGGAGTACGAGAGATTAAGATATCTCAACTTACCAAGTGAACCTATGAAACTAGGAATGCCGATCCCTCCAAAATCGTTGCAACTTAAGTCTAGATGCCTCAGTTGCTTTAGATGCAACAATGATGGATTTAAATTCCCCTTCAACACTCGTTTCTTGGGGACTTTAACATAATATTCTATGTTCGTCATGTCGACAAAATCATAATAACCACCAGCTCCACGAAGATGAATTCCAGTCCATTTGCAGCAGTCACTGTACTGATCATCGCCAACCCACGAATCAAGTAGTCCTTCTTCGTCTACGAGACCAAGCTTGAATTGGAGAAGTGCTTGTCTCTCGCCATCAATGCATAACACATCATCACCCTTTTTATTGGATATGCCAAAATGAAACAAGACCGAAACAAGAAGTAAACACAAGTAACATGAAGAGAATTTAGGTACACTCATCATTGGTTGATCGATTACTTAGAGAATAACATGCACTCGATCACTTGATATCTAGTTTATATATAAGAGGATGGCGTTGGAGTTCTCTTTACGTTCAACTTTTTTAACAAGTTACAAAACTAATATCGATGGACAAATATGAGGTCCTTAATTATGCGAATAAATTGGAATTTTAACTTCCACTCGTTTAGTGTGTTTTTGATAAAATTAATTCCAATAATGTTATGAATAATTATTATGTGGGTGTTGATATTCCTAATTCCAAGCTTTTGAGTTTCTTATTAAATATTAATCATTTTCGTGTAACTTCTATCTTTTCTTATTTCCACATCATTATTGTATTAAGCCCTATACTAGTGCGTTGTTCACTTAGTTTTATTTTCTCTCTCATTATATATCCGTCGTATCAGTTTTGTGGGGGTTTCGTGGGCTAGGATCGGTTGGCGCACAATTATTTACGTCAGCTAGAGATGTTAATTGTGATTACTAGAATCTAAATCTTATTTTTAAATTAATATTTAGCAACGACAAATTTAGCGTAGTTTTAATTAATTTTAGTTACTTTTTTTTTAATAATTCTAAGTTTCAAACGTACTAAAAAAAATCGTAATTTCTTTAAATGACATTCCGCGAGCTTATCACATATATGTATTGAATTGAAAACGACACTAGTCAAAGTAAACTTGGAAATTATATAGATGAACCTGCACGAAAAGTTGAAAATCAACTCATGTGGACAGAAATGATCACTTTATTTCTATGATAAATTAATCAAATTTAATGTCATGTACAAAACAATTATGATGTATGATTTTGTTTTACAATTCTACCTATATATGTATATTTAAGAAATCAGTATTATATATATAGAGGGAGGTTCAATGGAAAACTACTATGCACCGGAAAACTTGTGAAAACCGCACTGCACCACCACAAATGCATCAAATTCCCCGCATGATGCATCAAAATCCCGCGTGATGCATCAAATTTCCCGCGTGATGCATCACCTTATTTACGATCATGCCACCGCGTTTTTCATGAAATGCACCAAATCGGACGGTAGACGTAGGTTTCCATGGTTTTCAGGTGCATAGTGGTTTTCCATTGAACCCACCCCTATATATATATATATATACATATATATATATATATACATATATATATATATATATACACATATATATATATATATATATATATATATATATATATATATATATATCGAGATCCATGGGGTACCATGTTAGACTGGGGAACCGGAGTCCGGTAATGTTTGGTTACAATAACAAAAGGGTAGTATAGTCAATTTTAATTTATTCTAATTTAGAGATGATAATTATTGATTTGGTAAATCCCTTAAATTTAGGGATATGATACGCTAAACACCTCTGATTGCCATCTTCATAAATAAAAAAAAAACCGTTCTTTCCTCCTCCCTCCCTGATCGCATCTTTAGGAACTGTCATTCCTCATCAGAGCTTTTTTTTTTGGCTGCTTAAATCCAAACAATCTGAAATCGATGGATGGAGAACAACATTGCAATGCTCAATTGGATCCGCCAATGCTTCCTTGTGAACATGTTCAACCAGACTTGTGCAACAACAGTTTTTTTTTTTAATTTTTATCAATCTGTTCAATGAGTTTTTGGTTTCTTAAGGGATTTTCAACATGATCGTTCAGTATTTATGAATCGATAATGTGTTCAGACTTATTGAACACGTTCAATTGTTTTGTGACTTATTGAACATGTTCAATTACGATAATGAACATGTGCATTATAACGTGCAGAACTTTTATAACATTTTTTGCTCGATTTGAGTGCAAATATATGTATTCAGTATTGGAAAAATGCTAATATTTCTACTGAACAAGTTCAACAGAAAGGGAATTGCATTTAAAACCTTATTTGAGGGTTTTGAACATGTGCAGTTAGTGTTCATTTATGGATTAAAACACAATTAACATGTGTATTACTGAAATTTTGAAAATACATATGTGTAGAACTTGAATTAGGTAAACATTTTAATTGGCATTACAGTCGTATAACATATTGAACGTGTGTAATGTTTTGCTAAGTGTTGTATTAAACATGTGCAAGTATATAAATCTTGAGATAGGCTGTGAACATATGCACCAAATAGCATTGTTCAATACTTTGAATAACATGTGCAATCAGGATTTTGAACATGTGCAGTTAGTGTTCATCTATGAATTAAAACACAATTAACATGTGTATTGATGAAAATTTGAAAAATTTTATGTGCAGAAATTGAATTAGGTAAACATTTTAATTGACATTACAGTCGTATAACATATTGAACGTGTGTAATGTTTTGCTAAGTATTGTATTAAACATGTGCAATTATATAAATCTTGAGATAGGCTGTGAACATGTTGAGTAAATAGAAATTTTCAATACTTTGAATAACATATGCAATAAGGATTTTGGACATGTGCAGTTAGTGTTCATCTATGTATTAAAACACAATTAACATGTGTATTGCTGGATTCAAACAGTATTGTTTAAATTACTGTTACAATTTTCATATAAAATCAGAACTTGTCAAATTTTTATGTGCAGTAAGGGGATAAGAATGATTTAACAATATCGTCGTCTCCGGATAACGATATGGCTTCATCCGGTGTGTTATGAAAAACAAACTTGTCTTTTGGTCTTGTTTGCACCATCTAGACGGATAAGAATGCCACAACATAAATATTAATATGATAAAACATGTTCAATAAGAAAGAGAATTAAGCATAGAACACATGTGAAGTATAAAACAATAAATATGGAATTGCAATTAGTAAACAATCATATAATTGATTACACACTCAACACATCTTAATTGAACATGTGTATTAAGGGGGATGATGCTACAATTTACATACAACCATTTTTCATAATCCATTGAACATGTGCAGTAAGGGTTTCAAATGCTTGAACATGTGCAGTGAGGGATTACTATTACAATTTTCATACAAAATCAGAACTTGTCAAATTTTTATGTGCGGTAAGGGGATAGGAATGATTTAACAATATCGTCGTCTCCGGATAACGATATGGCTTCATCCGGTGTGTTATGAGAAACAAACTTGTTTTTGGGTCTTGTTTGCACCATCTAGACGGATAAGAATGCCACAACATAAATATTAATATGATAAAACATGTTCAATAAGAAAGAGAATTAAGCATAGAACACATGTGAAGTATAAAACAATAAATATGGAATTGCAATTAGTAAACAATCATATAATTGATTACACACTCAACACATCTTAATTGAACATGTGTATTAAGGGGGATGATGCTACAATTTACATACAACCATTTTTCATAATCCATTGAACATGTGCAGTAAGGTTAATATGTTTTGCACATGTGCAAAAGGGGCATATTGCACATGTGCAAAAACTATTAAATTGAAAATTTTTGAATACACATACTTGTTTTGGAATACGTAAAAACCTAAATTTTTAACATGTGAATAGCGTAATAAGCATATAAAGTTGCAGATAAAAAACATAATTGCATATTAAGGCATAAAAAAATAGCAACCACTGAACAAGTGCAGAACCTATCACATCGGACATGTGCATAATCTATCACAATGCACATGTGCAAACCCTAACACATTTAATGATACGACATTATAAACCACAATGGGTATAAAACAAAAGGAATTCCTTATGGGTTTTTCAATATTTGATTTGCAGGAAATCGATTATGATGAACTTGAAATCGGTTAATCAAACGAAAGCATGTGAAACTTACATTTAATCGATGTATAACACCAAATGATCTTCGAACGGGAATGCGAGGAAGACGACAGTAGGGTTTAGAGCGGACGAATGGGTTAAAGATGAGAAGAAATGCAGAGGGATTAATGGAATGAGGAGAGCTGCAAACAGATTGTTGAGAAATAAATGGGATTGAGAATCTTTTTGATTCTAATTAAAATTTTTTCATCCCAATAATACCCTTTTCATTAAAACAATATGGTATTAATTTTACCAGAATTTTTGGTATTAATATATAGACACACACACAAGTTTATATACCCGCGCGTTGCGGCGGGGTCGATAAAACTTAAAAAGCTTGTAACACAACCAGCTAATTCTAGCAAAAAAGAAAAGAAAGGAAAACTAAAACTGCATATGATTATTAGGAAAAAAAATCATTACACTTCTTCAAAACCAATTGTTTTTCATATATTAAAATTACAATAAATCAAGGGGTCATTCTATATACACACCCCTCTTGTTAATTACACATCCCTCCTAATTACGCTTCTAATTACTCTAATCATTATATAATTATTAATTGATTTGACTATTAATCATCAAATAGCTATTAAATATTAAATGATTATCGATTGATTTGATTATATAATAATTATATTAATCAATGATTGTTAATTAATTATGTAAAGTAAAATACACAAATGGTCATTGTTCTTTATTTTATATTACAGTTTACTTATTTAAATTTTATCTACTTTTTTCATTCAAATTTTTTTTTTAAAAGTATTTTTTATCGTTCGAAAAATTATAACCAAAAAGATAATTTAATGATTTCATAAATTGCATAATACCCCTTGATAAAAATATAATTTGTACAATTTATCACTCCAATTGTATATGCACATTACATTCAGTATTATGAATCTGTTTATATGCAAGTAACTGATCTTTATACAAATCTTTCCTATCATTTTTTTTTTTTTTGCTTTTTATGGAACGCCAGTTATAGCCACAAACAGTTGGCATTGGATGATCTTCCTTCGGATCAAATTTTATAAAATGAATTTCATGTACATGTGTGATTGTGATGGATTCATTTTCAGAAAGTGGGTTCGAAAAAGTTATCCCCTTCAGTATGCTCAGCATACCTACCTTTTCGGTACGATCGTGTTTTTTAAAAATTTCTTTAAATACATTGAGCTCTGCACCACAAGATATGTCTTCCACTTCATCTTGGTTAGGGTTAAACACCTCTAGTGTCGTCCAAAATGCATCAACCGTTTGTAGCGAAATGAACAAATATTCCTTTAAACAATAATCAAGTTCATGTGCACATGGTAACCCATAACTGATACGAAATTTACACCTACAATTTTCAGTCGTTATATTTTCTATGTTGTTCAACCGTTATATCCAATAGACCAAGACACACTCGCATATGTATATAATTTATGTGTCGATGGTTCATTATGTTGAGAGATACTTGAAAAATAGTGACATTGGAGAGAGAAAATATCGACGATATTTGTCTTTACATAAACACAAATAACAAAAAACACATATAAAAATGTCAACAATAATATTATAAAAATTAAAATTAATAAGGAAGATGATCTTTTAAATAAATTAGTAAAGAAAATATTAATTAAAATAAAATTTAAATTTATAAATAAAATACCAACAATAGTAAATGTAAATAAAATACGAAAACATAAATATAATTATAAATAAAACAAGTGTGTTTACAAGTAAGACAAATAATATAATTATAAAGAAAAAATAAAATAAATAAAATTTGAACTATAAACGATAAGTAATAAAACCATTGAGACTAAAAGCGTCACAGTGAAAATGTTAAAAATGTCATTATTAGTTGAAATGATGAAGGTGGTCCTATTAGTTGTTCATCTACAGATTAATAACCAGATTTTAATACACATTTTATGAATCTAACATTATTAAAAACAAATACATACGAAATTTAGATTGAAGTTTTGATTGTTACCTCAAGGTTTACAATGATGGTGTCATGATGAAGAAGATGATGATGATGAATATTTTCCCTTATGATTTCAACCCTTTTAACTCTTCAAACTCAAATTTTTAGTGTGTGCTTGTGTGTGTTTTACAAAGAAGGTAATGAAATAAATGGATGAGAGAGTTAGTTATATAAACAAAATAGATGTTCCTATGATGAATCTGTTAGTAATGGCCCAAAACATATCACATTTTTTTAATTATTTTTATTTTTATTGTTTTTATCAAATTTGTATGATTAAATTTTATTTCACAAATAATAATCATCTTAAATTTTGAAATCAACATATAAACTTTAGTATCAAGAATCTTATTTAAATTAAATTACGACGTCCTAAATTAAGTGATAAATTGTAAATATTTATTTACCTCGGGATTTGCGGGTGTTACAAATAAAATATAAATAAATAAAACTTTAATAAATAAATTGAATACATAAATAGATGCATAATTTAACAAATTAAGTATATAAATAAAAATATTTTTTAGTAAAGAAATATAGATTTATTTTACAAAAATAAATATAATTAATAATGGGAATAATAATAATATAATAATTAATAATAGAAATATAGATTTATTTTACAAAAATAAATATAATTAATAATGGGAATAATAATAATATAATAATTAATAATGAATCAAATCATAATTTATTAAATTAATATTTCAAATTTAAAACCAAAAATGAAAAATTAAGGAAATGGACCAAAATTGAAATACCAAAGTTGTAATTGAAATAATGATAAAATCATCATTTTTAAAAATCTTAGAAATAGAAGGACAAATTGAGCAAGCAAAAGTGGTTTGAGAGACCGTCACTGCAACTTTAGAAGTTGAGGGACCGTTTCCATAATTTTGAACAAACCACAGGGACCATTTCTGTAATTTACGCTAATAATAATCTACTTTTTAAATTAACATTTAATATTTAAAGAATAAGTAAAAAGGAAAAAGGACTAAAACTGAGAGTTTATTACATAGTTGAGAGACCGAACTTGTTATTGACAAAAAGGGCAAAACCGTCATTCAAATTTTTTTAAGAGAAAGATGAACCATTTTTACAAGTAAGAGTTTTTAGGACCATTTTCGTAATTTTTAAAGACCAATGACTAAATCCATAATTTTGAACAAAGCATATGGACCATTTTTGTAATTTACTCTAGTAATATTGTTTATAATTGGAAGTTCAGAGACCAAAATTTATGTTTGATACAAACTACAGGGACCATATTTGTAATTAACTAAAAAAATTGATTTGGAAAAAAGAAGAGGGTGTGTCATTAGCATGCGGGACCCACAACATAAAAAAATAAAAAACTAAAGATGATGTGACAATAGGGGATGTGTCATAAGCATTTATGGGTCCCACATCACAAAAAAAACAAAAAGATAAAGATGATGTGACAATAGGGGGTGTGTGATAAATATATGTGGGTCCCATATTTTTTCTTAAAAATAAAAAAAAATTAGTATATTGATGTGACATTTGTGGGACCCACACCACTAATCAAGTAATTAAGAAGGAGGAGATATGCAATTAGCATAATTAAAGGATTTGGGGGTGTGCGTATAGCAGTGCCCTAAATCAAGTTCTCTTGCTTGATGTAATCAAAATGTTGTTGCTCGTGGAAGTCCTAAAATGCCCATATCCTCAAACATGCAAATTTATCATAACCACCAATTCACATCTTATTCACTTTCATTAGCACCGTTAACAATTAACTCAATACTCCTAAACCTTCTTCTGCAAGGGCGGGGTTCCCCAATAATCTCATTTCGTAATGTAATTTTTTTTAAAATTTTACGTGTGCAACCGGTGAAAATTTAATTGTGCAACTTATATTATTAAAAAAACAAAATATCTAAGTGTGCAACTTGATTAAAAAATGTATACCTCAAATGAAACAAAAAATTAAAAGTTTAATATCTAAATAACTAAATAAGTAATAAAAATATAACAAAAAAACCAAATACTTTTATTCAAAATTAAAAGCAATAACATTTTTAGCCCAAATTAAAACCAAATCCCAATGATATTTAAGCCAAGAAAGTTTGTATTTACTTAGTTTAATTACTTTAAAATTGTTAGTTGTTAATCGTATGTTTTATAAAATCTATCCATGGATAAAATTTTTAAAATGAGGTTATTGAAAATTGATAGTAATGAAGGTCAATTAAATGATTTAAAGAATTTGATAAATTCACACAGCCACAAACACAATCATAATCTTCAAAACCTTCAACCCGATTATATTTGACATGCACGATCTTCTTTAGGTTCATTCCGGTAGACCACGAATTTAAAATTGTTTAGCAAACTAAAGAAAATATTAGATTATATTTTCTATTTTCGATTATAAATATTTATTTGTTAGCTCGGCCCGACCAATATACTCACTTGAATTTTCAAACCGTGTGCGATGAAAATTTATGCAACGGGTCCCCTTGGTAGCTGGGTCCGCCACTGTTCTTCTGCATATTTACTTTAAGTATGAACGTCTGCGCGTTGCGGTGGAAACTTAACATTGGGATTTAAAAGACATGATGTAGTATACGGATTTATCCCCATAAATGTGTATTACCTCTTTATGGCAGATACAATTAGTGTTCCATCTTTTTCAATAAATTTTCCAAGCCATAAGTTGTTAACATGGTTGATAAATTCTAATGTGTGGCCTCCATCATTTCTCTTTCTTTATTTTTGGTTTGGACCCATAGTTAGACAACCCAATAAAAACATGATAATAATACCTTCACAATAAACATATAATTGAAGACCCTATATGTTTTTATGGAAAAGTATATAAATTGTGTTTCTTTTATAAAAACGAGTGATTTTTTTGTAAGGATAATAAGTTTATATTAGTACAGATACAACTAAAATCATGTGCAACAATTAACTATTTACAATCCTCACCCATCTAGATTAAATTTGTCCGAAGGTTCAGAAATCTAGAAGCATATGGTTTTACAAAAACATGGATTGTGCATCATCACACTCTTTGCCTACTCCAGTTGGTTTGTGTCAACGAAGGTAGAGTATGTGAACAAACCTGATTCCTTGCTTCCTTGATCAACCCAATAGTAGAATCTTGATCAGCATTAACATCTTGGATGATCTTAATACTCATACCCAAGTTGTGTTGCAAGGTTCCAATGGCGTCTCCAGTAGTCCAACCTTTTCAATAAGAAAACCAACTTGTACCAAAAAACATTCTTTACACATGATTTAGCTTGGATCGATGTTTGTAACTTTGTATAGGTCAACCATTTAATAGCTTCATATATACCTTGCACAAACCAGAATCACAAGTAAATGACTAACATAGATATATAATTTAGATTCGGTGACCCATATTTAGGCTTGACTCATAACTGTGACCAAGTGAGAGTCATGGAGCTACTAAGCTAGATCCATGCTACACTTCAGCGCAACGTACATATATAGTATGTAAGACAACCAAAAAAAAGTATACCGACCTGTGGTCACCAAAAAGATGAAAAATCAATAGCAAAATGGGTGTGTGATACATAAAAACCAATAGTCGTGATTGATAGTAAACAAAGGCAACAAATGGATGGATGATTCAAGTAGAGCAATGACCATGAGATAAAATCATCTATGGAGACCATCCGCAACACCCGTATCAAACCTTAGAACCATCAGTAGGTTGAGTATAGAAAAATTTTACCTAGGGAAAGTACGACACAGTATATGATTACATTTTTTGCCAAGACATGCACCTATGATTCCTGAAAAAGTAGAGGTCTTTCAGGATACTTGATAGCATCTTCAAAACCAAAACCAAAAAAGTTAGCATGAATTTGGAGATTAGGGACAAAAAAAGGCTTACAATTGCAAACCATTAACAAACCAAACCTTGATTTGATGTATTTGGGACCTCAATTGGCTGCTCCAGTCACCAAACATGCAACCATGCAATAACAGGGCTAGTAACTGTACAAGACATTTCAATCTTGATGGCACAAAAACATATTGCACATTCTACATATTATTACAAAGTTAGATATACCTCTATTTAGGGTCTTTGAAGTTGTATATTCATGGGGAAAAAGTAAAATAATATGCAAACCCATAACATAGTTCTGGTAGCAGATCATCACCTGTTCGGCTTTCTTCGAAAGAAAATGAACCCAAAGTGAATTGTAACATGCATTAAAGAACAAATTACTATTAATTGGAAAAACAAAATAAGTAAAAGTAAAATCAAAACCAATCCAGCACAGTCCAAAGTTAAAAATAAGAATTAAGTTGAAATTGTACACAATAGAACAAGACAAATTAAACCATACAACACATGTATATTATATATTATACAAAAGGACTAACACAATGTCCACAAATAAACTAACATAGCCACAATTCAATATATAGCCTCTATTAAAGTATTAATTAAAACCCAGGACACAAGAATTAAGAAAAACCTAATGTACAATATAACTACCTACAGAAAAACCAAACTTATAAAAATCATGAAATACCTTTACATGAGTAACCTTTAGCAAAACAAAACTTTCCCAGTAAAAAAACTACAAAAAATGTCCATTTTTTAATGAAAAGAACACGGAAAAAAAACTCTAATAATTAACTTACAATAGATGAAGATTCTTCATTGCTTTGAAGCTTTCACGAACTAAACCTTCTAAACTGTTAATTTTCAATCCCTAAAGAAAGACAATGCGTAGTTAATTAAGATAAATAACAAAAAAAGAATGCCTAAAAATATTTAAACATGATCGAGACAAAACTTACAGAACTCGAAGGTTGAATCAACCATCTAGAGCAGTGTCAAATGATGTTAGTTTATTGAAACTAAAAGTCCGGGAATTTTAAGTCCACAAATTTCTTGTTTAAGGGACTTACATTCGGGTAAAAAGAAAGAATCTCAACTTGAGTTCTATTGTAAGCATCAAAGATTTCAAGATTCTTTAAGCTGTCCACCTATTTCTCCTGCAACTCTGCAAGCGACTTATTGCAAATCTTTACAACTATGACGATGAGAAAGTTAAAGTTACAAAACCAAATTGAATTACCCAAATATCACTTTTAAGTTCCTCTCACAATGTTTTTAGATCGAAAACGTCATCAAATGTTAGGCAGATTGACTTCAAGTTGGTGTCAAATAGTTCCCTTAAAATAAGTCGAGTAAAAAACTTTTTTTTTAAAAAAAAGAAGAAAAAGCCATTTGAAATAAGTCAATAAATGTGACAATTTTTGCTTACAAAAATCAAAACAATTTGAACAAATTAGCATAGACAATCGTTTTAATACTCAAGTCCAAATCCATAAAATCTATAAAAATCGTCCTTTTAACTACCTAGTCTCAAAATATTAGAATTGTGGTTGAATTTCAATCAGCCATTTATACAAACAGTTGGTGTACATTAATAATTCAAGATATAAACATGAAACCGAAATTGTAAATGTTAAGATTACCTCATTTCACATTGTAAAGTCCAAAAAAAATCTAGTGAATATATTAGAAATCAATATATGGGATATATTTGCTTCCGCTTTTATCTTGATATTTTTGGATAGTTTGGTAAGGATTTGTTATTTTCTCCCTATATATATATCAAGGTTTTTCCTTCTCCAATGTAATCTTTCAATTATCATTGAATTATTCTGCAATAATAACAAAAGTTATTATGGTATCAGAGCAGTTTTAATCGATCCTACCTAACCCTAAACCATGGTCGGCGGCAGTGACAAAGGTGATGCCGCCAACACCACCCCAACTATGATTCACCTTTCTACAGTCATCCTTCTGATTACCCTCGTCAAATGCACGCAAACGATGTGCTAACTGACGGATATTATACTGATTGGTCACAAGAGATGTTAAATTTCTTGTTTGCCAAGAACAAAGTTGGTTTCATTGACGGAACCATCGAAAAGCCAGCAACCGATTCTAAGGATTATATGCCTTGGATGAGAAGCGATGCCATGATAAAGGGATGGCTGAACACAGCAATGGAGAGATTCGAACAAGTGTTAAGTATGCTACCACATCTCGAGAGATCTGGGAGGACCTCAAGGAACGTTTTGGAAAAGACAGTGCTCCCAAGGCCTATGAAATTAAGCAATCGCTATCTGCCACCAGACAAGAAGGACTATGTGTTTCAGCATACTACACCAAACTACGTGGAATATGGGATGAGATCCAGTCGGTGATGCCCATGCCAATCTGTGAATGCAAGAAGTGTACCCCAGGAATTGGTAAGAAACTCACTGAACTTCAAGATAAAGAAAGACTTTATGAACTTTTGCTAGGTTTGGATGCTGAGTTTGCCACTATAAGAACACAAATCTTAGCCATGCAACCGATTCCCACACTTGGAACATCCTACCACCTGGTAGCCGAAGATTAACAACAACGGGTTGTTTCTGGTTCAAGGCGGACAGTCGATTCAACAGCTTTTCAAGCCTTTCTTCCTGGCAAACGCGATCAAAATCAATCATCTTCCAAGGTGGTTGGAAAGGGAGGCAAGAAAGAGGTCGGATCTCAAATCGAGCATTGCACTTTTTGTGGAAAAAGATGGCCAAAACAAAGACGGTTGCTTCAAACGTATTGGTTACCCGGAATGGTGGCCGGGAAAGGGAAAACAAACAAAACCCAAGGCTGCTTTTGTTGAAGGAGGACAAGATCCGGCACTTGGATTGAATGAAGATCAATACAAGTAATTCACTGATTTCTTTGCAAAGGACGACACGAATCCTTTGGTAGCTAACATGGCAGGTAAAATCAATAAAAGGGGCAAATGGATTGTTGATTCTGGTGCCACCGAGCATATCACTTATGATAATTCTTTACTTGAAAAGTTATCTTTTGAACGTCTTGAAACGTCGGTGACTAGACCTAATGGTGACTATACCTAATGGTGACACCGTTCCGGTCAAGGGTCGTGGAAATCACACCTTGTCGAACGCTATAACCATAAAGGACGTTTTGCATGTTCCCGATTTCGAGTGCAATCTTTAATCTATTGGCAAAGCTTGTGATGACATACAATGTGATGTCACGTTTTTTCCGAAATTCTTTGTTATGCAGGATTTGGGTTCGAGGGCATTGATTGGAATGGGTGATCGTGTCGAAGGTTTATACAAGATGGGGGCGAGAAGACAAGCTCTCATGACAAGCTCACACACGTGGCATATAAGACTGGGACATGTTCCTATTTCTAAACTTAGCCATTTTGATTTTATTGGGAACACTCCTGTTAATTCCAATTTTGTTTGTGATTCATGCATTAAATCCAAGTTTGCTAGATTACCTTTTCACCTTAGCACCATAAAAACTAATTCTTGTTTTGATCTCATACATTGCGATATATGGGGAAAGTATCGAACTCCTTCGTTCACGCATGCCAGCTATTTTCTTACCATTGTGGACGATTATAGTCGAACTGTATGGGGTTTTCTCCTAAAACATAAACATGAAGCTAGCACTTGTTTAGTTGATTTTCATAAAATGATTCTGGTACAATTTGAGAAAAGAATCAAGAGAATAAGATGTGATAACGGGGGAGAATTCACCTCCAACGAAATGCATGATTTTTACGCAAAGGAAGGTATTGTTCTAGAAACGACCTGCCCACACACACCTCAGCAAAACGGTGTTGTTGATAGAATACACAGACACCTTCTTGAAACAGCTAGAGCCTTAAGATTTGAAGCAAAACTTCCCATCAAATTCTGGGGAGAATGTGTTCTAGTTGCTACCCATCTCATAAACCGCTTACCTTCTGATGTAATAAATAACAAAACTCCTTATGAGATTTTGCACAATCAGAAACAAGAGTATGACTACTTGAGGGTGTTTGGTTGTTTGGCCTACTATCGAAGTACAGAGACCAAAGGGGATAAGTTTGAAGTGAGGGGGAGACCATGGGTGTTCTTAGGCTATCCACCCAAAACGAAAGGATACAAGATATATGATCCTCAGCACAATAAAATTATTGTGTCGAGGGATGTGAAGTTTGTAGAAGACGTTTTTCCTTTTTCTAATGTCAGCGGCTTAGAAGAAGAAAAGGAAATCTTTGTTATTCCAAAGGAATGGGAATATGAAATTGAGATTGAACAGCATATCACAGAATGTTCTACCTCAAATATAGAAAATGAAACAGAAGAAGAAACAGAACAACATGATCCTATCAATGACACTCCAGCTGAAACCACTCATAGTGATCATAATGAACACGATGGCTATCAACACTCCAAAAGAAATCGATCAATGCCAGCTCGTCTCAAAGACTACAATGTTCAGCTTCCCCCATCTTTGAACACCGACACTCACTCCTCTTCCGACCATCAGCCCTCGACGGTACATCCTTTAACTCATATCGTTTCCTACGATAAATTCACTGATGATCATAAAGCATTTCTTGCGGCCATTACTTCAAACAATGAGCCAAAGAACTTCATCCAAGCTATGCAGGATCCCAAATGGGTTGAAGCCATGAAAAAGTAAATTCAAGCCCTTGAAGATAATGAAACTTGGACCTTGAAAGAATTACCAAAAGGAAAGTGTGCCATTGACTCTAAATGGGTTTACAAGATCAAATATAAACCTAATGTAGAGGTGGAAAGATACAAAGCGCGCTTGGTTGCTAAAGGCTTCAAACAGAAGGAAGGGGTTGATTATCACGATACTTTTGCTCCGGTAGCAAAACCTGTTACTGTTAGAACACTTTTGGCTGTTGCAGTTAAGCAGAATTATCATATTCACCAGTTAGATGTAAACAACGCCTTCTTGCACGGAGACTTACATGAAGACGTTTATATGAAAGTGCCACAAGGTTTTGGAGTTAAATATGATACTCGTGTGTGAAAACTAAAGAAGTCTCTCTATGGGCTCAAACAAGCGTCTAGAAATTGGTACCAAAAGTTCACTAATTCATTGCAACGCCTTGGTTTTAAGCAGTCAAGAGCCCATCATTCCCTATTTCTTTTTAAGGACCACAATGTTTTTGTTGATGCTCTCATTTACGTTGATGATGTTATCATTCTTGGAAATAACTTGCAGAAAATACAAGAAACCAAAACCTTCCTTGACACTGAATTTAGTATCAAGGATCTTGGCCCCTTAAAATTTTTTCTTGGCATTGAAGTTGCTCGAACGCCAGATGGCATGGTACTAAGTCAACGAAAATACACATTAGCTATTCTTGAAGATGCAGGTATGCTCGGTTCTCGCCCAGTTACATTCCCTATGGAACAAAATTTGAAGTTGGATAAACGAGATGGAGAAGATGAGGTCGATGCTAATCAGTATAGACGCCTTGTAGGAAGACTGCTTTATCTACAAGCGACTAGACCTGATATTACGTATTGTAACATCCGGCATTAAACCAGATTAGCAACTATGACCTAATCAGTATTTAATAACCAATTATAACCTAACCAATGGTCATTAGCAATTAATCAAAGTGATTAACAATGTTCATAAGGAAACTCAACTCAATTAGAACCAAATTCATCGGTGCGATGAATCGGGAAATCAATTAATCCGATCGATTTACGATATAAAGGATTAATTCAACTAAGTACATAATTAAATTGTGATTAGTGACATTAATCATACATTAATACACTTACTTAACATTAATTATGCAAAACTAAAACAATTCATTAAAACAATGCATCCAAAAGTATTTATGAATTTACAAGAAAAGGGAAATACAAGAATAAATTCTAAATACTTTTATAAAAAAAACTAAAAATACATGGAAATACATGTAGGTGGCCGGCCATAGGGTGGTACTACATGGGATTTGATTTCAATTTTTTATTCCAAGACTCCATAACCCATCAAAATCAAATCCACCTTCACCATCCTCTTTCATTCCATAAAAATCTCACACTCAACCTCCATTACCACCATCTTCTCAAGACCAATTTCCTCTATAAATAGAGAACCAAACTCCTCATTCACTTCACACCTTCACAACACAAAAATCCCTTCCTTTTCTTCCTCTCAAATCCGGCCAAAGGGTGTCCAAGAACACCAAAATTTGCAACTTTGTGTTCTTTCAATATTTCAAGAGTTTTTGGTGCAATCTTTCAAGAGTTTCAACTCCCACTTGATTTCATTCTCCTGATAATTCAAAGTAAGTAAATACTAGATTATTACATCTTATATTTATATTTATATAAGTCTTGCATAATATATACATATATATATATATATATATATATATATATATATATATATATATATATATATATATATATATATATATATAATCACCAACAACAACAAGTTTCATAAAAACTCAAGTTTATAAATCACTAGTTTTGTTTTTAAGTTGTTTTCTTCAAATGTATTTATAAATATATAAACACATCATGAAAGTGTAAATATTATGAAAAACAAGTGATATATTTGTGTTTTATAACTTTTATACAAGTAGTCTTTGAATAAACAACAAGAATCACTAGTTATTTCAAGTTTATGAACTACAGATTTTCGGCAGAAAAGTTGCATCGACTTTGAAAAATCATAACTAATTCATAACTTAACGAAATGAGTTGATTCTTGTCTCAAAAGTTAAAACTATGTCTTAACTAAATATCTCGAAGTTTTCATAATTTATTATGGGGTTTAGAACCCCCAGATATTATTTGGGAACCCGAAAGTTTGACAGCTCAAAAATGGCCAACATAGGATTTTCAACAAACTTTTTCCCTAACCTAAACATCTCGAAAAATGGCCGTTATTGACTTTGGAAATTCTTTGTATATAGTAGTTTAATGTCCAAGAAACCAAAGCCTAAATCATTTTGGAGCTTGGTCAAAAACAGCCTCAAAGTAGGCCGAAAAACCTTCGATAACCTGGAAAATCATATATATATAAACTTGACGTTTTAAGTGGGTTTTATTTATAAACTTGTAATATTGGGTGATTTAAGACATAAAAACCTATATATATACATATTATCATATATGAGAGTTATTAAGTCCCTATTATCGTTTAGGACTCGATTAAACACATCTGGTGCATCACCCATCAATCTACGCTAATTTTGCATTTTACGCCAATATTTGTCATCACAAGCTCGGTGAGTTTTCATAGCCCCTATTTTCACAATGATATGTTTTGGGGTTGAAATACATGCTACGTTTTCAAATGGACACGGAAACAACTTCATTTCTATTATGTATTACACATGTGGTTCCATCGGCCCTCAAATCATGAACCGTTAATTGCATTTATTTGTAAACGCGAATATATTGTGGATAGATCTATCGTGAGTCATGTCCCCCATTCGGGTCAGTTCAGCGTGGCTAACAACGGGTGCATATATATTCAACACACGGTATTACGTATGGGAATACTGCACAGGGCAAACTCATTTAATTAAGCTTCAGTTGCATGATGGTTTATATGTAATACATAACATGGAATTTATGATTTTATAAATTCAAACTCAACTGTTGTTGTCCATACAAGTCAGATTTACGTGTAAACCTATGAGCTCACCAACAATTTTGTTGACGTATTTTAGCGTGTATTTTCAGGAAATTAAGGCAAGTTCATCGCATTGGAAGTATTTTCAACCTTCCGCACTTAAGGAGTCGCATGCATTTTCAAACCACCGCAGATTTAGTTGCATTATTTTGATTACTTTAATTATGTATTTAAATCTATGTACCGTGCGAACTACTCTTTATCATATCAGGATGTGTAAAACATTTCTATATTTTAAAGTTTTATCGATGTATTTTTGAAAACGTCCATATAGTGGTCGTTCGTTATGATTATGGTTACGCTTCCGCGACGTCACGCTTCGTTGCCAACCGGGGTAACGGGGTGTGACACGTATGCAGTAAATGTCCTTAGTCAATTTGTTAGTCATCCACGTATTAGCCATCTTGAGGCAGCTAATCGGGTTTTGAGGTATCTCAAGGCTACCCCCGGTCAAGGAATTATTCTCAACAAAACTGGAGAGACTAATCTCACAGCCTATTGTGATTCAGATTGGTTGGGATCCCCATGACTAGAAGATCTCGGACTGGATATTTATTATTGTTGGGTGGTTCTCCTATCTCTTGGAAGTCAAAGAAACAGTCAGTTGTTTCTCGTTCCTCAGCTGAGGCCGAATACAGAGCCATGGCATCGACTGTTAGCGAAATTATATGGATGAGGTGGCTGTTGAAAGAGCTTCACATGCCCTGTTCTGGTCCTACTCAGCTTTTTTGTGACAACCAAGCTGCAAGACATATCGCTTACAATCCAGTTTTCCATGAACGAACGAATCATGTGGAGACGGATTGTTATTTCATCCGTGAACAGTTGATTCGAAGGAAATCCAGCCTATGCAGATTGATTCGCAGACTCAGATTGCTGACATTCTTACCAAACCTTTAGGGGCTCAAAAATCACATGATCTTCTTGGCAAGTTGGGCGTTACTAATCTCCACGCTGCAACTTGAGGGGGAGTATTAGAAATCAATATATGGGATATATTTGCTTCTGCTTTTATCTTGATATTTTTGGATAGTTTGGTAAGGATTTGTTATTTTCTCCCTATATATATGGCAAGGTTTTTCCTTCTCCAATGTAATCTTTTAATTATCAAAGAATTATTCTGCAATAATGGAATACGATTTCACCCTTTGATCCCTGGTGTGTGTTCATACTTGGCAATTTCAGTTAACCGGAGACACAATTGATAAATATTCAAACAAAAAGAGCTTATTTTAAATACCTAGAAAATCAAAGATTGTCTCGCCAATTTGACGTCCCAAACGATTGTAGTAGAAAATCGAAGATTGTCACACCATTTTGATGTAGCCAATTTGTGGTAGCAGTTTGATGTTGCTGCCAGTTTCCATGTGCTCACAACTGTAATCGAAGATGCTTTAACCAGAGGTAGATGTAGTGGAACAATTGTGATATTTGAAACCCTACAACTTTAATTGAAGAAAGATGAAACTTGTTTTGATGTTTTGCTGGTGGAACAATAGGAAATAACCTTGGAAAATCGAACAAACAACGGCGAGGAGTGAAGCATACGATTGGGTACTGAGTGAAGAGATCAGTTTGTCAGTTTGTAACTCTTTCTGATAGTCTATGAAGCAAGCGTCCCTGATTGGACATGTACTGAAAGTAACCATAAAGTAACCTAATACCTCCATGCACCCCCACAAATGCATCACCAATTCATGCATGATGCATCATTATTTCACGTGATGCATCAAATTCACGCGTGATGCATCGACTTCCTGCGTGATTCATTAAGATATTTACGTTATGGCGTTATGCATCACCTAATCCAATGGCTATAAAGTGGTTCCCCGGTTTTCGATGCATATGGGTTCTCCATTGAACATATATATTTATATATATAGAATAAAGTTCCCCTGCGTACCAAGGAAAATCTCGCGTATCCAACGTATCCCACATAGGCAATGGTATTTTCGTAATTACAGCGACCTTTCACATTACTTAATTGACCATTCACATTAGTTAATTGATCATTCACATTACTTAATTGATCATTCACAACACTTATTTGATCATTCACAAGAATTATTTAACTATTTATACTTCTTCTACACTTATTTGAACATTCACAACACTTATTTCACCATTCACATTAGTTAATTGACCATTCACATTACTTAATTGATCATTCACAACACTTATTTGATCATTCACAAGAATTATTTAACTATTTATAATTCTTTTACACTTATTTGATCATTCACAACACTTATTTGATCACTCACAATTCTTCAACACTTATTTGATCATTCACAACACTTATTTGATCATTCACATTACTTAATCGACCATTCACATTACTTAACACATGAATTATTTGACCATTCACGGTATTTATTTCATCATTCACAATAATTATTTGACTATTTACACTTTTTCTACACTTATTTGATCATTCACAATACTTATTTGATCATTCACAATAATTATTTGACCATTCACACTTCTTTTACACTTATTATGAATGGTCAAATAATTTATGTGAATGATCAAATAAGTGTTGTGAATGATCAAATAAAAACTGTGAATGGTCAAATAATTCTTGTTAATGATCAAATAAATGTTGTATGAATGATCAAATAAGTGTAGAAGAAGTGTGAATGGTCAAATAATTCTTGTGAATGATCAAATAAGTGTAGAAGAAGTGCAAATAGTCAAATAGTTATTGTGAATGATGAAATAAATTGTCACACCCCGCTACCCCGATTGGCAACGAAGCGTGACGTCGCGGAAGCGTGACCATAATCATAATGAACGACCACTATATGGACGTTTTCAAAGAAATACATCGATATAACTTTAAAAGGTAGAAATGTTTTACATAACCCGTAAATAATAAAGAGTAGTTCGCAAGGTACAGAGATTTGAATACATAATTAAATTATCCAAAATAATGCAAATAAATCTCCGACGGTTTGAAAAAGAATGCGACTCCTTAAGTGCGGAAGCTTGAAAGTGGTTACTTCTGAAGGCATACTTGCCTTAATTACCTGAAAATACATGCTAAAATACGTCAACAAAAATTGTTGGTGAGCTCATAGGTTTACGCGAAAAGACCAGTTGTATGGACATTATCAGATGAGTTGAATTTATAAAATCATAAATTCCGTGTATGTATTACATAAACCATCATGCAACCGAAGCTTAATTAGAATGAGTTTGCCCTGTGCAGTATTCCCATACGTAATACCGTGTGTTGAATATATATGCACTCGCTGTTAGCCGAACCGAGCTAACACGAATGGGGGACATGACTCCCAATAGATCTATCCACAATATACTCGCGCTTACAAATAAATGCAATTAACGGTTCATGATATAAGGGCTGATGGAATCCGAACATGTAATACATATAAGAAATAAACAGTTTTGATGTCCATATGAAAAACAGTGCATGTATTTCCACCCCAATAGATAGTGAAAAATAGGGGCTATGAAGACTCACCGAACTTGTGATGGCAAAACGACGCGCAAAAATGCAAAAGTGCGTTGTTTGATGGGTGATGAAACCGGAGGTGTTTAACCGAGTCCTAAATGATGATAAGGACTTAATATCACTAATATATGATAATATGTATATTTATAGATTTTTATGTCTTAAATCACCCAACATTACAAGTTTATAAATAAGATTTGCTTAAAACGTCAAGTTTATATATATATAATTTTCCAGCTTTTTCGGAGGTTTTTCGGCCTACTTTGAGGCTGTTTTTGACCAAGCTCCAAAATGTTTTAGACTTTGGTTTTCTAGGACATTAAACTACTATATACAAAGGATTTTTAGAATCAAGAACGGCCATTTTTCGAGTTGTTTAGGTTGGTGAAAAATCTCGTTAAAAACGCTATGTTGGCCATTTTTGAGCTGTCAAACTTTCGGTTTCTCAAATAATTTCTGGAGGTCTTAAACTTCAAAATAAATTATGAAAAATTGCAGATCTATAGTTAAGACATAGATCTAACTTTTGAGACAAGAATCAACTCATTTCGTTGAGTTATGAATTAGTTATGATTTTTCAAAGTCGATACAAATATTCTGCCGAAATTCCGTAGTTTATAAATTTAAAACAACTTATGATTCTTGTTGTTTATTTAAAGACAACTTGTTTAAAAGCCATAATAGTTATAAAACCACATATATAACACATGTTTTCATAATATTAACATGCTTATAATGTGTTCATATATTCATATGCACATTTAAAGAAAACAACTAAAAATAAAACTAGAACTTATAAACTTGAGTTTTTTTTTTATGAAACTTGTTGTTGTTGGTGATTATATATATTATGCAAGACTTATATAAACATAAATATAAGATGATATAAGTTAGTATTTACTTACTTTGATGTGTTAGAGGAATGAAAATGAGTAGAAGACTTGAGCTTGAAAGAGTTGCACAAGAAATCCTCCTTGAACACTTGAAGAACAAAAAAAAAGAAGAAAACTTTGTTTTCTTTGAGAGGGTGGCCGGATTTGATGAGAGAAAAGGAAGAGTTTTTGATGTTTGAATGAGTGAAAATGAAGAGTAATTGGGTCTCTTATTTATAGATGAAAAAAGTAGGTTGAAAAGATAGTGATAAGAGAGGTTGAGTGCAAGATTTTTATGAAATGAAAGAGGATGGTGAAGGTGGATTTGATTTTGTGGGTTATGGAGTCTTGGGATAAAAAATTGAAATCAAATCTCATGTGGTACCACCCTATGGCAGGCCTCCTTCATGTATTTCCATGTATTTTTTTTTTGTTGTATAAATGTATTTAGAATGTATTCTTGTATTTTCCTTTTCTTGTAAATTCAAAAATACTTTTGAATGCATTGTTTTAATGTATTGTTTTAGTCTTGCATAATTAATGTTAAGTAATTGTATTAGTGTATGATTAGTGTTACTAATCATAATTTAATTACGTACTTAGTTGAATTAATCCCTCATATCGTAAATTGATCGGATTAATTGGTTTCCCGATTCATCGCATCGATGAATTTGATTCTAATTGAGTTGAATTTTCTAATAGACCTTGTTAATTACTTGATTAAGTTCTAATGACTATTGATTAGGCTATAATTGACTATTAAATGTGGATTAGGGCATCATTGCTAACCTCGTTTAGTGCCGGATGTTACATAAATATTGTGAATGATCAAATAATTCATAAGAATGATCAAATAAGTGTTGTGAATGATCAAATAGATATTGTGAATGGTCAAATAATTCTTGTGAATGGTCAAATAAGTGTTTTAAGTGTTGTGAATGATCAAATAAGTGTAGAAGAATTGTGTATGGTCAAATAAGTTTTGTGAAAGATCAAATAATTATAGAAGTGCGAATCGTCAAATAATTATCGTGAATGATCAAATAAGTGTAGAAGAAGTGTAAATAATCAAATAATTATTGTGAATGATAAAATAAATAATGTGAATGGTCAAATAATTCATGTGGATGATCAAATTAGTGAGTGTTGTGAATGATCAATTAAGTAATGTGAATGGTCAATTAAGTAATGTGAATTATCATTTAAGAAATGTTAATGATCATTTTATAAGTGTTGTGAATGGTCGCTGTAATTTCGAAAATACCCTTCCAGCTATAAAAAGAAGGACGTGCATGCACTTTTCAAGTTTTGATCACAGCCATTGTTTTTTTTATCTTGTGGCTTTGGAAGGGTACCTTTGGTACACTCAATTCTCAAGGGTACTTTTTTAACCCAAATCTCTCTCTCTCTCTCTCTCTCTCTCTATATATATATATATATATATATATATATATATATATATATAGAATTAGGTCAGTGACGATCCTATTGTTTTTTAGGCCCGGGGCATATATTTAAAAAGGGTCCTCTATATATATATAAGCAAAATTCATATAAAAAAAAGTTACAAATAAATAATATTGATTTTGTTGCACCATTGTCAATGTCATGTCTTTAGAAAAATCTCAATCTGTCAGTACGTAATGGTTTCATGGTGCTTCCCTGAATTTTTCCAAATCCAAAAAGACCGAAAAAAAAATTTAATACTAACATCTTATATAAATTGGGAAAACATTGCATACAATATTAAATTATATTTTTATTAGTAAATTGAGAGAAAAAAAAGTTCAAATTTTAAATGATTCATAATATGAATGGTAAACATATGTGTCAAAAATAAATAACATCCCAAGAATTAAATACATATCTCATTAGTATTTTTAATAGTTGTATAATAAATAACATAAACCACGTGTTAAACAAAAATAAAAAAATCAAACTCATTGAAAAACAAAACTATAAATATCGAATTCGATGGATAATATATTGATGTAAAGCAAATAGAAGATATTTGTAGATGAAAATCTAAGTGGGAGTGATTAGATAAAAATAAAATGCATACACTGAGAATCGATCCCATGCCATTGGGATTCCAAAATAAAATGATTACCAGCTGAACTAACACATTGTTTATATCTTTTATCACGCAAAAAACATATAATCTAATACTGGACAGCTGAACTATGTTAACATATAAATTTTTTTGGCCCCTTATAATGAATTGGGCCCCTGGGCGGTGGCCCATGTGCACCGGGCCCAGGGCCGGCCCTGAATTAGGTTCATCAACGTACTTATGAGATTCTAGCGTACCCAACGTACCCTAATGTGAATGATGATTCACATATATTTTTTTTCGAGTAAACATGTATAAGACAAATTATAAGACTTTTTTTCAAAAGGAGTAACATCATAAATATTGTGAATGGTAAAAAAAAAATAATGTGAATAGTGTGAATGATCATACACTTGGATGACCATTCACATAAATATGCATTGAACATTCACATAATTTTTAAGGACACAGAAAGTGTGAATGTATGTGAAATTCATATATCATGTGTATAACATTAATGTAAACATGGTTATGAAAAAAAAATTTAGAAAAAGTTTTTTAAAGTTGGTACCTTCGGGTGCACTTGATTTCGAGAGATACTTTTTTGAACCTGACTCTCTCTCTCTCTCTCTCTCTCTCTCTCTCTCTCTGTGTGTGTGTGTGTGTGTGTATATATATATATATGTATATATATAGGGGAGGGTTCTTCTTAGAACCATAAAAAATGTGAGAACCTAAGAACCTTTTATGGCATTTGGATTAATGATAATCAATGGTTGATATATTGGATGGCAATGTTGTAATTATTTTGAACTTTGATAGTGAAGAATCTTGAAAATGTGTGAAAAAAGTATTTTTGGAAGAAAAAAATCTGCTTTTTCTCTTTCTCTCTCTTACTTTTTTTTATTTTCATTTTATTTTTCTTTCATTATAATTGATTTTTGAAATAAAAAAGTGTTTTTTATAAAAAAATTTATTTTTTCTATATAGAAAATTATTTAATTGCTAAAAAAATAACGTATTTTATATAGAAATATTATATGTCTATATAGAATATTTTTCTTCTATATAAAATATGTTAACGAACATATTCTATGTATAATCTACGTAGAATGTCATGCATTCTACGTAGAATGACATGCAATCTACGTAAAATGTCGTTAGAATGTCAAATATCATATATTATACGTAGATTACCTGATAAAATATATCAAAAACATATTGAAACAAAAAAAAAAAGATTTCATTTAGACATTTTATCAAACACTTGGTATGCAACTGATATAAAATATACCAAAAGACATTGAATAGTAATGTTAATCTACATAAAAAGATATAGAAATTTATAAAAAAAACATAAAAATATATGAAATATATAAGAAACATAACATTCTACATAGATTATGTGTTATTTTTTAGAAGTAGTCTTGTATTATATCTATTTAGATTATCATTTAATCTACGTAGATTATCATGTAATCTACGTAGATTATCATGTAAAACATCCAATAACTATTACAATCATTATAAATCTAATATCTTACAAATAATCTTCATTATAAAACATGAAAAATGAATCTGCCATATTCCATGTAGAGTATCGACGAACATATTATATGTACAATCTACGTAGAATGTCATGCATTCTACGTAGAATGACATTCATTCTATGTAGAATGACATTCAACCTACGTAGAATGACATTCAACCTACGTAGAATGACATTCAACCTACGTAGAGTGGCATGCAACCTACGTAGAATGGCATGCAATCTACGTAGAATCACATGCAATCTACGTAGAATGTCGTGTAGAATTTCAATTATCATATATTCTACGTAGATTATTACATGATAAAATATACCAAAAACACATTGAATAGTAATGTTAATCTACCTAAAAAGATATAAAAATGTATAATAAACATAAAAATATCTTAAATATATAAGAAACATAACATTTTACATAGATTATGTGTGATTTTTACAAGTAGTGTTGTATTATATTCTATGTAAATTATGATGTAATCTACGTAGATTGTCATGTAATCAACATAGATTATCATGTAAAACATCTAATAATTATTACATTCATTATAAAAATAATATCTTACAAATAATTTTAATTATAAAATATGGAAAATGAATCTGTACAATGTACGTAGATTGTACATAGAATATGTTCGTCGATACTCTACATAGAATGTCACGCAATCTAAGTGGAATGACATTCAATCTACGTAGAATGACATGCAATCTACGTAGAGTATCGACAAACATATTCTATGTACAATCTACGTAGAATGTCATGCAATCTACGTAGAATGACATTCAATCTACGTAGAATGTCATTCAATCTACGTAGAATGTCATGTAGAATGTCAAGTATCATATATTCTACATAGATTATATGATAAAATATACCAAAAACACATTGAATATTAATGTACATTTACATAAAAAGATATAGAAATGTATAAGAAACAAAAAAATATATGAAATTGTAGGTCCCAAAAGATATCCCAAGTGTATAGCTTTAAGCTGTAGAGGGGGGGGGGGGTGAATATAGCACTTTAAAAAACTACTCACAATTTTCTCAATGTTTGTATGTATTATTAACAAATGTTAATTACAAACAAGCTTGAATGCGGAAAGGTTCAAGCTGAGATGACAGATACAACAGTATATCTAACTAGTCTAAGACTGACTTAAACTAATTACAATGAATACACTCACTAAGAATCACTCACTGTGTTTACAAGACTCTGAGGAACAGCTTGAACAAGAACAACTTAGACACTGAGTACTGTTTTATTCAAGCAGACTTGCATGCATGAAAGACACACTTTGAATGCACGTTCACTCTTGTTTTCAGCACTTAGCTTTTTGGCTTAATCGATCAATCCTTGGAAGTTTCTTTTTATACCCACTCAAAGGATCTAAGTGAAGCTTCTTCATTGGACGAAATGAAAAAGGAGAAGTCTTGTTGAAAAGACAACATAACCTTTTCTGCACCTTTCTGAAAAGCAGACTTGTCTTCACATGTGCACAACTTTTGTCTTTTCACTTTGTCTACTGTTGCATTGCCTTTAACCAAATAAGGAATTTCAACTTTGCATTTTTCTTCCTTGTAAAGGCCTATTTTGATATAAGAAAAAGGTCTGTCACCCTTTTTCAAATAACATTTTGTCTTCATGTAACAGAACAGCTTGGGCAGGCTGAGCAGTTCTGATTTCCACTTTGTCTTCGACTTTGTAAACTGATCTTGTAGTCAAAAACAATACATGAGGACTTGGAAACACATTCCATAAAGTGTTTAGCCTGTTCACAAAGAACAGGACATGTTCACAAAGAACAGAACACTTGTGAACTGCCCAAGCTGCTCATCAGTGTAGAGCAGCGTAGACAGTTTATGTCCAACCTGTTCAGCAGACTGAACAGATTGGGCAAAACTGTCTTTGTTGCAACATATGCAACACATAGAACAACTTTAGGCTGATATTGCAAATCATTTTCAGATTTCAATAAGGCATATAACAGGCCTTAAATTCAACCTTCAAAAGCATCGACAGGTTTGATTAATAATCTCCCCCTCAGATGCAGAGCAGGTTTGACTGAGGCCTTTTTGTGCCCAACAATCTCCCCCTATTTGCAATAACCAGTCTAAGCTGGTCTTATCAAAAGTCACTATATGTTTTTACAGTACATTTTTTGAAATAAAATTACAACATCAACATAAAGTAAAAGATCAGTTTATATATACACTGATTTTTTATTACATTAGAACAACACATGTTCTTACAAAAGTACAACTGATGTACTGATGTATATTACAACTAATGTAAAATAAAATTACAACATATGTAAATAAAGTACAACTAATGTATATTGGACTGTTTTTGTTAGGAGCAAAAAATGGTACGCCTGTCCAACTGATGGACAGCTTCCATTCATCACCTACCCAGATGGCAGATGGACTTCATCACAATGGAGGGGGATCTTCAAATATCTTCTCTAGTTCCTCTCTAGTATCCTCAAGTTCTTGAATCTCACTTCTTATTATCATAAACTTGGGATCCTCAAGTTCACCTCTTTCATAACAGCTTCTGAGCTGATCCCAGATAGCTGCTCTCCACCTGCTTGACTGCCTGAATGAAATTGCAAGTCTGAAGGCTACAAGCTGTCTCAGATCCACCTTGTATAGATCTGATGCTCTTTGAAAGCATTTCTTCTGAGTTAAGGGATCTACAAAAAATGCCCCCAGCTCAGGCTCTTCAATGGTCTTGCCATCTTCAAACTCAATTCCACTAGGCAGGCTGTGATCAACTCCTTTCATCTCAATAGCATAGTCACCTTGTTCTATCAGCATGAGGAGTTGTTCCATTTCAGTGTCCTTCCTTGTCCTCCTGGCCTTTATTTTTGGTTGTGTCACATAGACACCTTCACTTACTTCTTTGGAGATCAGGCCAAGATTCTTCACTCTCTCCATCAGCTTCTTTACATATGCTCTGATAGTCTTAGCAGTTTCAGACTTAGACTCACTCAGAGCAACTGCCAGCTCAATCCATTCTCTGTACCCTATTTGTGCAACATCAGTGAAGTCATATGTTTCTAGTTCTGGGCCTGCTGCACCCATTCTGGTTATTTTCAACTTCCACTGACTGCCTTTTCTTGAAATTGGCACAGCTTTGACAATTGCCTCCTTAGCAAGCCTTCTATCAGCAACATCTAGAAATTTTCTTCTTGCCAGGTTGTCAAAGTAAAATTGAGCTCTTGCAGAAGGCACTGAAGTTTTGGCCACTGAGACCAGAGCACCTTTTTCTTTTTCAGCTTCCTTTTCCTCTACTGATCCCTTAGCAGCTTCCAAAATTTTCTTTTGCACAACAAGAGAGGACATCTTAACTTTCCTTGCCTCTTGAAGTGCAAAAGACTTAGCAGCTTTTGCAGACTCTTCTTCTTTTCTTAAAGCTTCCAGGGCTTGAAGCTGTTCTTCTCTAAACTCAAAATACTTATGCATAGGAAGACCCATTTCTTTGGCCCTGGCTTTGTGAAATTGGATTTCAGCTGCTTTCTGCTGTTGAGGATCAGTTGCTGCTATTCCTTTACCTTTAGCTGCTGTAGTGACAGCAGCTTCAGGACTTTCCTCCTCCTCTTCTTCTTCTTCTAAGATCAGATGCCTCCTTCTGCTGCTTGGCCTGCCCTCAGGAATAGTTTCCTCCCCCTTTGATTGAGCAGGGATTGGAGATTCAACCTAAGTAGGCTGAGCAGCATGGGAGGCACCTTTCAGTGTACCTGTTGAAGCTCCTGCTTGTTGACCAGTTAGTGCTGTAGGCACTGGTTTCTCCTTAGGAGAAGAAGTTTTCTCCCCCTTAGACTTAGTCTTAGAGGCAGACGACTTCTCCCCCTTTGAAGGAGATGGATCAGCACCTTCAACACCTGGTCTTCCTGAATACACAAAGTCATCAGGCTTGCCAGCAGTTTTGGCAGCAGGCCTGGGGCCAACAAGGCTAGTCACTAAGAATGCCAAGTTGTCATTCATCTCTGCAAGCTGGGTAAGACAGGATTGAAGAGAAGAGGATTGGGTATCAGCAAGGGAGGTCAGCTTAACAATATTTTCCCAATCAGAATCGGTGAACAGCAAACTTTGAAGCTATGCAAGATGTAATTCGAGAGAATCTTGCACATCAGCAAGGTTTGATGACACAGAATTTGATAGGGAGCTAATGAGGTTGTTCAAGCTGGCTAGAGTAGTAGGAAGAGTAGTGTTGCAAGAAGTTAGGACAGATGATAGCTATTGAGAAATAGCTGTCATTGAGGACACAGAGTCCTGTTGCAATGAAAGAATAGAGGAGATGGAGGTGGACACATTTTGCAGCTGTGCAGTGAGTGCTAACAGCTGCGGAGAATTATCTGTTTGTGGAGTGGCAGGGAAGGAGTCTTTGAACAAATCAAAGAACCCCTTAAGCTGTTCAGACACAGAGTCTGAAATAATAGAGGGTAGAGAGGTCATAGCAGTTTCTAAAGAACCAACTTTGTTGGTCAGCAGAGAAAGCTGATCCTTCAAAGTCAGGTCTTTAGGAGATGGAGGTGTATGGGTGGACTGTTTAGATTGGGTAGATGGAGAAGATGATGAGGATGCTGGTGTATGAGGATGTGATGGAGAGGGAAGAGGAACATTTGAAAGAAGCTCCATAGCCTGGGCAAAAGTAATGTGGCCCAGCTTGGAGGGGTCAAAGGGTCCCTCAGCAGCGGCTGTAGCTGCTTCATCAGGAGAAGGGGTTGATGTTGGGGGCCTTTCAGATGCTGCTTGTGTTGCAACATCCTCATGAAGGCCAGTGGGTGTTCCCTCTGCAGTGCCTTGGTGTAAAAACACCTCATCATGGGGAGATGGGATATGCATTTCAACATCAGCAGTGGTGAAACCTGCTGATGGAGTTTGCATAGTGGGAGCAGCCTCACCAGAGGGATGGTATGATCCCTGAGGTTCATCAGCTTGTGTTGTTGGTCCCTCAGCAGCTGTTTGGTGTAGAATAGCTGTATCATGGGGAGCAGAAGTTTGAGGCTGAGCTGCTGATTGGTCTATACCAGCAGCGTGGGCACCTTGTGCAGACTCAGGGTGTAAAGAGATTTGAGTGGGAGACAGTGTGGACTCAGTATGGAGTGGAGAGGGCTCCTGTCTTTCAATATTCTCAGCCTGTCGGGAGGCTGGAATAGTTGAGGTGGTGATCTCCTTTTGTACAACTGGTTCCTGTTGGGAGGAACCAGAGGGTCTAGGCTGACGCTGGGTAGACTCATGTTGGAGTGAAGCATGCTCCATTTGTGCTGAACCTTCTCCCAATATAGGAGAAGCAGCAGGGGTTGCTTCTCTTACAACTGAACCCTGTTGGGAGGGAACAGAGGAGGTGGTTGTTTGGGCTGGTTTCTTTTTGGAGAGAGATTTTCGTTGATAGTGAATGGATGACGTGGGAAATTGTGGAGAGGTGATGAGGGGTTCAGACTGGACATCTTTTGAGACTGGGTCAGAAACAAGTGGGTTGGCCTGTTCCATAGTCTCAGGTACCACAAAGGCACCAGCCACAGAGGCTTCAGGATGAGGAGCCTGCTCCCCCTCAGCCACAGAGGCTAAGAGAGCAGACTCAGACCGTGCTGTTTGGCCTTCTTTTGCACAGGCCCAGCTTCAGCGGATGCCAAGGTCCTTTTAACAAGTTTGGACCTGGATTTGGATTTTCTCTTGGGAACAGCAGCTTCTGGATCCACCCTCACAGCAGAGGGTCCTTCCACCAATCCTAACAACCTCCTCATTGGTGTGGACAGAGGAGGCTCATTTGGAAGTACAGCAGTGTAGAAAACTCTATTCCCTATTACAGGGAATGCAGCAGTATGAAGTAAAGGCTGAGAGTTGTACAGATGCTCACCACAAATGTGTCTGAATATGAGGCTCAGAAACCTGGGGTATCGAACAGCAGCTGGTCTCGGCTCTTGCTGCACCAGGTTCCTCAAGTTCAGAAATATCCACTTAGCCATATCAATTGTAGTCCCATCCACCAGCTGTAGGACTATTGGGACTTCATCACGGCTCAGTTGGTCAAATGAACCAACTTTGCTACTGAAGCTCATCATCACAGAAGCAAATAGAAAGCTGTAGGTAGGAGAAAAATCCTTCCTGTACAGCATTGCTCCAATTTTTGGTTCTGCTACACCACAGAAGCGTAGCAAATTTCCCATTTGCTCATTTTCAGGCTGAGGCATATCATATGAATCAGCAATGGGTAAATGAAGAACCTCCCTGAGAAGATCAGCAGTAATCTCAATGGTCTGAGCCCATTGAGAATAGTCCCCTTGATGACTTTGGTGTTGGGGTTGTAGGCACAAGTGTACCAGAACTCATACACCATCTCCTGGTGCAGGACACCAGGAGTTGCAGTCATAGCATAGTTCAACGGATGAACTGTCAAAAACTCCACCATTTGATCATAACCTTTCCCCACATAGTTTTTGGGGATTGTAAGGTTGGCAATGTAGTTTGTGGGTTTGAGGGTTAGCATTGTGGTGACTGATGGATGCTTCTGCACATCATCACCAACAAACACTGGTAGGAAGGGGTTATTTCTGTGAGCCATTTTGGGAGTAGAGAAAGTAGCAGAAGTACAAGACACTTAGTCGAATATTTAGGGTTCTTAGAAGGCAGATGACAATAGTGAGGAAGACGAAGATGTAACAGTATGAGGTATTTATAGGATTTGAATGTGAGTGTGTATGAGAGAGAAAGATTTTGGCGGTTGATTTGAAAAGGCGTTAACGGAAAACGGAACGGTTGTCCATGTCAGACCGTTTGTCAGACCACTTGAGCCCTTTTTAATCACTAACACACGTAACCCACATTATCCGCAGTAATTAAGTTAAATAAAAACATAAATTAAGTAACTTAAGTTTGAAGAAAGGTAATTAAAATTGTTGGTCTAAGCTGTTGGTCAAACCTGTGATGAGCAGAGTCATCACAAGCTGTTCATTCTTCAAGCTGTTCCCTCAGCCTGTTCAACTATGTAGGAACAGGTTGTGTCCAATAGCTGAGCAGGTTACAAGATAATATCTGTCAGGATCTAAAACTGAATAACCAAGATTAACTGATTTGAAATTTATCAGAGTATAAATCAATAATCTTGCTTTGAATCAAAGTTTAATTAAGAAGTTTGCGGAATAACACTTAATTATTTTAACAAAAACTTTCAGAACCAATGAAGCATAAAACATAAGAAGTAATCAAGACTGTTTGTATTGCTGAATTCAATGATTACAATCACCTCTAATCTGTTTTGATTAGACGAAAAACACAGACTGTTCTTAGGGTTTTACAACCTTAGAGGCTTATGAAAACTTAAACAATAAAGCAATTACAGACTCAAAAATACGCAGAAAACTTCTATGAACTTCTATACAATATTCTGTCTATTTATATTGCTTTTTGGACTTGTTTCCTTGAAGGACTATGACTTCTCTGATAGTAGATATGCTGGAATCTTCGTGTAGATATCTTTCCTGAAAATCAGCACTTTCTGTTTATGAAACTGTTGAGCAGCTTGAATCTCTTGACAGCATGAACTGAGCAGCTTGAGTTGTTTTACTCTGGCAGCTTGAACTTTTACACTGGCAGCTCGAGTTTCTTCAACTAGCAGCATGAACTTTGTATTTACATGAAAAATCTACTAACAGTCTGAGAAGTCTAACTAACAGCTTGAATGTACTTAAACTATTTCCCAACAATCTCCCCCTAACTTAAATTCTTTACACAAGACTTTAAGTTCTATACAAGAATTGGAAATGAATAAGTAAACTGTTATTTACAAACCAAGGCTTTCAAAAACTTACAACTGTGCAAGTTTCTGATCTACAGCCTTCAAAAATTCTTTCTTCATCTCATCTCTATCACAAGATACCCTACAGATTTTATCTGAAGTAGCATATCTTTTGGTAAATCATAAAATTCGAGATTGAAGAATATACCAGGTCCATCTGAAAATTTGATTCTGTATGTCCTTGACTTGACAAACAGATCAACTTGCTTGACCTTCTTCCCCTTCTTCACAGCATCCTCTATTTCTTTCCTTGCAGATTCAGGGTCAACAATTGATTTTAGATCTTTAATTACTTGCTTCACTTGTGGTAGAGAAGATCTAACTTGTGATACAGACCCAATGTTATGCATTCTGATAAGCTCATCTCTGGTCAACTTCTGAACCATTTGCCAAAAAGTATCATATTCTTCTTCTGGTCCAGACTCTCTTCTTATCACAAACTTAATTTTCAAATCACGGTCATCCAGTGACTTAGCAAACCAGTAGTTGATTTGAGGCTTTGTAAAATCATGCTGATCAATCAGCTTCTCTATCTCCATAGCCTTTTGTAGTTGTTGCTCAAAGAGCACCCTTTTAACTGATGAAGGAATAGAGACAACTGCTTGATCAGTAGGAACAGGAGCACTGGCAGCAGCTTGACTATGACTTGTAGTAGGTTGAGCTGGTTCTTGGACTTCTTGGGATGGTTGAGCTTCTGGAGAGACTTTTGTTCTCTTTCTTTTGTCCATCTCCTTGTCATGAATCTCTTGCAGCCTTTCAGTTGTCATGGACTGAGCCATTTTCTTTGGGATACCAGCTGCAAATGCAAAATTTATCAAAAATCTTCTGTGCTCAGCTTTAGTGTGCCCTGTTGGCATCTTTCTCTTCTTTTCACCTTGTTTGCCCACAAACCCCTTTAGGTAATCACCTAATGTCTCATCATCATCTATTGGGGGCTGGGGTTGCTGATCTAATTCTTTGTCCATTTCTTCTGCCAATTTCTTGGCAACTTCAGCATCAAAGGCAATCTGAGCTTCTTTGGAGGAAAATTTGTGCTTTGGAGACTCAATAAGAATGCCCTTGCCTTTGTCTTTTGCAGCAGAAGATGTAGCTTGAACTGTACTGGATGGAGCTTGAACCCTTTCCTTTATAACAACTCCAGTTGCTTTTGAGGCAGCAGCTTGAGTTTCTAGGCTAACAGCTTGAGAAGCTGTTGGGACTGCTAGCCTAGAAAGTGGGACTGTTGGTGCTACTTGGACTGTTGTTGTTGATGGAGCTGCTTGGACTGTTGTAGGAACCTCCTGATTCTCCCCCTTTTTGGAAGCATTGGTTTGGTCAGAAGGACCTACAACCTTTGCCCCTTGGGTTTGAATCAAACGCTCTAATTGAATGAGCTTATTTCCACAAAGGGTAAACCCCTTATGAAGATAATCCATCCTCTGATTTTGAGCCATTTCTGATTGCTTTAGGGCCATTATTTGTGCACCCTGTGCAGCAATGATGGACATTTGGTATTCCAACTATAACACCTTGCTTTTTATTTGCATTTTTATTTTTAGTAATTTTGAGCAATTTGCGTAAAATGATGTAATTTCGAGATTTAGTATAAATAGGAGTCGGGAGTTACATTTTCTCACTTTTGCAAAATCCTTCTAGCAAATTCCAGAGCTTCTCTCTCTAGCCCGAAACATCTCTCTAACTTTTCTCTCAAACCGACCGGCCAAATCTCGTGTTCTATACGTTAACGGAAAGATCTCGAAGAGTACTACGTGAATCTCCTATTGCATGTACGATTTCATACGGATTTGAGGTAAGAAATGTCATTTTCGACTTCTGCATTTTCGGTTTGAAGTACAAAATTCGAGTTTATTATTTTTAGGCGATTTAAAGCTAATTTCGTATGAATTTTAGCTAGAATATGATAGATAATGTATAATATAACTAAACCGAGGCTTATTACTTAGATTATTTGTGGATTTGAGGCTTGAAAATGCATGTTTAAAGCTGTAGTTTATGAACAAACTCGAGTATGTATAGAACAGACTCGAAATGCCAAGAACAGACTCGAATAGAGCTAGATTCGAGATATGGGTCTCGAATCTATCCTCAGATTCGAATGAGGTTCGAATCTAACCCCTCCCCTGTTCGAGTCTGGCTTCGAATCTAACCCAGTTCGAGTCTGGCTTCGAGTTTGTTACTCAGATTCGAATCTGACTTCGAATCTGATGCTCAGATTCGAATCTAACCCCTAAATTTCGAATCTAATTGATAAAATTTACGAACAACGCATAAATTAGCAAAATATTTAGCTAGAAGTTATGGCTTATAGATGTTGGAATATTGAGCTACAATATTAATTTAGCACATGTTCTGTAAATATTAAACTTCAGATATTATA
Source organism: Centrapalus pauciflorus (assembly GCA_020465985.1). NCBI lineage: Eukaryota > Viridiplantae > Streptophyta > Magnoliopsida > Asterales > Asteraceae > Centrapalus > Centrapalus pauciflorus. Next base: position 189,363 of record JAANYP010005401.1, on the reverse strand, counting down.
CATAAGCTGTTTAGCCCAGCTGCGAGTCAAAGCCAGTGCCAGTCTATATTGAGCCTAGATAAGCAAGTGCAAGCATTATAAAGCAATTTAAAGCATAAATAAGCCCGAGCAAGTATTTCAGAGTGTTTCAAAGCATTTTCAGTACTGTGAGTAACAGTTATTCTTGTTTACATGTTTTATATGAAATTGAGACATAAATTGCTTCTATGTGACTTCTTTGGAATTCAATAGACTTTTGTGAGTGAAGGCGAACACTGTGGTACAGGTGATGCCCAGCTTAGCCGGATCTTACATTTGATCTATTAATATGCATATTTATCTGCTATCTGTTTATTGTTCTGCATACTATACAGCAAACCCTGTGTTAGCGTTTCTTTGTGCATCTCATAAGCATTATATTTAGCGAGCAAGCAATTCTGATGTTCACCACTATCCCTTGAGCATTATACGGGTAGCTAGCCCCGTATCACAGATTGATCATCTGTCAGCGGTAAACCCCTAGTGGTGGCATCTCCTTTCTGCGTGAAATGTCTCAATTGTGCAGCGTTCTTTCTGGGTATTAAGCAAATGAGCAAGCAAGCAAGCAAGCAAGCATAACAGCCTTTTTAGGCACTTTCGCCTCATATTTTACATGCATTCAGGAATATCTGTTTACTCACTAAGCATTAGCTTACAGTTGCTACTTACAATTTTTACAGGAAAAGGTAAAGAACAAGCTGGACCTTCTGCTTAGGTCTATTTTCTGATCAACCCAGAGGACTTAGCTCACTTTCAGCTTGTGGTATAGCTTTATGATGCCTTGGGTTCTGGGTAGCTGCCTTTCAGCTTGTGGTATAGCTTTATGATGCCTTGGGTTCTGGGTAGCTGCTTTTATTTTAATAGTGATGTTTTTAGCAACTTAGTACTGTAACCTTGTAGCACGTGTAGTGCAAGACTTATTGTAATATTTTATTTAGCTTTTTGTATTTATTATAATTCCTGGGATAAGCAAGCGTGTTTTAAAGCAAGGATGTGACACCAACATAGCTACAACAGGTTTCAGCTTGGGATCCGTCAAAAGCATGAGTTGCAGACTAGTCTCAAGATCAGAAAACACCTGAGGTGCTTGTGATCTATCACTACATTAATACCAGAAGTAGAAACCTCTGGGCCCCTCTGTTCTTGGTTCTGGGGACTTCCAGCTTGTGTTTGCACACTTGCTGTTGCCATGGGCATGGTCTTAGCTATGTTGGCACTGTCCTGATGCCTTTTTAGGTTCCAATTGAGACATGAAACAGGCATGTTCAAAAGCAGCTAGACTGAATTCAGGAACTGCTAGTTCAGCAGCAGCAGTCTCATTTTGAACCATTTTCCTTGTTTGAACAGGAGTGCTTGGATCACCCAGTATTTGATTGAGAGGGTGATACTTGTGAACTCTTAGTGTGGGCTCTCTCTCTGTTTGAAAAGAAGTTCCAAGGTTGGTATCATCTCCATCAGAACCAGTGAATGGTTCAGTTTCTGAAACAGCTTGACTTGAATCTGCGACTGTTTCCTGTTGTGTTGGAGCTGTTCTTTCAGAACTTTGGAGTGGCACTTCAGTGTCTGGATTTGTATCATTCAGGACCCCTGGAGGATCACAAGACAGAAGTGGTAGAGTGGTGAAATCATCCCAACTTGTTGAATCTGCAGCAGTCTGAGACTTTGTGTCCAATAGCTGAGCAGGTTACAAGATAATATCTTGTAAGTCAGTGTGAGGGAATGAGAGTGAAGAATGGACCAGCAGATCAGGCTGGACAAGTAAACTGTTTGTGTTCAGCCTGTTATATGTTCAAGCTGATCAAGGAATTCAGAAAAATGGCTAAGTACATAACACGCAAAGCCTGTTCTGTCCAAGCTGTTCTGAGAAACTTGATCAGTGTGAGACATACACAGTTTTAGACCTTTGAGGACACTTAGTCACTTTTGTTTAACATGCCCAGCTTGCTGACAAGGTAATTAAACCTTGTTTCATCCAGAGGTTGGTGAAAATGTCTGCAAGCTGTTCATTTGTGGAAATAAAACTTACCTTCACATTACCTTTCTGGATGTGATCCCTGATGAAGTGATGTCTGACTTCAATATGCTTTGTTCTTGAATGAAAAACTGGATTGTTGGAAATGGCTATGGCACTTGTGTTATCACACAGAATAGGAATTTTCCTATACACAAGCCCATAATCTTCAAGCTGATGCTGCATCCACAGAATCTGGCCACAGCAGCTTCCAGCAGCAATGTACTCAGCTTCAGCAGTAGAAGTAGACACTGATTCTGCTTCTTGCTGCACCAACTTATCAACTTACCACCAAGGAGTTGACATCCACCTGTTGTGCTTTTCCTATCTAGCCTGCAGCCTGCAAAATCAGAATCTGAATAACCTGTTAGTTCAAGGCTGGAGTCTTTGGGATACCAAAGACCCAAACCGGGTGTACCCTTCAAGTATCTGAAGATTCTCTTAACTGCAGCTAGATGAGATTCCTTTGGATCAGCTTGGAACCTAGCACACAGACAGGTGGCAAACATAATATCAGGTCTACTAGCAGTTAGATATAGCAAGCTCTCAATCATACCTCTGTAAGCTGTTACTGAAACAGCTTTGCCACTGGTATCAGCATCCAATTTTACATTGGTTGCCATTGGGGTTTTAATAGGAGCACTTTGATCAAATTTAAACTTTTTCAAGAGATCTAAGGTATACTTTCTTTGATTTATGAAAATTCCAGTTGAGGTTTGTTTAACCTGTAATCCTAAAAATAAAGTAAGTTCTCCCATCATACTCATTTCATATTTAGATTTCATGAGTAATGAAAATTCTTGCATAACTGCTCATTTGTAGAACCAAATATTATATCATCCACATAAATTTGAACAAGCATAATATCAGATTTCACCTTCTTTATGAACAGTGTAGTATCCACTTTACCTCTGGAATACCCATTGCTCATAAGGAACACAGTAAGAGTGTCATACCAGGCTCTAGGGGCTTGTTTGAGACCATAGAGAGCTTTGTCCAACTTATAGACAAAACCTGGATGATGTTCATTTTCAAAACCTGGAGGCTGCTTGACATAAACTTCTTTTTGCAGCTTTCCATTTAAAAATGCACTCTTCACATCCATTTGAAATACCTTAATGCTCTTATGAGCAACATAGGCTAGATACAAACGAATTGCTTCTAGTCTGGCCACAAGAGCAAATGTCTCATCATAGTCAATTCCTTCCTCCTGTCTATAACCTTGAGCAACCAGTCTTGCCTTATTTCTTATGACATGACCTTGCTCATCCATCTTATTTCTGAAAACGCATTTAGTGCCAATTATAGTTTTGCCTTTAGGTGCAGGAACCAGCTTCCATACCTTGTTTCTCTCAAACTGATTGAGTTCTTCTTGCATGGCAGTGATCCAATTGGCATCTTTTAGTGCTTCATCCACTTTCTTTGGCTCCATTAGTGAAACAAAACTAGAGAACATACAGAAGTTCCCTAAGCTGCTGTCCCACCTTGTTTGTACCCCTTTTTTGATGTCACCAATTATTTGATCATTGGGGTGACATCTGATCCACTTAGGATCATTCTTCAATGATGATTCTCCTGAGTTATCAGCAGCTTCAGCAGGTCCTGTTGAACAGCTCTCAAGATTTTCAGACACACTGTTGTCTTGAGCCTGCTCACTTGTTGAACATGACTGACCACTGTTGAACATATCAGCAAAGGAACCAGGAAAATCAGCATTGATAGGTTCAGGACATGCAGTTGTAATTAGGTCAGTACACTTGTTCACACAGGGTGTATTGACATAATCACCATCATGCCCATCATGATTAACAGGTTCCACACTGGGTGTTGTGGAAGCTTTTGAGTCCTCTTCACTGTTTGAATGCATCAGATCATCAAAGTTTAATTCTTCTGAAACTGATTCAGGAACAGCTTTGATGGTAGCATTCTTGGACTCTTCAAAGGTGACATTGATAGATTCATCTATCACCTTTCTTTTGTTGTTGTACACTCTGTAGGCTTTAGAGATAGCAGAGTAGCCAACAAACACACCTTCATCAGCTTTTGGTTCAAACTTTGCCAGTTGATCCCTTTGATTCAAAATGAAGCAGGGACAGCCAAATACATGGAAGTAACTGACATTTGGTTTCCTCCCTTTGAGCAGCTCATAAGGAGTCATGTTGAACCTTTTCACCACTAAGGATCTGTTTTGAGTGAAGCAGGCAGTGTTAACAGCTTCAGCCCAGAATGATAAAGGTAAACCCGATGCACACAGCATGGTTCTAGCAGCTTCAATGAGAGTTCTGTTTCTCCTTTCAGCAACTCCATTTTGTTATGGAGTTCTTACAGCTGAAAAGTTTTGAGTAATTCCTTTCTCTTCACAGAAGTCTTCAAGAGTACTGTTTCTGAATTCAGTACCATGATCACTTCTAAGCTGCTTTACTTGGGCAGAGTTCAGCATTTCCATCTTTTTCACAAATCCAATAATTTCTCTAGCAGCCTCTCCTTTGCTCTTCAAGAAGATAACCCATGTGTACCTGGAGAACTCATCAACCATTACTAGAGTGTATCTTCTTCCTCCTACACTTGGGACATTAACAGGTCCAAACAAGTCCATATGGATTAAGAAGAGAGGAGCATCAATAGAGAAGTTATGTTTGGATTTAAATGATGATTTTCTCTGCTTGCCTTTCTCACAAGCTGTGCAGAGTTTATCTTTAACAAAGGTCATAGAAGGCAAACCTGTCACCAACTCTTTCTTACAGAGTTTGTTGATGTTCTTGAAGTTCAGATGTGACAGCCTTTTGTGCCATAACCAGTTTAAGTCTACATTTGTTCTTGTGAGAAAGCAGGTTTCAGTTGTGGGATCAGCAGATTGCATGTCCACAACATATACACATTTCTTTCGTTGAGCACACAACACAACTTTGCCTTGGGGATCCAATATGTAACCCAGGTGCTCATCAAAGTTAACCTTATAGCCAGCATCACATAGTTGGCTTATGCTAACAAGGTTATGTTTTAGCCCAACCACATAGGCTACTCTTTTGAACACTGCAGCACCAGCTTTAAGAGTTCCATATCCCTCAGTGGATCCCTGTACATTGTCACCAAATATGACTTTTGGCCCTTTTTCAGGCCTGAGATCACTCAGCAGGTTCTTACAACCAGTCATATGCCCTGAGCAGCCACTATCCAAGTACCAAACCTGGGATGGTTGTTTTTCCTGCAGAGTGATAAGAAGAATATTAGATACTTTTAGGGAAACTCATCACAGAGATGAGTTCTCCTACTTCATCAACATTTGTTGATGGACTTGTGATGTCAACACTAATATTCCCTATTTGAATGGTATCAGTTTGAATACCATTCTCATTGACTGAGATGTTTCCAACACTGTTTATGTTGGCAGTGAGAGAACCATCAGAGTCAGCAGGCCTCATGTCCTCAGTATCAGGACAGTCTTTGGCCAAATGTGTCTTCATTCCACATTTATAACATTTTCTTCTTTTAGCATTTTTGGAAGAAGACTTTTCAGAAACACATTCTGGGTTATTTCTATTGATTCCATCAGTAGATTTAGCAAACTTATTACTTTTTGATGAATCAACAGCTTGAGTGGAAAGTTCAATAACCACAGCTTTGCCTGTCTCATCTTTCCTCTTTTTAGGAGGGCAGATATCAAAGATAGGAAGCTTGATTGGCTTTTGACCTTCCACAGGTTTGGGAAACTTATTCCCAGATCTCTCAGGCTGAGCAATGGCTTTGCCTTTGCTCTTCCTGAGATGTGATTGATGTTGCCTATCAACATAATCATTATTCCTGGTTTTTAAATACTTATTCTCATTTAAAACCAGTTTAACACTATGATTAGAAAACTTATTTGAAATCACAGCAGTTTTGCCTTCAACCTGAGACTTACTCTTGTTAAAGGCAGACTGCTTTCCCTTTGAAAACTTATTTTCAAAGTGTTCAACATTAAAAGGATTAGTATGCCTTTTTACACCAGCTTTAGACCCAAAGTCTGTTTTGTTAACAGGTTTGGTGTCCACAGCTGCAGTTTGGACATGCTTTCCTTTCTTTTGCTTGTGTGAATCAGCAGAACACTTAGCAAGCTTATTAGATGAAAGACTGATTTCATCAACAGCTTTTGAGCTGGGTTCACACAAGCTGTCAGTGTTTTGAGGCCTGACAAACCTGTTTGTTGAGATTAATTTACCATTCACTTTTTGAATAAAAGTGTTTGGAAGCTCACCAAGAGTGGACAAGTCTTCTTTTAAATTATTAACCTCAACAATGGAAGCTTCTGTGTCAAGATCCCCTCCAAGATAGGCTTGGATTGTGCAGGAATCTACTGACTTATGCAGTGGCTGACTTTTTGTGCAGATTGGCACCAAGAGTCAACTATCTTTTGAAGCTTAGCATGTTTTATATCTGTTTCTTTCTTTTCTTCCAGTAAAATGGAATTGATGTGTTTTAATTCATCAAGCTCAGCTTCCAACTTATGGAAGCTGTCCAGTTTACTGGACTTTGTTTCAATATTAGTTTTAAGCTTAGAGATTTCAGATAATAAAACAGCATGCTTCTCAACAGCAGCTTTTAGATCAACAAGCATATATTCAAACATTTTAACTTTTTCTTCAGAACTGTAATCCATAAAATTTTGTACCTTATACATCATTGTAGGATTCCAATTCTCCAAGCTGCTGAAAGCTTCAGCTTCAGCCAGATCCTGTTTGAAGTTGCTTGTTGATGGGACATCAGTGTTGGCCATTAGACAGTTGTTGTCTTCTTCATCAGATGATGAATCAGACTCCTCCCAGTCACAAGTTTCAGCCATTAGTCCCTTTTGCTTGTTAGAAACCACTGAGTTTTCTAACTTCCTCAGCTTATCCATGGCCATAAGGTACTTAACCCTGTAGCCATCATCCTTGTTTGTCTTGTGTGGTTTGGATGTCTGACCAACAGCATTTGACACACAGTCGGCAGCTATATGGCCAGTTTTGCCACATTTGAAGCACTCAGCTTTGGTCTTGTCGAATGCTTTCTTTTTGACAGCATTTGAGCTTCCTTGTAGCATGTTTCTTCCAAACCTTCTTCTGTTGAACATTTTGACTAGCATGGCTATCATCTGCTCATCATCTAGTTCAGCACTATCTGCATTGTCTTCCTCATCAGATATTTCCTCCTTATCATCAGCCTGTTGATCAGGTTGAATGAACACATCACTCACTTGATTTACAGGTTGTCTCACACTAGCCACAAAGGTTGCACCTTTCTTAGATATTTCCAAGGCATTTCTCTTCTGTTGCCTTGATTGCTCATCATTTAGTAAGGATCCATATAAGTTAACAAGATCCATACTTTTGATGGTACCTGAATTCCTTAAAATTGTAGAAAAATAATTCCATTCTTCAGGCAGAACATCTAAGAATTTGTTTACCAAAGTCAGGTTGTCCTTGGTGATCCCAACAGCTTTGAGATCATTTACAAGAGCAGTAAACCTGGTGTAGGTTTCAGTGAGAGTCTCCTTTGGTTTTGCAAAGAAGAGTTCATACTGTCTAACAAGATTGTTAATGCTGTTGTCAAGTGTGATTGTGGGTCCATCATAGACGGTACACAAAGTATCCCACGTCTCCTTGGCAGTCTTCATCTTCTCAACCTGTTTGAACACATCATCAGGTAGAGAGATGACCAGATTGTTTCTGGCCTTTGCATCAAGAGCCACCAGTCTTTTGTCTTCATCAGACCATTGAGCTTTTGCTTTCTCAAATGTTCTGATCTCAGGAGCAGCTCCTTCAACAGCAGGAGTTATTGTTGTAACAGAGGTTGGCACATAGGGACCCTCCATTACAATCTCTGGTAGTTGTACATCCAGATTCTCTAAGTAGAGCATCATTCTACACTTCCAACCAGAAAAGTTCTGATGATTGAACTTTGGAGGTTTGCCCATTGAGCCATTGTCATAGTATGAGGAATTTGCAGCACTGTTGTCCATGGAAATTTTGGGAGAATGAGAGATTTAGAATGACACACACTCTAAACTGCTCTGATACCAGTTGTAGGTCCTAAAAGATATCCCAAGTGTATAGCTTTAAGCTGTAGAGGGGGGGGTGAATACAGCTCTTTTAAAAACTACTCACAATTTTCTCAATGTTTGTATGTATTATTAACAAATGTTAATTACAAACAAGCTTGAATGCGGAAAGGTTCAAGCTGAGATGACAGATACAACAGTATATCTAACTAGTCTAAGACTGACTTAAACTAATTACAATGAATACACTCACTAAGAATCACTCACTGTGTTTACAAGACTCTGAGGAACAGCTTAGACACTGAGTACTGTTTTATTCAAGCAGACTTGCATGCATGAAAGACACACTTTGAATGCACGTTCACTCTTGTTTTCAGCACTTAGCTTTTTAGCTTAATCGATCAATCCTTGGAAGTTTCTTTTTATACCCACTCAGAGGATCTAAGTGAAGCTTCTTCATTGGACGAAATGAAAAAGGAGAAGTCTTGTTGAAAAGACAACATAACCTTTTCTGCACCTTTCTGAAAAGCAGACTTGTCTTCACATGTGCAGAACTTTTGTCTTTTCACTTTGTCTACTGTTGCATTGCCTTTAACCAAATTAGGAATGTCAACTTTGCATTTTTCTTCCTTGTAAAGGCCTATTTTGATATAAGAAAAAGGTCTGTGACCCTTTCTCAAATAACCTTTTGTCTTCATGTAACAGAACAGCTTGGGTAGGCTGAGCAGTTCTGATTTCCACTTTGTCTTCGACTTTGTAAACTGATCTTGTAGTCAAAAACAATACATGAGGACTTGGAAACACATTCCATAAAGTGTTTAGCCTGTTCACAAAGAACAGGTTCTGTTCACAAAGAACAGAACACTTGTGAACTGCCCAAGCTGCTCATCAGTGTAGAGCAGCATAGACAGTTTATGTCCAGCCTGTTCAGCAGACTGAACAGCTTGGGCAAAACTGCCTTTGTTGCAACATATGCAACACACAGAACAACTTTAGGCTGATATTGCAAATCATTTTCAGATTTCAATAAGGCATATAACAGGCCTTAAATTCAACCTTCAAAAGCATCGACAGGTTTGATTAATAATCTCCCCCTCAGATGCAGAGCAGGTTTGACTGAGGCCTTTTTGTGCCTAACAGAAATATATAAGAAACATAACATTCTACATAGATTATGTGTGATTTTTTACAAGTAGTCTTGTATCATATATTCTATGTAGATTATCATGTAATCTACGTAGATTATCATGTAATCTACGTAGATTATCATGTAAAACATCTAATAACTATTACATTCATATATATCTAATATGTTACAAATAATCTTCATTATAAAACATTGAAAATGAATCTGTCATATTCTATGTAGAGTATCGACGAACATATTTTATGTACAATATACGTAGAATGTCATGCAATCTATGTAGAATGGCATGCAATATACGTAGAATGACATTCAACCTACGTAGAATGACATTCAATCTACGTAGAATGTCATGCAATCTGTGTAGAATGTCATGCAATCTGCGTAGAATGTCATGCAATCTGCGTAGAATATCATGCAATCTATATAGAATGTCGTGTAAAATGTCAAATATTATATATTCTATATAGATTACATGATAAAATATATCAAAAACACATTGAAACAAAAAAAAAAAAAGAAGATTTCATTTAGACATTTTATCAAACACTTGGTATGCAACTGATATAAAATATAACAAAAATACATAGAATAAAATTGTTAATCTACGTAGAATAACATGCAATCTACGTAGAATGACATTCAATCTACGTTGAATGACATGCAATCTACGTAGAATGGCATGCAATCTACGTAGAGTATCGACGAACATATTCTATGTACAATCTACGTAGAATGTCATGCAATCTACGTAGAATGACATTTAATCTACGTAGAATGACATTCAATCTACGTAGAATTACATACAATCTACGTAGAATGTCATGCAATCTATGTAGAATGTCAAGTATCATATATTTTACGTAGATTAAATGATAAAATATAACAAAAACACATTAAAACAAAAAAAAAATAAGATTTCATTTAGACATTTTATCGAACACTTGATATGCAACTGATATAAAATATACCAAAAACACAATGAATAGTAATGGTAATCTACAAAAAAGATATAGATTTGTATAATAAACATAAAAATATATGAAATATATAAGAAACATAACATTCTACATAGATTATGAATAGTAATGTTAATCTACATAAAAAGATATAGATTTATATAACATTCTATATAGACATATAATATTTCTATATAGAATACATTATATTTTTAGCAATTAAATAAATTTTTATATAGAAAAAAATTTATTTTTTTATAAAAAATGTTTTTTAATATTAAAATCAATTCTAATGAAAGAAAGAGAAATGAAAATGAAAAAAAAAGTAAGAGAGAGTGTGAAAAAGAGATGCATATAATAAAAAAGGTGGAGAGAGAAAGATAATATTTTTTATTTCAAAAATACCCTTTTGATCCAATGGCTCTAAAAGGTTCCTAGGTTCTCACCATTTTTAAGGATCTTAAAAGAACCTCTCCCTATATACATATATATATATATATATATATATATATATATATATATATATATATATATATATATATATATATATATAGTTAATATATAATATTACTATTTAGTTTTTTAGATGTTAATCATTTAATATATATGTATCTATTTAAAAAGTAAAATTAAAATTAAATAAATGTACTTGATTATTTCATTATATTAGTTGTTGGACATTGGCTAGTTGATTATAACATTAACTTTAGCTTATTTTATTTTTATTCATAACAATTTAATATATATACTATTAAATTTACCTTTATTAAATACATACTAACTTGTATTTTATTAATTACACTGTAACATCCTTAACATAGATTAGTTTAATTTAGCCTAAATATGTAACTTTTATTTAGACTTATGTTGTAATGTTTATAAAAGTTATGTATGAAGGTTAAAATTGTTAATTCTTGATTATTAAGGTTAATGAGTGTAAATTCTCATTTTTTTTTTTTTAACTTAAACAAATAAACAAAAAACATGTTATGTGTTGTGATGTTTGAAACTTCTGCATTCTCTCTAAACACACACACGAACACACATTCTCTCTAAACCATCCGTTCCATCTACTTCAAAAGAACAATCAAGTTGTTCAAAAAATCCAAGGTTGTTGCTTGAATTATTTATACATGTGATTTCGAGTAATAAACAAGCTCTAATTAGAGGTAATTATAATTGCTTAATTAATGAATTTCTATTTTGTTTGGTATCGGCATTCTTACATTGAATAGTGGTCAAATTTGGCTTCAAATTGGATAAATTTGCCATTGTTAACTTCAATAGAGGTTAGAAACATATTATACATGTTACATAGTATGTTTTCCTATTAATAACAAGCCTGGCAATAGAGTTTTAGCCAAAAACCTGTCAAGAACACTCTTTAAGCCACGAACTTGGTATTCAGACCTTGAGTTTGTGGAAGTCGGACTTAGTCCTGAGATGGAGAACCAATTGACTCGAGTTTGCCAAACTCGAGGTCACTAACATGTAAACTAATTTTGTAGTTTGCTAACTTAAGTCTATAAAGGTTGAGAGTCAAAAACTCACGCTTCAAAGAACAAAATAGAAACTAGAAAGTGTGAAGCTAAGCTCAGGATAGAAGACCCGAGTTAGCTAAACTCGAACTCAACACATGGATCGAGAGTTTCACAAACTCGGCATAGAGAACCCGGGTTCTGTATAACTTGGTGCCAGTCCCCCAAGTTTGATAACTCCATACAAGTTCAAATCTGTCTGCCCCGATATTGTTAACTCAATATCAAACCAAATCCAATTTAAAACATATATTAGCATATTTCCAAGAACCAGAATAGCTTAGATCTTTATACTATATACTTTATACTATATACTTGTTAAATACAGACAAGTACCATATCAGACAATTGGATAATACTAAAAGAAAGTTATCCAAAAGTATCCAACGAGTTAAATATCAAAACATATTTAAAAGTGTCAAACAAGTTAAATTATCAAAGATAGGTTGTCAAAGCAAAGTCTAGCTGCCTACTATCCAACTCCTGTTACAATCATTAAATATAGTCCGCCTTAAAGTTAAAAACAAAGTTGGTCCCTAATTAGTGAGCAGGTGGATCTAATCCACTACAACTTATACAGATGAGCCAACATAATTAAATACTGTGAGTTCTAGATTAATTGCTTTACATGTATTTTTATGAAATGATAGCATATTTTTCTTGTAAATTATTTATTATTGTTATTGCTTCAATTATCAAATGCTATCATTTTGCCATTATTACATTACATATTAGCATTTATTTGAGCTATTTTCTATCTATGACTATCCTACGTGTTCAAGCGAAGCTTGCATATGAGTTTACTTTGATGTTACCCATGTTTTTTTCTTTACTGGTAGCTAGTAAGTCACATCCCCATAATGCTCATGTGTGGTATAGCATCTATTTCTATGACACATGTTTCATTAGCAAAGGGCAATGTCAAACTACTATGCAAATCATCCATATGACGTGATTTAAGCTTTATCTGTTTTTCATAACTTGAATGATTATGTTTAATCTATATTCTCACTAAGAAAATTATATACAGTTGCTACACAAATTTTTACAGGCAAAACGAGGCCTTTAGCTTATGTTAAGACATACAGTTGCTACACACATTTTTACAGGCAAAGGCATGTCCACAATGAGACCTTTAGCTTATGTTGTAATACAATTGAGCGAGTAGTAATCATTTTGTAATACATTATGATGTAATAACTTGCTAGACATGACATGCATCTAATATTTATTTCCAGTTTTGGCAAATTTATGTAATTTCATGTATTTACTATTATAGTTCATATATTTATATTGTTTAGCTGAGACCTGAATAAGACCATAGCAAAAGTTGGGTCTTACATATACCATTAATATATTAATATTTATTTATAAATAATGTATTTTGTTATATTATTTATTGAAAATTTTTAGTTAAATATCGATCTCTAACAAATTGGATATCAGCTTCAAGATGTATGGTGTCTAACAAATTATTGGATCAATAGAATACTAATTAACATTATCACAATAATGATAGTCGATTTCAACACTAGCAATTGATGTTCGCGAAGAAGATTGAGTAGACAACATGTTTCGACTACAATGTTGCCCACACCTCAATATTTGGCCTCTAATATACATATACACACACACACACACACACACACACACACATATATATATATATATATATATATATATATATGTGTGTGTGTGTGTGTGTGTGTGTGTGCGCGCGCGCACATGTGTGTGTGTGTGTATGTTATTTTAGAATAATCTCCCTTGATCTTTTCATTAAGCAAAGCAATCAATAGATATACAATGAGGTGGGCCGTTGGGCCAAGCTAAACAAATAAGAGTAAATACAAATAATAGAGGTCCTCTAACAGTCCCCCGCAGTTTGAGGGGGAGGAAAACGGACACTTAAACTGGAACGGAAATCGGCAAATAGATGAAACGGCAAGCCTTTGGTGAAGATATCAGCATATTGAAATTTAGAGGGGACGTGAAGAACACGAACTTCGCCTTTGGCAACCTTGTCCCGAACAAAGTGGATGTCAATCTCGATGTGCTTGGTGCGTTGATGATTAACCGGGTTTCCTGAGAGGTACACAACACTCACGTTATCACAGTAGACTAGCGAGGCAGAATGAAGTGGAAGACATAGTTCGCAAAGGAGGTTGCGTATCCATACAGTTTCGGCAACCACATTGGCAACCCCACGATACTCAGCCTCCGCACTAGATCGAGATGTTGTCTGTTGCCGTTTTGAAGACCACGAGATAATGTTGTTGCCAAGAAAAACACAATAACCAGATGTGGATGTACGTGTTGCAGGGCAGCCAGCCCAATCGGCATCAGTATAGGCAGTCAGCTGAGATGAATAAGAACGAAATAGATGAAGACCCAAATCAGTTGTACTGTGTATGTATCAAAGAACACGCTTCATGGCATTAAGGTGAGGATCTCTAGGGTCATGCATATAAAGACACAGCTGCTGAACGGAGTATGCAATATCCGGTCGGGTAAAGGTGAGATACTGAAGTGCCCCGGCCAGGCTCCGATACAGTTCTGGATCTGAGACCAGAGGACCATCCGGCCCAAGTTTCTTATCAAGATTGACAGGTGTGCGGCTGGAATTGCAATTAACCATCTGGGCGCGTTCCAAAATTGCCATAGCATAAGTCGACTGAGAGAGAAACAACCCGGATGGGTTGCGAACCGCAGATATACCCTAAAAGTAATTAAGGGGTCCGAGGTCAGTCATAGAAAACTCACGATGTAATAGACCCATAATGCGTTGAAGACGAGTTGTCGATGATGCCGTGAGAATAATATCATCAACATATAAGAGCAGGTATGCCGTATCAGAACCTCGATGAAAAATAAAGAGAGAGGCATCAGATTTGCTGTGAGTAAACCCGACCCTGGTGGCGAACGATGTAAATCTTTGGAACCAGGCGCGAGGCGCCTATTTAAGACCATAGAGGGACTTCTGCATATGGCAAACATAATCAGGGTGAGTTGGATCGTGGAACCCCGGTGGTTGATGCATGTAAACAGTCTCCGCCAACAAGCCGTTAAGAAATGCATTCCTAACATCAAGTTGGTGTATGGGCCAATCTCGAGATAAGGCGAGGCTAAGTACAGTGCAGATCGTTGCTGGTTTGACAACGGGGCTAAATGTATCGTGGCAGTCAACACCCTGTACTTGGTTTTTGTCGTTTTCCACAAGTCTGGCCTTGTAGCGACTAAGAGAGCCATCAGAGTTAATTTTGTGGCGAAATAACTACATGGACCAAACAATATTCACATTTTTAGGCCACGGGACAAGTTTCCATGTGCCATTTTTAATTAAAGCATTAAATTCGTCTTGCATAGCATTTTTCCATTTATCATCATGAAGAGCTTGAAGATGAGAAGTGGGGAGTGGAGATATATGAGAGACATGAAGATTGAGACGGGTGATGGGTTTGGTTATGTCGGATCGAGATCGGGTGACCATTGGATGAGACGGAATGTGTGGTGGGGAGGGAATCGGTTGAGAGGTAGGTTGGGGAATGTTGTCCTCGTTAGAAGTGGGGGAGTCGAGAGGAGTGGTGGTGGAAATTATTGACGAGGCGACGACGGTAGGGGGTTGGGTGGTCTCAGTAGAAGAGGAGGAGCCGAGAGGTTGGGTGGTGGACTGGTTTGATGTACCGTGCGATGGAGAGGGTGTGGACATGGCGGGGTGGGATGAGGAGGTACGTATGGAGCAAGCAATCGGAGAAGAATCCGATGATGAATCTAGAAATGTATAGTCTGAAGAGGAAGAAGGAGGTGTATGATAAGGAAAGGAAGATTCGTCAAAAGTGACGTGTCGAGAAATTAATTTTGTGTGTTTTGGTATCAAGGCACCTGAAACCACGATGGTTCGTAGGGTAACCGAGAAAGATACATGGGGTGGATCGATGTTGGAGTTTATGAGTAGGATTGGTGTAGGGATAGCAAAGGCAACCGAAGACACGTAGGTGAGAGTATGTGGCCGGTTTATTAATAAGTTTGGTGTAGGGAACTTGACCGGAGATAGCCGTGGAGGGAAGGATGTTGAGAAGGTGGACCGCCATGAATAATGCTTCGGTCCATAAGGATGGTGGGAGGTGAGCATGAAAAAGGAGTGTACGAATGTGATTATTGATCGTGCAAATCATGCGCTCGAATTTCCCATTTTGTTGAGACGTTTGGGGGCAAGAGAAGCGAAATTGAATACCCGTGTTGTTAAAGAGAGTATGTTAGGATATGTTGTCAAATTCACCACCATGGTCACATTGGAAAGCTTTTATTTCTTTGTTGAATTGAGTATTAACATAAGCGGGAAATTGCAAAATATTTTCAAAAGCATCGGATTTATGTTTTAGCGGATAAACCCATAAAAAAATGAGAATAATGATCAAGAAACAAGACTTAATATTTAAATCCACCAACACTTACAACCGAAGAGATCCACAAATCAGAATGAATAACATCAAAAGAACTAGAAACTATAGTACGAGAACTATAAAAAGTAAGCTTTGTGTGTTTGCCAAGCTGACAAGCATGGCATAAACCCGAAGGTTTTGTGTTATTACACTGAATGAAATTACGAGAAACTAAAAAACGTAACACGTCATCACCCGGGTGGCCGAGGCGTTGGTGTCACGTGGACTGGGTAGAAGAGAGTAGGGCGACTGGAGCGTTGGTGGTGAGTGGATATAGGTCTCCGGAGCTATCACAGCGGAGGAGCACCTTGCGGGTCGGGTGACCCTTCACAGAAAAACCAGATTTGTCAAACTCAACTGTACAATTATTATCGCGAGTGAAACTACGAACAGACACAAGATTTTTATAATATTAGGAGCAACAAGGACATTTTTTAAGTGGAGAGGACGTGATGATGTTGGAAATATGCTATGCCCAAAATTGGTCACGAAAATGGAATTACCGTCACCAATAATTATAGACGAATGTAATGCATTATTAAAAATAGTAAATAGGTTACCTGTGTCCGCAGTGAGATGTGAGGTGGCCCCAGTGTCCATGTACCATCCAGCATCAAGTCCCGCATTTGGTTGTTGGAGAGTCATGGTGCTAAAGGCTTGGGGAAGAGTGGTTAGTTGTGGAGGGTATGGGTGGGTAACATATGTCCAGAAGCCTTGTTGGGGGGTGGTGGCATAGTGTTGGTTTGTTTTGGAGGGGGTGGGCCGAGAAGACCGTTGGAAGTATGTGGGGGTTGATTGATGCGGGGTGGAGGGGTGGTATTGGGGTACGGTATTAGGGCAGTAGGGTAGGGTGGTGGTGTAGGGTAAGGAGGGGGGTTCGGATATTGGTTGGCCGAGGGATAGGGATTGGTCGAGGGGTAGGTGTTAGGATTGGGGGATGGGTTAGATTGGTTAGGGTTGCAGGTGTGGAGAAATCGGCATTTGGTACCAAAACGACATGTTTCGCGTTGAAAGTTGTGACACACGGGGTTGGTAGTGGGAGGGGAGGGGGTTAGCAACAAGAACAGCTGGGGAGGATGGGTTGTCACGAGGAGGGTTTCGGTTCTTTTTGCGGTTATTTCGAGATTCTTCAACAGAAAGCATGGAACAGATTTCAATGAGGGTATGCGGTGTAGCATCCTTTTTAAGGACGATTCTTTTCGCTAAATCCTTGAACGACAATCTTGATCTTTTTAAAATATTTGGCGACGGTTTGATCACCCATATCAAGTGATCGAAGTTCCTCATGGATTTCCATGGCACGAGCATCTTTATTGTCATGAAAAAGTGTGTGAAGAGTCGTCCAAACGGAGTGCGATGTAGCATCCTTTTTAAGGACGGTTTGGAGAAGAGATGTAGTTATAGAACCATAGATCCAAACCTTGACGAGAGAATCGACGTGTTTCCATTCAGCGGCATTTGCGGGAGTGCTTTGAACGGTACCATTGAGGAAGTCTAGAACACCGAAACAATCACAATGTGCGGTGAAAAGTTCGGACCATGCATCATAGTTTAGTTGATCCATGTCCAATAGAAACAGGACATGAGTTTTGATGTTTGTGACGCCGAAGGCTTTGTCAACATTGAAAGCGGAGGTTCCTGTATCACCCATTGAGAATAGAAGAAGAAATGTGGTAAGGTGTTTGTTGTATTTGATTGCCGGCGGTAGCAAAAGGGGGGAGGGGATCGGCGGCGGCCGCAAAGAGGGGGAGGTGTTGGGCGGCGATTAGGGTTAGGAGGAGGAGGAAGAAAGGAGGAGAGGATATAGGGTTAGGGTTGCCAGCGACAGCAAGGGGGGGTTTGATCGGCGGCGGCCGCAAGGGGGGGACGGGTGTTGGGCGGCGATTAGGGTTAGGAGGAGGAAGTGAGGAGTAGAGGAATTAGGGTTAGGGTTATGTCTCTGATACCATGTTATTTTAGAATAATCTCCCTTAATCTTTTCATTAAGCAAAGCAATCAATAAATATACAATGAGGTGGGCCGTTCGGCCAAGCTAAACAAATAAGAGTAAATACAAATAATATAGGTCCACTAACAATATATAGTGGTGGGTTTAATGGAGAACCTCTATGCATAGAAGAACCTTGGAGAACCACAATGCATCGTTAGAAAATCGTAATGCATCACGTGGAAATCGATGCATCACGCGAGATTTTGATGCATCACGTGGAAATAATGATGCATCACGCGGAAATTGTGATGCATACCAAAGGGCCTTTGGCCTAGCGGTACCAATGTGTAATGTAAGTGAGAGGTCTCGGGTTCGACTCTCATCGAAGACAAGTTGAAATTTAGGTGGTGAAAGCAAGTCTTGGGGTAAAGGAGTAGTTTAGGAGTAGGAGTAGGATAGTTTGTCGTTAAAAAAATTGTGGTGGTGCATGGAGGTTCTTCGATGCATGAAGATTCTCTATTGAACCACATCTCTCTCTCTCTCTCTCTCTCTCTCTCTCTGTGTATATATATATATATATATATATATATGTATGTATATATATATATATATATATGTGTGTGTGTGTTATGTTTAAATTAACGTTATACACATAATATATAAATTTTATATACGTTCACATCTATGTCGCTAAAAATTATGTAAATGTTCATGCATATCTATATAAATGGTCATCTAAGTGAATAATCATTCACACCATTCACACTATCTTTTTTTTTTTTTTTACCTTTCACAAGATCTATTCTTTGAACTTTGATGTTGCTCATTTTGATACAAAGTCTAATAATGTTGTTTTATACATGTCTACGAAAAAACTTATGTGTGAATGATAATTCACAATCAAGTACGCTGATAAATCTGATTTTATATATATATATATATATATATATATATATATATATATATATATATATATATATATATATATATATATATATATATATATATATATATATATATATATATATATATGGGGGGAGGTTTAATTAAGAACTTTTGTGCATCGAGGTACAAAAGATATCATCCATTAGATCAAAGAATTGTATGGATTAGATTAAATGACAAAAGGGTAAATAATTGGACAATATTATGCATCTTGTGCATTACAAAAAAACATGGAAGGGCATTTTGGGTATTGTGCATACATCATTAAATTTAATATATTAACAAATAACTAAATAATAAATGTTAAAATAAATTCAATTGATCACTTCCAAATTTAACAAAAGTCACACAAATTCAAAAAGAATGATGGAGATTTTGATGTATTTCATATTAATCGTTCAATTCGTGATGCATATCGATTTTATTCATACAAAATCTATACAATTCGTGATGCATCACTGTTAATCATCATCTTCATATTCATCGTTTATCATCATCGTTCATCATCTTCGTATTCATCGTTTATCATCATCGTTCATCTATGCATAATGTTCATCATTGTGCAACATTGTTAATCATCAACATCATTGTTCCAATGGATGCATCAACGTGTTCATCATCATCTTTTTCGTTCATCGTGTTTCATCGTATTGTTCATCATCGGTCGCATCTCTTGTTCATCATCATTGCGGTGGCGGCGGCGGTTGGTGGGGTTCCTCGATGCATACGGTGGAGAGAGAGAGAGAGAGAGAGAGAGAGAGAGAGAGAGAGAGAGAGAGAGAGAGAGAGAGATGGTGAAGAAGTGGTACACAAAGGTATGGTGGTGGTGGTGGTGGTGGTGGTGGTGTGGACATACGTGGAGAGAGAAAGAGGAGGAGAGAAGAAGAGAGAGAGAGAGAGAGAGAGAGAGAGAGAGAGAGAGAGATCTGAGGAGGTGGTTACTTTTTTTGAATATTTATTCCTTATTTATTTCTAATTTACCTATTATAATTAATTCCATATATTTAATTTTACACATTCAATATTCTAGGAATACCCTTAGTGCACCCTTGTTTGATTCTTTGGTGCACAAAAGTTGCTAGAGGTGCCTCGGTGCATAAAAGTTCTCAATTGAATCTCAATTTATATGTGTGTGTGTATGTATATGTATGTATGTTCAAATGAGTATCACTTACTACGAAGCACACAAGATTGAATGAGAAATAAAAAGGTTATATTGGAAGGATGCTATCAATGAAATGTAATTCAGGCCAGATTTTTCGGTAGAAAATGTGATTTTCTCTTTTGGTTAAAAAAAAAAAAAAAAAAAAAAAAAAAAAAAAAAAAAAACCAATCAGAAAGCAGGCATGAAGGCTGGCCTTGCTTAGCATACACATTATTGAACCTTAGCATGTATTTGTCGTTCAATTTTCTTTGCGGCGGATTATGATCTCATATTAATGGGTTGCTAGAGGAAAATACATTATAGGGATGAGCTCAGTTTCGGAACCAGACCAAACACGAATTCTCGGAAAACTGAAAATATGTAAAAGCAAGGACCGAGAACCGGCCCTAATGTGAAACGGTCCAATCTGATTCTGGTTATTTTCTGGATTTTACTAAGAAGAAAAAACCGGACCAAACCCGATAGAACTGAAAATCGAATTATAGGAATTAGAGAAATCGAAAATTGGCCCGAAAATAAAATAGTCTGGTTTGGTCCAATTTGAATAAAACAGATCTTTTGCTCGTTCTTAAACTACAACTAACCATTGAAATGGGTCTTGAATCATATATGTACATAGGCCAAATTTTGGAGCCCTGTTATGTTTGGAGGCTCTGTTCGGTTGTCAATGCTACTACACATGTTAAAAGATAGTAGCATTGGGTCCTCTTATGTTAGCATACACATCGTTGCACCCACCTTCGTTACAATCGATCATCACTTTTTAATTTTTTTCCAAGCGTAGCATATATCTGTCGTTCAATTTTCTTAGCGGCGGATTTCATATTAGGGATGAGCTCGCCGGCCCGAACCCAATTACCAGAATACCGAAAATGTGTAAAATCGAGAACTGAGAACCGGCCTGAATATGAAACATTCTAGTCAAGTTTTGGTTCGGTCTCGGGTAATTCTCAACTTTTACAAAGAAAAAAAACCGGACCGGACCCGATCCCGATGAAACCGAAAATCGAATTATAGGAATTATAGGTGAAAGGACCGGATATTTTTATAACTAAATTTCCACCATTCACAAGCAATATACCTTGAAAATACGGGATAATTTAGTACTTATTAAATTTCCAATAGGTTTTTTCGTGGGCCATGGAAACTAAATTTCCACCATACATACAGTAGCGTCGGCACCCAATCCATAAAATGTAGTATAAGTATGCATACAGGGAATTTACGATATTACATAGGCATGGATTTCAAATCGAAAGATAGGATAAATATATCATGTGTTTAATATAATCATAAAAATGGTGATGACATGGTAGGGTGATACAAATGGATTGAATATAACAAATATGAATGAACACATATAACCATTCATGCAAATAAATCTGTTACTCGCAATGCCGCCACGTTTGGCTTTTCATGCTCGATCAAAGAAAACATAGCCAACCATACTCTCCGAGTTCATCACGCCCGACTATCGACCTGATAATAAAAGTACATTTCCTAGTTGTCACTAATTTTGTTGATTGGCTTAAATTTCCAAAGTTCAAAGACTAAATCAATAAATATTTAATTATGTGACACAATCATTAAATTAATTAAACTTGGAGTTTTAGGTGATTTAACCGGTAATTATAGGTCTCGAACCAATTTTGGCTAAAATAATTTGAATTGATTAATTACTTGAGTTTATAGTTTAAGTATTTAGTCTTTTATCAAATAGAATTTCTTATTTAATTTACACATAAATTAAATGTATTTATTTTAAGGGTTTATTATGAAAAAAATCAACATGTTTTCACGTTTTTTGCTTTTTCGTTCCTCCATATTATTTTTTCTCATAAAATCCTCAAGTTAAATTTAACTTTTTGGTTAGTAAAATTTGGACATTAGACCCCGGTTATAATTAGTGAACCGGGTTTTTTAAAACAGAAAAACTGGGTTCTAATGTCTAAATTTCACTAAACCAAAAAGAAAAAATTAACTTGAGGACTTTTATTGAAAAAAAACATGAAGTGACGAAAACGCAAAAAATATAAAAACATGTTGTTCTTTTCATAATAAACCCTTATTCTAATATTAAAACAATAATGTAGTTTGAAGGGCCTAGTCCAAAATAGATTGTAACCTTGCCAACTTAAAATAAAAGTGTAGCCCAAATACATTAACCTTTTAGCCCAAAATCTGATAATTCATTAACCATGTTTAAAACCCAAAATCCTAATAAATTTTTGTGGCCCAAGAAAAAGCTCATTGGGCCCTAGCTAAACCCATGTTTTTGGGTGTAGGTCCATAACACATGGATCTACAGTTTGACCGTTGGGATTGTTGACTAAACACTTTTACTGAGCACTATTGTTCGTCAAAGTTGGCTGGCTAGCCAAATTAGCACAGCGTTTGCATAATAAACCCTTTAAAGTCATATATTTGTCATCAGGATCGTCATAGCTCCTAAGTTTTCTGCCATCTTCTTGCTAAAGTTTCGAACTAAAAAAACCGGTCTTGATCTCGTCTTGCTTCTTCTCTTCTTACCTCTTGCTACGAGCTTTCTTGCTTAGGATTCTTGCTATTTGCGTTTCTGTTTCTTGCCTGCTAACTTGCGATGACTTGCTACTGCTTCTTCCTTCTGATCACCAACCGTGATTGAGCTTGCTACTTGCTTTCTTCCTCTCGACTCGATTGCATGGTGGTGCAATCGACCGTCTCTTTCTTACTATGCACCAGGTAGGAACCCGGGCGCTCAGATACCATGTGTTGGAAATCAAAGAATAGGACCTTTTGAATAAAGACAATGTGAAAACATAAATTTGTGAGTGCAGAGAGATGTTGTTTTGGGGAGGAATTTTCTGTTATTATCACCTCAAGTAAAAGCAGACCACAACTCTTAAGAAGAAAACTCAACCTACCACCTAAAATGATGGAACGTGCGTGGCTGTGCATGGCCACTTCTTGACTCCTAAAACCAAGCCACTAACACTGTGCTGCTAAAGACTAATTCAAACTAAAGTTAAAAAATAATTTTAAAAGCAACGTGCATAACTAACTTGTGCTGCAGATTGGATTATCTTCCAATAAACTTTACTAATGAATACTTGACTCATTCTTCAACTACCGACACGTGACCGGTGAACGAAACCTGACTTGACCTATCAAGATTACCCAACATTTTAGGGAACCCAATTAAGTATATGTACATTTTAAGGGCCTGAGTCTACAATCATGGTCCGTACCATATCCATGAGGGTAAAATTGCATTTTGCACAAACCATTTTTTTTGGCGAAGTTCTTGTCATTGTAAATTGATTAATGTCTAAGATAAATAAAATTCTACAAAAGCTCCGGAACATTGACTGACATCCATGTGACGACCAAAGTATCCACCCGTGCATTCGATCTCACAACCTTTATTTAAAAGCCTATTTGATTTTCAACTTCAATAGCCTTGGATATTTCATGAATCATATATAAGTGTAGCAGGAGTAGTCTTCAATAAAAGTAATGAAGGATATGCATGTGCCCTCCAGTTCTAGCAGCAAAGGACTACATATATTGATAGAATGATTTTTAGTAATCCCACTACATGGGGATCCTTTCTTAATCCTTTTGGACATTTTCCCTCTTATGCACTCTATACATGGATTAGAGCCCGAGGAGTCAAGATTATCGAGAATTCAATCGTTAATGAGACATGGCATTCTGTACATGATATGTGGCCTAGATGCTTATGCCACACGTTAGAAGAATTCTCGTCTTCTCGTGTTCTTTTGGCTCCAATATTATTGTCATATATATTCAATTTATAAAGATTATTCTCTAGAACACGAAAGCCAACAATAGTGGAGTTATGACAAATAGTATTCCCTTTGTCCCAAAATAAGTGTCCATCTTTCCTCTTTAGTTTGTCCCAAATAAACGTCCACCCCCATAAATAGTTTAGTTATAATTCATATAATTCTAATTATACCCTTAAATTTGAAGCCTAATAAATTGCATTTTTGAAAGAATTAATAAATAATGGTATAACTGTCATTTGTTTGATCATACATTATAATAATTATGAATTCGTATAACTGTGTTTTGTCATGTGGACATTTATTCTCGAATGGGGACATAACTTCATTGTATCCAAATTTAATGAATAACCGTTAGTATTTATGTAGATAAAAATAAAAATAATAATAAGATTCTGAGTTACAATCAAAACATATGTAGTCCTAACAATAAAGAAATAGTTCCAACAACTTTCACCTATGTTTGTACCATTTCCACTTTGATTGCTCGTTGGCTTCTTAATAAAGGTTTTCTTTGAACCGAATCTCGGCAGTGAGTTTGTGACATGTATTATAGAACCAATTTCAATCCACGTGGTGTAAGGTACACTAACAGATAAGTACTCATAAATCATAAAGTATAAAGTTATGAGAAGTACCCTTCTTTTCTAACCACTATCTGAATTTCATACGATCTCTTACAGAAATGACACTTGAAATTGCATTTTCCTCCACTTGATGAACACACTTCACGTAGTTTGACTTGTTTTCATTAATTATTAGTCTTGTTATTATCTGGATGCTTACGCTTCTTTGAATCTGTAGAGGTAATGAAATGAACCACATCAGGCCTTTCAACTTTAAGGCGCCTCCCTCTTAAACACACATAGCTATGAGTTCCCTCATTTGCCATTTCTCCTTTTGTGTATTATAATTGATCTTGATAGTACAAAATTGGTAAAAAAAAAAAAAACATGATTACATAAAACACGTCAGAAGTTACTGCTGTGCGAAAACAGGACGAGCTAGGGATGGAAAAAAAACGAATTAGACGGGGAAAACCGAACTAATCAGGACGGGTTTCTTCGAACCCGATTAAGTTAATGGGGGATGAGACAGGTATGGTATTGATAATATCCGTCCCGCATACCCGATTATATAACTCGTATAAATGCCCGAATACCGGATTACTTTTTAATAGCAACATGCTATTTATATTGTATACATATTATATATAAAAGATGAATATTTTTATCTATTTTATATATTATACATGAAAATTATCATGTATAATTCAAAAAAATTATTTATTTACATATAATTTATTGAAATAATATTTTTTCGTTATCATTTGATAAGGATATGAATTTTGTTTAATATTAGTATTGTAATTTTAACATACATAGACGTTTTAAGCTTAAATTATGAACCATGCTGTTAAATTTCATATCATTGATTTACAAATGGGTTATCCGATTCCCCGCGGGTTTTCCCGCGTACCCGATGTGGATTCCCGTTTAATACCCGCAGTTGTTTTAAACGGGGACGAGATTTTCATTCCCCGCCCCGTTGCCATCCCTAGGAGGAGCGCCCACCTCCCTTCACCTTTCTGGCCCAAAACCCAAAAAACATATATGGGCTTTATGCCCTAACCGACCCAGCATTGTGAATCAAACTCTCAACTCCAAAAATCATGGATTTAACTCCAATGGCCTAAAAACTTAGTTTAAACTATTGTAACTCACTAGAAATTCAACCCTAACAACATTTTGATATTTATTTTGAATCTCCAAGGTTTATTAGGTTGTTTCACAAAAGTTTGAGAAAGCTTCATTAGTGGAGTACTTAAATGGGTTGCAACAAGTTGAACAAGATTTTGATTGTTATGGCTTTGTTTTCAGATTACTAACTTACAAATAACTTATAATTTAAGGATTCTACCATAAAGAAAATGTACATATGTGAATTAAGTATTTGGTTGAACTTGTACCTTATAATGAGGATAAAACTTGGAGATGATAATGGAGAATGAAAGTTCCTTCCTTGGTCCAAGAAATCAAAACTCCATATTCTTCTTATTCTACTGATTATGCAAATTGATTGTTTTGGATTTTGAATAGTTGAATAAAAAGAATGAAACAAAGGATGGAGACAAAATGGGAGATGGAAGTTGGAGGAGGTTGTTTATTCAAAAAGGTGAAAATCTCGTTTCTAGGAAGTCAACTAAGAGGAGTTTAGTTCAAAGTCAAATTGCAGGATAAAATGAATCTTATATATTAAAGCGGAACAATATGTGTGAGTATGTGACCTATAAATTATAATTAGAATTTATGTGTGACCTATGAATTATATTTAGAATTTATGTGCTACATCTCATACCTTAATCGAGTTTCTAGGCTTAACAAACATTATTATCAGATAGAATTTTTTATACTAACAAATATCTCATACCATAATTGAGTTTTTCCCTAATCGAAATGAAAACGCCCTATCGAATGTTTGCCCCTTAATCGAGTTCTACCCCAATTAAAGTAGTCATAGCAAAGGAGGATTTAGGCTCTAAAAGAATGTTTTCTTCTGATTGATTGTCTGCTTCTTCTTTTTTTTCTTTCTAATCATCTTTTTCGATCCTGCTTTGAGCGATTTTTTTTCTTTAAGTGTTGACACCTATGCATTTACATAGCTGATGACATGAAGCTAAAGTGTGATATACAATTGATGAAAGTTATAAGTTAAATGATATAAGAAAAAAACAAAAGATAATGGTTATTACTTAATAGAAAAAGAATGATAGATGGTTGCTAGTTTTTGTAATTACTAAGGATGCGTTTAGTTACCGAAAATTTTTAAAAGTTTCATCTCACTTTTCAAAAAATAATGAAAACTTGTTTACTTAATATTAATTCATAAATTTTCATTTCATTTTTTATATTCGCTCTCTTACTTATCTATAGTCCACCATATATTCTTTATAATAATATTCTCTTTCTCTTTCTAACTATTATATCACATATTTTATTTTTAGAGTAAACAAGGAAATTTGCCCGCGCTTCACGGCGGAGTTTAATGTGATACGAAAAATATTAAAATATATAAAACTAACATATTAACATGCATATTTGATATTTGAAGCAAAATGTTATGTTATTTATATTAAATATATTACAATTTTTGAAATTATGCGTTATTGACTTTGAATACAACGTTTGATTCCAAAATTGTTCACACCACCACCATCAGAATATAACTTTCGATTCCAAAGTATGTTAAAAAAGATTAAAAAAATATCAATGCCAATTAAAAAAATGAAAATGAATAAAAATCAACAAAATCTTCTATTTTACTTGTTTTTTTTAACTTTTTCACATCCATACAATTCTTTAC
Source organism: Centrapalus pauciflorus (assembly GCA_020465985.1). Lineage (NCBI taxonomy): Eukaryota > Viridiplantae > Streptophyta > Magnoliopsida > Asterales > Asteraceae > Centrapalus > Centrapalus pauciflorus. The sequence goes on along the minus strand of JAANYP010005401.1, from coordinate 162,047 downwards.
ATTCGAAACTTGTTATCCGTCACAGCTTCATTTAGTAATAATCATCAACATCATTTAAAATTAATGTATTAAGTAATTTATTATTAATAATAACGATAAAAACCTATATAGAGTAACTTAAAATTTTTTTACTTTAAGATATATAGTACAAATAAAAAAGTGATCACAATAACAAATAAAAATAGAACTGCAGTTGCATAATTATTATTATTAAATATAAAAAAAATATTTATACAACATATGTAAAAAGAATTCCATATACTCATAAATCATAATCATCATTCATCGACATTAATCCTTGTCTCACATTATCTGTTTTATGTACATACAATTGGCTTTGGAGTTTGGAGAAACTAAAAAAATAATATAAATAATAATAATAATTATGCAATTGTATTTGAGTTAATGTATAAAAAACAGGATTATTATTTTTAAGCATGGAATGTTTGCTAGCTACCCATTAAACATCATTTAATCAAGTTTCAATATATAAAAAAACATAAAATATAAACATATTTTTTGAACTAAAATAAAAAAATTTGCTTAATGTGCTAAAATTATATATACTGTTTATTTGTCTATTTTAAAAAATATATATGTGTTACTTTTATAATTAATAACCTATTTTAAAATTAATATAAATCAAAATATATGGTAGATAATATTAGATATTTGTTATAAAATAAATTATATACTCAATACTAAATATTTCTAAAAAAGTTATATTCGTGGAGAAAGAATACATATTTTCTTAAAATATATTTAGGAAATAAAAATATATGTTTAATAGTAAGTTAGTTTAATTTACGTGGTTTTAAAATAATAAAATATATATGTTCAATAGTAAGTTAGTTTAATTTACGTCAAAGTAATGTTTTAAAATAATAATACATTAGTTTTGACTCAAAATGTAAAAAACCAATCAAGTTAATTAATAACAATATTCTTGAAGTCAAAAGATTTGAACTCATGACCTCTTTCATCATATGTCATGCACTAACCAATTGAGCTACAAATTTTTCATTAAATTATTACACAAATATGTATATATTGTTATTCTGGTTTTACTATTCCTATGAATAGTAGTAACATTTACTTTTAATTAATTAATAGGTTAGAAAGTATTTAAAAATAAATAAATAAATAAAAATCATGTGAATAGGTTAGGAAAAGTGGTTGAATATAAACCATATTAATCTTATGAAAAGGGTCTTATGAATAGTATATGAATAGGACATTTACCTTGGTAAATGTTATATATAGAATTACAGAAATGGTCCATGTGGTTTGTTCAAAATTACAAAAACGGTCCCTCGACTTCCAAAGTTGCAGTGACGGTCCCTTAAACCACTTTTTATTTGCAGAATAGGTCCTTCTATTTTAAAAAATGACAATTTTACCCTTCTCTCAATTAGAAGTTTGGTAATTTCAATTTTGGTCCTTTTTCTTAATTTTTTATTTTTGGTTTTAAATTTGAAATGTTAATTTAATAAATTATGACTTAATTCATTATTAAATATATTATTATTATTATTATTATTATTATTATTTATACCTATTTATTTTGTAAAATAAATCTATATTTATTTACTAAAAAAATTAATTTATTCACACATCTTTTTATGTATTCAATTTATTTATTTATAATTTATTGGTTAAACTTATTATTTATACTTTTCCATCAAACTAATTTATTACGTTAATAAAATTTGATTTTATGAGAATTTTGATTTAAATGTACTAAGTCATTACGTTTTGATTTAAGTTTACAAATTTATTATTTTATATTTAAATATTTTGTGACGCTAATATGTTTTTATTTAAATTTATTATTTTATCTGTTTGGATTTAAATATTTTGTATGCCAGTATTTTTTGATTCAATTTATTACTTTATTTGTTTTGATTTAAAATTTTGCTACCTTAATACTTAAGTGAAAATTAACAAAATATTTAAGTGAAAACGAATAAAACATATATTCATTTAAGTGATTATAGTATTTTAGTCGTTTTGATTTACAAGTTTGTACATTAATATGTTTTATTCGTTTTCACTTAAATATTTCGTAATTACGCTTAAGTATTAACGTAGCAAAATTTTAAATCAAAATAAATAAAATAATAAATTGAAATCTAAATGTGCAGGCATAACAAAATATTTAAATCCAAACAAATAAAATAAATTTTAAATAAAAACATAGTGGCGTAACAATGTATATAAATCAGTAACGTAAATCAAAACGTAATGAATTAGTAAATTTAAATCAAAATTTACATAAATTCAAATTTTATTATGTAGGTCCCAACAGGTTCCCAAGTATGAAACTAGAGGCTGTAGAGGGGGTGAATACAGCTAATTGTTTATAACACACTTTTTCTCAAGGTTTGTATGTATATATTAACAAGTGTTAATCAAACAGGTTTGGATTGGGGAATGATCCAAACTGAGATGACAGAAACAACAGACTATCAACTAATCTAAGACTGGTTACAATGAACTCACCCACTAAGGTGCACTCACTGATTTTACAAGACACAGACAGACAGCTTTTAGATAGAGCAGCTTATACACACTTGGCTATTCTATTCTAAGTTGAAAGCAGAACATGCATGCATGAAAAACACAATTTATTTGCAATGCACGTAATGAACTTGTGGATGTCTCTCTTGATGTCTCTAATTCCTTGGAAGCTTCTTTTATACTCACTCAGTGAATCTCAGTGAAACTTCTTCATTGGTTGTAGAGAAAGTGGAATGTCTTTGCAAAAAGACAAGGATGCTTTTCTGCACGTCTGACAAATCAGGCTTTGTCCACTAGTTGCAGAATCTTTGTCTTTTCCTTTTTGTATCCATTGTCCACAGCACATTAAAGGGAAATGTCAACTTTAAACATTTCCTCTTCATGTAATGTTATTTTGATATAATAAATGATCTGTCACCCATTTCAGATATCATCTTTTTCTTCATGCTTCAGAGCAGCTTTGGCAGAACTGGCAGCTTCTGATTTTCCACTTTGTCTTGAGTGTAGACTGATTTTTACGTTCAAGACTTTGCATGAGGACATGGAAACAAATTCCATGAAGTGTAAAACCTGTTCACAAAGAATGCGTTCTGTTCACAAAGAACAGAACCCTTTTGGGTCAAGACTGTTCAACAGACATGTACAGCTTAGACAGTTTCTGTCAAACCTGTCCAACAGTTATGAACAGCTTTGACTGTCTGCCAAGTTACAACGAATGTGACAGTGTAAACAGACTTAGGCTGATTTTGCAAATCACTTACCAGGTTTGAATAAGCCATTAAAGCAATCTTAGATTTTCCTTTTAAGTGTTTTAAACAGGTTTGATTAAAATTCTCCCCCTATGATAATGAGCAGGTTTGATTGAGGCCTTTTTGTGCCTAAAAATCTCCCCCTATTTGCAATATTCAGCCTAAAGCTGATTTTATCAGCAGTATATACATTTACATTACAGTTGCAAAGATGAAAATACAATATAGAAGTAGAGTAAAAGATCAGTTTATATATACTGATACGGACTGAAATAACAAATGTTTGTAAGGATACAATTGATGTATAAGGAAAAAGTACAACTAATGTACAAAGAAGAAGTACAACAAATGTACAAAGAAACTTCAATACTTTGGACTGTTGAAGTTAGGAGCAGTAAATGGCAAGCATGAACAACTGATGGACAGCTTCCATTATTCATCTACACGTCACCTGTAGATGGGCCTTGGTGTTCCTCAATTTTCTTTTCCCGATCATCAGCAGCTTTGAGGAGCTTTTCTTGTTTCAGGCCAGCTATCAGTTCTTTTCTTACTTCAACAACTTCCACCTCAACTCTGAGGAAGTAGAACTCTTGCCCAGCCAGGTATCCTCTGTTATAGCACTCTATTAACTGATTCCATATGGCCACTCTCCACTTGGCATGCTTGGCAAAGGCTTCTGTGAACCTGAAAACAATAACTTGTTTGACACCAGCTTTATAAAGGTCTGAGGCTCTTTGAAAGCACATTTTCTTAGTTAGAGGATCCACAAAGAATTCTCCTTCCTCAGGCTCTTCAATATATTTGCCTTCTTCAGGTTCAGCGCCTTGGGGCAGGCTGTGATCGATGCCTCTGATCTGAGTGGCATAGAAACCCTGCTCAATTAGCTGGACTATCTCCTCAAACTCTGAATCTTTCTTCTGCCTTCTAGGCTTGATCTTAGGTTCTATTTGTGAGGTACCTTTGATCATTTCCACTGGGATCAAGTCGAACCCTTTCACCTTTTCCATCAACTTTCTTACAAATGCCCTAACTGCTCTAGTAGTTTCAGACTTTGAACTGCTCAGGGTAACTGCAAGCTCAACCCATTCTCCGTATCCCATTTTGGCAACATCAGCAGCTTCATATGCTTCCAATTCAGGGCCATCAGCACCATGTCTTGTGAATTGAAGCTTCCAGGGCTGATTCTTTCTAGAGATGGGAACAACTTTGACGATGTTTTCCTTGGCAATCCTTCTTTCAGCAACATCAAAGAACTTTTTCTTTGCCAGGTTGTCAAAGTGAAACTGGGTTCTTACTGATGAAAGGGCAGAAGACACAGGTTTTCCCTTGGTCACTAAGACCTTTGAGCTTTTCTCCTTTTCTCTTTCCTTTTACTGTCTAACCCTTATACTGCTTCCTCCAACTTTCTTTGGACTACCAAATATGGCATTTTAACTTTCTTTGCCTCCTTGGCAGCCAAAGCTTGAGCAGCTTTTACAGAGGCTGCTTTATCTTTTTGTCTCTCCAGAATCTCAGTGTGCTCTTGTTTCCACTTGTAATAAACATCAAGTGGAATTTTCATTTCTTTAGCTTGAGCCTTATTAAACTTGAGTTGAAGAAGTCTTTGAGCATCTGTGTCCATAGCAGCTTTGCCTTTTCATTTTGCTGCAGTGGATAGGGTCATCTCAGTCTCTTCCTCTTCTTCTGATGTTTCTAGGACAAGTTGTCTTCGTTTGCTGTGCCTGTCCTCAGGAACAAGTTCCTCCCCCTTAGATGGTGTAGGGCTTGGAGACCTAGCCTGAGTTGTCTTAGCTGTCCCAAAAATATCTGATGTACCTGCAGCATCACTAACTATTAAATGACCTTCTGTATGGCCAACTGAAGCTGACTTCTCCTTAGAGGGAGATGAAGATTTCTCCCCTTAGACTTTGTCTTTGAGGCAGATTTCTTCTCCCCATTTGAAGGAGATGGCACAGAACCTTCGACACCCGTGTCGCCTAAAGGAACGGATCCAACAGGCTTAGCAGCAGCAAGTTTGGTGACAGGTCTAGAAACAACCTGGCTATGCACTAAGAAAGCCAGATTGTCCTTGACCTCAGCTAACTGGGCAAGATAGGTTTCATGAGAGGAGGGTTGAGAAGTGGCAGAGGCTGAAAGAATGGAGATAGCAGCTCTGTCTGTGTCACTGAACATCAGACCTTTAAGTTGTGCAAGAGTTATATTGATTGATTCTTACACATCTTCAAAGCCTGTGGCCACAGTGTTGGACAGAGATACCACTAAGGTATTCAAATAGGCTAAAGTGGAGGGTAGTGAGACAGAACAGGTTTCAGCAACACTTGATAGTTGTTGGGAAACAGCTGCCAAGCTGGACACAAAGTCCTGTTGGTTGAAAAGGAGAGTAAAGAGTGAGGATGAGAGCTGTTGCAGCTGTGCAGTGAGTGCAAGCAGCTGACAGGAATAGTCAGGTTGTGGAGAGGGTGATGGAAAGGAATTCTTGAACGAAACAAGAAAACCTGCAAGCTGTGCAGACACAGAGTCTGCAATGGTAGAAGGAAGGGTGGTCATGGAGTTTTCTAAGGAACTAACCTTGTTGCACAGCACAGTAAGTTGTTCCTTCAAGGAAAGGTCTTTTGGTGAGGGAGGAGTATGGGTGGATTGTTTTGATTGAGTGGAGGGAGATGAAGATGAAGATGGAGGAGTGGTAGGTTCACTTGGTGATGGTAAAGGGCACAGTGAAAAGAAGTTCCATGGCCTGTGCAAAGGTCAAGTGACCCAGCTTAGAGGGATCAAGGATACCTTCAGCAGTGGCCAAACCTGCTTCATGAGGTGAGGTGATGGGGGATGTTTGTCTTTCAGCTGCCACTGGGAAAGTGACACCTTCATCAATAACATGGGTGGTTCCCTCAGTAGTGCCTTAGTTTTGAGGCACTTCTTCATGGGGTGAAGCGGTGTGCATTTTAACATCAGCAGTGGTGAAAACTGGTGATGGAATTTGCATTTGGGGAAAAGCTTCACCAAAGGGTTGTTTTGTACCCTGAGGATCATCAGCCTGGGATGTTGGTCCTTCAGCAGCTGTTGGGCTGGAACAGCTACATCATGAGGAGCATAAATTGAAGGTTGATTAGTTGGTCGGCTTGAGCCAACTGTTTTGGCACCTTGTGCAGACTCAGGGTGTGAAGGAGAAATATGAGTGGGGGACAGTGTGGACTCAGTGTGGAGAGGAGAGGGCTCCTGTCTTTCAATATCCCCAACCTGTTGAAAGGAAGGGATAGTTGATGTGGTTGTCTCCATTTGTACAACTAGTTCCTGTTGGGAAGAACCAGAGGGCTCAGGCTGACTCTAGGATGACTTTGGCTGGAGTGAAGCAGGCTCCATATAGGGTGAACCTTCTCCCAAAATAGGAGAAGGAAATGCATCAGGGGTTGCTTCTTTTTCAACTGACTCCTGTTAGGAGGGGTCAGAGGGGCTTTGTTGAGTGGGTAGGCTGGTGGTTTTCTAATTGGCTAAGGATTTCTTCCTTTGCCTGGAGTAGGAGATGGGAGAGGATGGAGAAGAAGGTTGTTGTGTTTGGACTGGAGGTGAGACTGGGCTAGAAACAGGTGGTGGAACCTGTTCCATAGTTTCAGTTGGCACAGAGCCACTAGCCACAAAGGGTTCAGGTTTAACATATGAACATGGGGGAACAGTCTGCTCCCCCTCAGGCACAGAGACTAAGGGTGCAGACTTTGTTGTTTTGGCCTTCTTGGAGACAGGCCCAGCTTCAGTAGACTTCAAGGCATGTTTTGCCTTTTTAGTCCTTGATTTGGATTTTCTTGTGGGAGCAGGATTTGGATCCACCTCCTGAGTAGAAGGTCCTTCCACTAAACCAAGCATCCTCCTCATTGGAGTGGAGAGAGGAGGATCATTAGCAGACACTGGAGCATGAAAAACCTTGTTTCCATTGACAAGAAACACCATAGACTTGAGAAGTGGTTGACAACGGTACAGACTTTCACCACAGACATGCTTGAATATGAGACTCAGGAACCTGGGATATCTTACAGCAGGGGGACGTTGTTCTTGTTCCACAAAGGCCCTTAGATTGGAGAATATCCACTTGGCCATATTCAAAGTAGTCTCATCCACAAATTGCAAGGCTATTTGAACTTCATCTCGGTTGAGCTGATCAAACGAACCAACTTTACAACTAAGAGTCATCACCACAGAGGCAAAGAGGAAACTGTAAGTTGGTGCAAGATCTTTCCTGAACAGAGTAGCACCCACCCTTGGTGCAGAGACACCACAGCAGCGTAGCAGATTTGCCAGTTGTTGATCCTCCGGCTGTGGTTTATCATATTTTTCAAGAACAGGGAGATGAAGTACCTCCTGAAGAAGAGCAGCAGTGATCTCAACCACATGTGTGTTGTTGAGAATGGTTCCTCAGATGGTTTTGGTAGCAGAGTCATAAGAACAGGTGTACCAGAACTCATAAACCATTTCTTGATACATGACACCAGGGGTGGCTGTCATGGCATAGTTCAAAGGGTGAGCCTTCATGAATTCAACCATTTGTTCATAGCCTTTCCCAACATAGTTATTGAGAATGGTTAGGTTTGCCACATAGTTTATGAGTTTGATGGTCAGAAGGGTGGTGACTGATGGGTGTTTTACAACATCGTCACCACAGAATGCAGGTACAAGAGGAGTATTGGAGGCCATTTTTGGAGTGGATGAAAATGCACAAGTTTCGGACACTAAGTCGTTTAGGGTTTTGCAGAGGGTATACGTATATATGGTCGCAGTAGGGAAGAAGAAGAAGATGAAATAGTAGTAGTGAGTATTTATAGGATTTGAATGTGAGATAGTGGGAGAGAGAAAAAATGGGCGGTTGATTTGAAATGTGATGACTAACGGAATGGAACGGTTTCCACGTCAGCACGTTTTCAGACCAACTTGACACTTTATCTCCACTTAAACACGTAAAACACGTTATCTGCAGGTAATTAAGATAAATAATACATAATTTATGTAACTTAAATGTGAAGTAATGTTAATTAAAAGCTGATGTTCAAAACTGTTGTTCAAACCTGTGATGAAAGTATTTCATCCAAAACTGATCATTCTGTAACCTGTCTATGAAACCTGTGCAGTTATATGAGAACAGGTTTCAATGTGGAACCTGTCCAGTAACTGAGCAGATTACAAGGTTTGCCTTGTATGACAGAATGCAGAGTGAGAAGGTTTCAGGTTTAGACAACCAAACAGGTTTGAGTAAAAACTTAGTTTTGAAAAAACTTGTTATTTTGTCAAACCTGTTACTTGTCGAACCTGTAATCTTAACAAATTGGCTAAGTACAGAGCTGGTGAAACCTGTTCTGTCAAAGCTGTTTTGTAAGATTTTATCAGATTTGATTAAGTAGCCTTAGAACATCAATGACACTTAGTCACTTTTATTTAACATTCCCAGCTTGCACACAATGGTATTAAACCTATTTTCATCAAGAGGTTTGGTGAAAATATCTGCAAGCTGTTCTTCTGTGAGAACAAAAGTTACATCCACATTACCTTTTTGGATGTGATCCCTTATGAAGTGACGTCTGACTTCTATATGCTTTGTTCTGGAGTGGAATACAGGGTTGTTGGAGATGGCTACGGCACTGGTATTGTCACACAGGATAGGAGTTTTCCTATATACCAGACCATAATCTTCAGCTGATGTTGCATCCATAGGATCTGCCCACAGCAGCTTCCAACAGCAATATATTCAGCTTCAGCAGTAGAAGTAGAAGTAGAAGTAGAAATAGAATTTTGTTTCTTACTGTACCAACTGATCAACTTTCCACCAAGGAGTTGACACCCACTTGTTGTGCTTTTTCTATCTAGCCTGCAACCTGCAAAATCAGAATCTGTGTAGTCAATTAGATCAAGGCTGGAGTCTTTGGGATACCAAAGACCAAAACCTAGTGTACCTTTTAGGTATCTGAAGATTCTTTTTTATAGCAGCTAGATGTGATTTTTTTGGATCAGCTTGAAATCTAGCACATAAACAGGTAGCAAACATTATATCTAGTCTTCTAGCAGTTAGATATAGCAAGCTCCCAATCATACCTCTATAAGCTGTTACTGAAACAGGCTTGCCACAGGTATCAACACCCATTTTAACATTGGTTGTCAATGGGGTTTTAATGGGAGAATATTGATCAAATTTAAACTTTTTCAAGAGATCTAATGTATACTTTCTTTGATTTATGAAAATTCCATTGAGGTTTGTCTAACCTGTAATCCTAGAAAGAAAGTCAGTTCACCCATCATGCTCATTTCATACTTAGATCTCATGAGTGGTGAAAAATTCTTGCATAACTGTTCATTAGTAGAACCAAATATAATGTCATCCACATAAATTTGAACAAGCATAATATCAGTTTTTACTTTATTTATGAACAATGAAGTATCCACTTTACCTCTGGAATATCCATTGCTCATAAGGAAATCAGTAAGAGTGTCATACCAGGAATTTGGGTCTTGTTTCAGTCCATAGAGTGCTTTGTCCAACTTATAGACAAAGCCTGGATGATGTTCATTTTCAAAACCTGGATGTTGCTTAACATATACCTCTTCTTGCAGCTTACCATTCAAAAATGCACTCGTTACATCTATTTGAAATACCTTCATGTTCTTGTGAGCAACATAATCTAGAAACAAAGGAATTGTTTCTAGCCTGGCCACTGGAGCAAATGTTTCATCATAGTCAATACCTTCAACCTGTCTATACCCTTGAGCAACTAGTCTTGCCTTATTTCTAATGACATGACATTGCTCATCCATTTTATTTTTGAAAACCCATTTAGTGTCAATTATTGTTTTTCCTTTAGGCATAGGGACCAGCTTCCATAATTTTTTTCTCTCAAACTGATTGAGTTCCTCTTGCATAGCAGTGATCCAATTGGCATCTTTCAGTGCTTTATCAACTTTTTGGCTCCATTAGGAACACAAAACTTGAAAACATACAAAAGTTTCCAAGACTGTACCACCTTGTTTGCACACCTTTATTGATGTCACTAATTATCTGATCATTTGGGTGACACCTGATCCACTTAGGATCGTGTTTCAATGATGGTTCTTCTGTATCTTGCACATCAGTTTCATTCACAACAGGTCTTGTAGAACAACTCTCAATATTTTCAGACACACTGACATCTTGAGCCTGTTCATCTATTGAGAATGAGCCATTGTTGTTGAACACATCAGCAGAGTATTCAGAGAAATCAGCATAGATTGGTTCTGGACATGGTATATTAACTATATCAATGCACTTATTCACACAGGGTGAACCAATGTAGTCATCATCATGTCCATTGTGGTTAACAGGTTCCACTCTGGGTGATGTGGAAGCTTTTGAGTCTTTTTCTTCAGCATCAGAATGCATAAGATCATCAAAGCTAAAGTCTCCTGAAACTGATTCGGGATCAACTTTGATTGGAGGACTTACAGACTCTTCAAAGGTGACATTGATGGATTCATCTACCACCTTTCATCTGGGGTTGTATACTTTGTAGTCTTTGGAAACAGCTAAGTATCCAACAAACACTCCTTCATCAGCTTTGGGTTCAAATTTGGCCAGCTGATCCCTTTGGTTCAGAATGAAACAAGGGCATCCGAACACATGGAAATAGTTTATATTTGGCTTTCTTCCTTTGAGTAACTCATAAGGATTTGAATCTTTTCACCGCTAAGGATCTATTTTGAGTGAAGCAAGCAGTGTTGACAGCTTCAACCCAAAATGATGATGGGAGACCTGATGCACACAGCATTATTCTAGCAGCTTCTATAAGAGTTCTATCTCTCCTTTCAGCAAATCCATTTTGTTGTGGAGTTCTTACAGCTAAAAAGTTGAGAAATTCCTGTTTCTTCACAGAAGTCCTCAAGTCAACTATTTTTGAATTCAGTACCATGATCACTTCTAAGCTGCTTGACTTGGGCAGAGTTTAGAACTTCTATCTTTTTGATAAATCCAATAATTTCTCTAACAGCCTCTCCTCTGGTCTTTAGGAAGATCACCTATGTATACTTGGAGAACACATCAACCATTACTAAGGTGTATCTTCTACCTCCTAGACTTGAGACATTAATAGGTCCAAACAAGTCCATGTGGATTAAGAAGAGAGGTGTATCAGTAGAGAAATTATGCTTAGACTTAAAAGATGTTTTTCTTTGCTTACCTTTCTCAGAAGATGTGCAGAGTTTATCCTTAACAAAAGTTATAGAAGGCAAACCTGTTACCAACTCTTTCTTACAGAGTATGTTGATATTCTTGAAGTTCAGGTGTGATAGCCTTTTTGTGTCATAACCAGTTGAGGTCTGCATTGCTCCTTGAGATGAAACAGGTCTCAGTTGTTTGATCAGCAAATTTCATATCTACAATGTATACCCCTTTCTTTCTTTGTGCACACATCACAACTTTTCCTTGAGGATCCAGTATGTACCCTAAGTGCTCATAAAAATTAACTTTGTAGCTAGCATCACATAGTTGACTGATACTTACAAGATTGTGTTTTAGCCCAGACACATGGGCTACTCAGTTGAAGATTGCACCTTCTGTGGATCATTGGACATTGTCACCAAAGGTGACTTTTAGGCATTTTTCAGGCTTGAGATCACTCAACAAATCCTTGCAACCTGTCATGTGGCCAGAGCAGCCACTGTCCAAGTACCGAACCTGGCTTGGTTGTTTAACCCGCAGAGTGACATGAGGAATCATTAGTTCTTAGGGGAACTCATCATAAGGATGAGTTCTCCTTCCTCATCAACATTAGTTGATGGACCACTTAGATCAACACTAATATTTCCAATTTGGATTGTATCTGCTGAGATACTCTCCTCAATGACAAGATTACTTCCAACACTGCTTGATTTTGCAATGTTGGAGCTAACAGTGTCAGCAGACCTTATGTCCTCAGTTTCAGGACAGTCTTTGGCCATATGAGTTTTCTTTCCACATTTATAGCATTTTCTCTTTTTAGATTTCTTGAAAAAAGAACTCCCAGAAACACATTCTGGTTTATCTCTGTTGGGCTTATCAACAGGTTTTGCAAATGTTTCACTTGTTTTAGCACAGCCAACAGGTTTTATGGAAGGTTCAACAGCAACAGCTTGTCTATATCCTCTTTCCTCTTTTTGGGAGGACATAAATCATAAACAGGTAGTTTAACTATTTTCTGACCTTCCACTGGTTTGAAAAACTTATTTTCAACTTTCTCAGGTTGGGCAATGGCTTTGCCTTTGCCTTTACTAAATTCTGATGATTTCTTCATACTTGTGGTAACATGATCATCATATTTGGTTTGAATAAAAGGTTTTCTCTCATTTATAACCAACTTTCCACTATGATCTGAAAACTTATTTGAAATCGCAGCAGATTTACTTCCAACATGAGATTTCCCCTTGTCGGATGTAAGCTGCTTTCCTCTTGACAATTTCTTCTCAAAGAATTCAGCATTGAATGGCGGCGATACAGGTTTCTTACCTTTAGTCTTGATTTTAGAACCTGTCTTATTGAAGGGTTTAGATTTCAGGACAGCAGTATTAACACCTTTTACATTCAGTTGTTCATGTGAAATTGTTGAGCACTTAGTAGGTTGGTTTGATGGAGAACACATTCCATCACCAGACTTTGCATCCTTTTCGCATAAACTATCAGTGTTTTGAGGCCTGACAAACCTATTTGTTGAAATCAGCTTTCCATTTACATTTTGGATAAATGTATTTGGAAGCTCACCAAGAGAGGATAAATCTGTTTCCGGATTCATGATTTCAACAATTGAAGCTGCTGTATCAAGGTCTCCTCCAAGATAGGCTTGGATTTGAGCATGAATTTGCTCATTGATACATTGACTGACTCTTTAAGCTGAGTGGCACCAATAGCCAACAATCTTTTGAAGCTTAGAATGCTTTAAGTCTGGTTCTCTCTTTTCCTCTAATAAAATTGTGTTGATGTGTTTTACTTCATCAAGTGCAGTTTTCAACTTATAAAAACTGTCAAGTTCATTAGACTTTAGTTTCAGATCAGTTTTTAATTTTAAGATCTCAGACTTTAAAGCATCTTGCTTCTCCGTAGCATCTTTTAAATCCATAAGCAAGTAATCAAACATCTTATCTTTTTCTGCAGAGCTGTAATCTCTAAAATGTTGTACCTTGTACATCATTGTAGGATTCTAGTTTTCCAAAGTGCTAAGAGGCTCAGCTTCTGCCAGATACTGTTTGAAATTACTTGTAGAAGGAACATCAGTGTTAGCTACCAGACAGTTGTTGTCTTCCTCATTAGATGATGAGTCAGAGTCTTCCCAGTCACAGGTTTCAGCCATTAGTCTCTTCTGTTTGAGAGGACACGGAGTCCTCAAACTTCTTCAGCTTGGCCATGGCCATAAGGTACTTAACCATGTAACCATCATCCATGTTCATCTTGTAAGGTTTTGAAGATGAGCCAACAGCTTTAAACACACAGTCAGCAGCTATATGACCAGCCTTGCCATATTCAAAGCACTCAGCCTTGGATTTATCAAATGCTTTGTTTTTTATAGCACCTGATTTTCTCTATGACAATTTGTTTCCAAATTTCTTTTCTTGTTGAAATTTCTGACAAGCATGGCAATCATTTGCTCATCATCAAGTTCAGCAAGATCTTCACAATCCTCTTCTTCTTCTCAAATTACTTCCAAGTTATCATCAATATGTTGATCAGCTTGTGTGAACACATCACACACTTGATTAACAGGTTGCCACACATTAGCCACTAAGGTTGCACCACTCTTGGACATTTCCAATGCATTTCTCTTTTGTTGCCTTGATTGTTCATCATTCAGAAAGGATCCATAGAGGTTGACTAGATCCATGCCTCTGATAGTACCTGAGTTTTTGAGAATAGTTGAGAAGTAGTTTCATTCCTCAGGTAGGATGTCCAAGAACTTGTTCACCAGAGTTAAGTTATCCTTAGTGATCCCAACAGCTTTGAGATCATTAATTAGAGTAATAAACCTGGTGTAGGTTTCAGTGAGACTCTCATTGGGCTTTGTAAAGAATAGTTCATATTGTCTAACAAGATTATTGATCCTGTTATCCAATGTGATAGTGGGTCCATCATAGACAGTACACAAAGTATCCCACATTTCTTTAGCAGTTTTCATCTTTTCTACCTGTTTGAACACATCATCAGGCATGATGACAAGGTTGTTCTTGGCTTTTGCATCAAGGGCTACCAATCTTTTATCTTCATCAGTCCATTGAGCTTTTGCTTTCTCAATGGTCTTGACCTCAGGAACAGCACCTTCAGCAGCAGGAGTGATGGTAGTGACAGAGGTAGGCACATATGGAGCTTCCATCACTATCTCTGGGAGTTGCACATCCAGATTCTCTAAGTAGAGCATCATTCTGCACTTCCATCTAGAGAAGTTCTAATGGTTAAAGTTTAGGGGTTTGGCCATAGATTTATTGTCATAGTACGAAGAAGAGTTTGCAGCACTGTTGTCCATGGTGGGAATTGGGAAGTTTAGAGAGATCTAGAGTTAGCACACACTCTATACTGCTTTGATACCAGTTGTAGGTCCCAACATGTTTCCTAAGTATATTACTAGAGGCTGTAGAAGGGGGGTGAATACAACTAATTATTTATAACACACTTTTTCTCAAAGTTTGTATGTATATTTAACAAGTGTTAATTACAAACAGGTTTGGATTGCGAAATGATCCAAACTGAGATGGCAGAAACAACAAACCATCAACTAATCTAAGACTCACTCAGACTAGTTAAAATGAACTCACTCACTAAGGTGCACTCACTGATTTTACAAGACACAGACAGCTTTGAGATAGAGTAACTTAGACACACTTGGCTATTCTATTCTAAGTTGAAAGTAGACCTTGCATGCATGAAAAACACAATTTCTTTGCAATGCACGTAATGAACTTGTGGATGTCTCTCTTGATGTCTTTAATTCCTTGGAAGCTTCTTTTATACTCACTCAGTGAAGCTTATTCATTGGTTGTAAAGAAAGTGGAATGTTTTTGCAAAAAGACAAGGATGCTTTTCTGCACGTCTAACAAATCAGGCTTTTTCCACTAGTTGCAGAATCTTTGTCTTTTCCTTTTTCTCTCTGTTGTTCACAGCTTTACATTAAAGGGGAATGTCAACTTTAAAACTTTCCTCTTTATCTAATGCTATTTTGATATAAGAAATGGTATGTCACCCATTTCAGATATCCTTTTTGTCTTCATGCTTCAGAGCAGCTTTGGCAGAACTGACAGATTCTGATTTTCCACTTTGTCTTGAGTGTAGACTGATTTTTATGTTCAAGACTTTGCATGAGGACATGGAAACAAATTCCATAAAGTGTAAACATGTTCACAAAGAACAGAACACTTATCTTGGGTCAAAACTGTTCAACAGACATGAACAGCTTAGACAGTTTCGGTCAAATCTGTCCGACAGTTATGAACAGCTTTGACAGTCTGCCAAGTTACAACGAATGTACAGTGTAAACAGACTTATGCTGATTTTGCAAATCATTTACCAGGTTTGAATAAGACATTAAAGCAACCTTAGATTTTCCTTTTAAGTGTATTAAACAAGGTTTGATTAAAAATCTCCCCCTATGATAATTAGCAGGTTTGATTGAGACCTTTTTATGCCTAACATATTAACGTAATAAAATAGTTTGATGGAAAAGTATCAATAATAAAATTATACAAATAGTCTATCCAAATATAAATAAATTGAATACATAAAAAGATGCATAAATAAACTAATTAAGTATATAAATAAAAATAATTTTTAGTAAATAAATAAAGATTTATTATACAAAATAAATAAGTATAATTAATAATAATAATAATAATAATAATAATAATAATAATTTAATATATCTAATAATGAATTAAATCATAATTTATTAAATTAATAAATTAGATATGAAAAAAAAAAAATTAAGAAAAAAGGATCAAAATTGAAATTACCAAACTTGTAATTGAGATAATGACAAAATCATCATTTTTAAAAATTTTAGAAATAGAATGACCAATTCCGCAACTAAAAAGTGGTATGAGGGACTGCCACTGCAACTCTGGAAGTTCTGAGACCGTTTTCATAATTTTGAACAAACCACAAGGACCATTTATGTAATTTACGCTTTTTTTTATTTATAATCACTCATCTTATTTTACTTAAAACTAAAACTTTATCATCTAAACAAATTTTCACTTTTTATAGAAATCATTGTCTTTTTTAAAAAAAACTATAACTTAAAAACTGAAATTAAAAAATAACTAGTTTTTTGTTAACCAAACACAACCAGATTTTTTCTCAAATTAAACACAACAAAAGCTACCTCTTTACTATTTTATAAAACTTGCCCTTAAATAAATGGAAGTCAATTATAGTTCCTGGTAATTAATCTAAGAGTTAATTGCATAGATGGTCCTTTAACTATCCCCAAATTGCAGATATAGTCCTTTTTTCGGAAACGTTGCAAATTGGGTCCTTTATGTACCGAAAAGTTGCATTTAAGGTCCTTTCTAACGATTTCCGTTAACTTTTGAGGTTAAGTCAGGGGCATTTTCGTCTTTTTAAGGTAAAAGGACCTTTTTTGCAATTTTTTCTTATTTTTTACATTATTACTATTATTATTATTATTATTATTATTATTATTATTATTATTATTATATCTATTTTATTTTCAAAGAATGTCATCTCCTTTGTTTTTTTTTACCAAAGTCCTGCACCAGTGGGGAGATGGTGGATTTTAGGCATTGGATGTTGATTAATTAGTTTAAGGGATGAAGAATGAGATTGAAATAGCAATGAAGATGAGTAAAACCTCAAACCCACCTCCTTCTCTCTTCTCCTCTCATCGTCTTCATCATTTCAGATTTTCTCTCTCTAGAATTGCAGAAGCTTTCTGAAACCTATAACTCTTAGTTCAGAGAGAAAGCAATCAACAATGGCGTATTCGAGCTTGGTGATGGTGTTGACGGTTGCATTGAATGACGAATCTGCTCACCAACGGCCGCGACGGCCGCACCGACTACTCTCTTCTCCGATCTGACTCTAGTTTCTCCCGCCGGTCACACTCATTCCGTTCACCTAAACCTCGCCGTTCCGGTGGAGTTCCAGAAGGTCATTTACCGGTCTACGTCGGTGACGAGATGGAACGATTCGTTGTTAGTGCCGATTTACTTAATCATCCGATTTTCATTTATCTTCTCAACAAATCCGCTCAGGAATACAGTTACGAACAGAGAAACTGCACCCTTACTTGAGAAACTGCACCCTTACTTGAGAAGGCAGCCACCAACACCCCTCTTACCTCTCTCTCTCTCTCTCTCTCTCTCTCTCTCTCTCTCTCTCTCTCTCTCTCTGCTTCCTCCGGCCGACGACAACAGCAAACACCGTCCTATTCTCCCTCTCACTCACTCACTCAACCTCTCTCTTTCTCTCTGCAGCTGTCGGCTGCGGCTGCCGCTCAAATAGCGCCTCCGTCACTGCTCCGCCTATCTCCCTCGGCACTCATCTCAGCGCCTAACTACTGCTCCCTCACTCTCCATCTCTCTCCCTCTCAGCTGCCGCCACCAGGGCCATTGCGGCCGCTCCTGTTGCAGCGCCGCCACCGGCACAGAGGCAGAACCGAAGCATCTCTCACCAAATCAGCAGCATCCGCCTGCAAAAAGTTCACCCGATCCACCGCCACCGTCGTTTGTACGGTCTTCAGGCTGTGTGCCGCCTGATAAAATCCTGGTACGATGCCCCGACCTAACGGGATTCCGCGGTACATGATGATAAATGTGGAATCACGGTACTTGATTCCAGCAATGTTGTCGTTTCTGGCGGTGAAAATCATGCGTATGACAAGAGATAGAGCGGCGGAGCTTGGGGAATCAACGACGGAGGTGAAGGAATTGGTGGCGGCGAAGTTGATGTATTGAACGGTGACTTGTTGGAGATCGAATTGGGGTATTTATGAAGACACTGATGAACACTTAATAAATTAATAATAGTAATAATAATAATATAATGATAATAATATAATAATAATAAGAGTAATAAAGCAAATACTAAGAAAAATTGTAAAAAATGTCCTTTATCCATAAAAAGACGAAAATGCCCTTAGTTTAACGGCACCATTTAACGGAAATCGTTAGAAAGGACCTTAAATGCAACTTTTCGGTACATAAAGGACCCAATTTGTAACGTTTTCGAAAAAAAGGACTATATCTGCAATTTAGGGATAGTTAAAGGACCATCTATGCAATTAACTCTTAATCTAATTACAAATAAGACCCCTCAAATTCTTGTTCCCCAACTACCACCCAGATTTCACATGATAATTGAAGAAATATCGCTCTCCCTTTATTCATCAATAGTTTCCTCCGTCCAAATCAACAAAAACCTCACCGCCTGAAAAAAATGGCCGCCGCCGCAACCGTTTCATTCACCTTCTCAAAACTCCTATCCTCCGCCACCAAACCCCACCTCGCCTCCACCACCAACCACCACCGTTCTCTCACTTTCAAGACCCTGCGCCGCCACAACTACAACAAGACCCTCAAATTCTCCACAACTCCCAAAATCACCGCCACAATCAGCGTCGGAGACAAACTCCCCGACGCCACTTTATCTTACTTTGATAACGACGGCGAACTTCAAACCACCACCATCTCCGACCTCACCAAATCCAAAAAATCCATCTTATTCGCCGTCCCAGGCGCCTTCACACCCACTTGTTCTCAAAAACACCTCCCGGGATTCGTTGAAAAATCCGGCGAGCTCAAAGCAAAAGGCGTCGACACAATTGCGTGTATCTCCGTCAACGATGCTTTTGTAATGAAGGCATGGAAGTCCGATTTGAAAATCGGCGATGAGGTGTTGTTATTGAGTGATGGAAATGGGGATTTCACGAAAGCAATTGGGTGTGAATTGGATTTGAGTGATAAACCGATTGGATTAGGGGTTAGATCGAGAAGATATTCCATGCTTGTGGAAGATGGAATTGTGAAGGTTTTGAATCTTGAAGAAGGTGGGGCTTTTACTTCGAGTGGTGCTGAGGATTTGCTTAAAGCTCTTTGAATGAATGTGAGTTGTTTTAATGGATTTTGAGTTATGGGTGTTTTAGTTTATGGATGAATAATGTGAAATCTTTGACTTAGAAGTTCGAATTTCGAGGTTTTATTGTGTGTTTTGGATTGAAATGAAGCCAATTTGTAGAATTGGTTTGGAAATTTGAACTTAGTTGATTGTATTTGACTCTTTTGTATGCATATTGATACGAAAGCTTACACTTTTTCGATGAACTTACATATGTTGCCAATCTTAGAACCTTTAAAAAGTTGGTTGCTAAAATCGGTAAGAATGTGAAGTTTGTTGCTACTTGCTAAAATCGGTAGAATTGCAAGTTGATTTTAAGATGGAGTTGTGAAGATTTTGAATCTTGAAGAAGGTGGGGCTTTTACTTCAAGTGGTGCTGAGGATTTGCTTAAAGCTCTTTGAATGAATGTGAGTTGTTTTAATGGATTTTGAGTTATGGGTGTTTTAGTTTTTTGATCAATTATGTGAAATCTTTGACTTAGAAGTTCGAATTTCAAGGTTTTAATGTGTGTTTTGGATTGAAAGTAAACCAATTTGTATAATTGGTTTGGAAATTTGAACTTAGTTGTCTTTCACTCTTTTGTATGCATATTGATATGAAAGCTTAACAATTTATTAGATGAACTTACATGGGTTGCCAATCTTAGAACCTTTTAAAAATTAGTTGCTAAAATCAGCAAGAATGTGAAGTTTGTTGCTAAATCAGTAGAAATGTAATTTAATTTAAGATGGAGTTGTGAAGGTTTTGAATCTTGAAGAAGGTGGGGGTTTTACTTCAAGTGGTGCTGAGGATTTGCTTAAAGCTCTTTGAATGAATGCGAGTTGTTTTGATGGATTTTGAGTTATGGGTGTTTTAGTTTTTTGATCAATTATGCGAAATCTTTGAGGTTAGAAGTTTGAATTTTGAGGTTTCAATGTGTATTTGGGATTGAAAATTTGAAAGGAAACCAATTTGCATAGTTGGTTTGTGAAATTTGAACTTAGTTCGTAGTCTTTTATTTGCATATTCAAGCGTAACCGAATTTCATGATCGAAAGCTTACAACTTTTTTAACGAACTTTAAAGTTGGTTGCCAAAATCGAGAAGGATCGTAAATTTGGTTGCCAAAATCGACAAGAATTGTAAAGTTTGTTGCTAAAATCATTAAACTTGAGCCATCTTACATGTGCCGTCCCTTGTCAATCATAGGGACCCTTTAAAAGTTGGTTGCTAAAATCAGTAAGAATGGGATGTTCGTTGTTAAAAGCGATAGAAATGTTAGTTAATTTCTATTTAATGATTATCTCAAACGACATCTATTTTCCTTACTTTCAAGAAAATAAGTTCGTGTATTTTCTGGGATTCACTGAGATTTGCATTTAAAATCATGTGTTTGGTTCGCAGATTTCGATAAATATTTAAATTTTCAGAATTTCTTAAATCCCTTCTGTATTTGTTAGTTTAAAACACAGCTTCCTTCTAGGATTTTAAATCATAGTTACTTTGCATTCTTCACAAACAACTTTTCTTTAAATGCAGGTTTTTTAATAAAATCTTAACAAATGTGAATGCTACATAATACAAATTATTTAACAAAATGCAAATCTAAAAAAAAAAAAAAATCTGTGAACCAAACGCATCCTAAGTTTGAAGTTCATATACGAAAGTGTTTTGGATTTTGTGACTAAAACAAGCATTGGTTCTCATCGGCTTTCCAAGCATTAACGAGTGTTTCACTGTATTTTTGCAAAGAGATGGCGGCCATGTTTTACTTTATGGCTTATGTAGTTATGTTATCATTAAATAACATGTTCTTGTATGTCTCATTTACATTATATTATATATACATACATTTTACATATCTTGAAAGCCAATGATATTATGCCATGGGTTTTTCTTTTTCTTTTTTTGTCCTTTTAAATTTAAAATTTTCATAACACACCCTTATCTTAGTGTTATATTTTATTTAGTCCTCTTATTTTAATAAATTTTTTTGTTTAATCCTCTTTCAACATTTATTATTACAACATTTTCTTACACACTTAAAAATTATGATTTTAATTATACTTATGTTTGTAGTTGTCTTTTGAAACTTTGAAAAAGACTTTGTTATTCAAACGCACAATATAAAATTTTCTAACGAAATTGTTTTATAATTAAAAAGTAACTATTTAATATTTAGATTAAAAATATGATCATGTATGATATTTAACATTACTATTATAACGTTGGCAAACCCTAATCGATGTATTAGAGACATTACCGTTATAAATTTATTTGATTTGATTGTAAAACCAACAAATTTAAATGACGATTACACCTGATCAATGTTAAATTTTCAAATTATGGTTATGAATATTTAATTAAATAATTCTGGTTTCGATCTGAATTAATAAGGCATTGTTTGTAATTTTAGCATTGCAAAATCTAGAAAACCAATGATAATCACCACCTAAAAGTATCATTTGTCTTGCTTCTTGAATCTATATCAGCTTTCCAATTTCGCTTTTCGATCCAGATTCAGTTGTGTTTCGTTATTTCAATTTTTTCTTTTTTTTTATATTTATTTTTGTAATTAATATTTTAAACCCGCAGCAACGCGCGGGTGTTTGATCGCTCGTTAATATATATTTTCCATTCGGCTTAATAATTCATCATTATGGTTTGCAAATTCACTGGATTTCCTGATGTTTGTATATCAAATCATGCGTTCACGGATTGCAATAACGATTTTAAATCCCAATATTTCAAAAATACATCATCCACGAGTGCTTATAATGCTACAATTTCAATGTTCAATAACTCAATATTCAATTCTACCAACAATGCATAAACCGATCTCTTTAGGTTGTTTTTGAGCATCCAAAACACTTTAAAACAATATCATCCAAGCTTTTAATCATCTAGAAACTCATTTGAATACTAGATTGGGGTTTAACTCAAAATCAATAAAACCAACACAACAAATTATATTATGGCTTCAATGTGATCAAATAAACTCGTGCTACAACATATGTCAAGCATTGAAGCCATTTCCAAACTCTTTATCACAACCCATTTCGGATCTTAGCTTCAAATGTGGAGAAGATGAAGAACAAAGTGAACGGAGAGTTATAGGGAAGGTATTATACCTCAATATTATTGTTCAATCCACCAAAATCGAGCTTTCAAACTTTTCAATCTTTCAAAAAATACCAAACCCTAGCTTTTTCTCTATTTTTTTAATCTTTGCTTCTTGGGTTTGCAAGATCGTGTGTGTGTGTTACGATCTAAAAGAGAGGGTGAGGGAGAGGTTACCTCCCTTGTCACCTACACATATCACACAATATCACATTTTCATATTACACCCATCAGATACTTATTCCAAATCACAAAGTGTTAACCAATTTGCCAATATTATCATAATACTATCAATAATTATAATTCTTATTATTAAAGTCCATCATTATACTAATTATAACAATGTTAAGGTTAATTAATTACCTCCTAATATTAAGGGTGTTACAGGTTTGCTTGTGTAGCTTGTTTTGTTGAGACGAGGATAGCAATAACGTTCACTAATGGTTGTTCGGATTGTAATTTGGTATAATGACTCTCTCGCCTTTTCTCATTATCAACAATCATATAAATAATACAAAAAGGAATAATGGGCCTGAACCCAAAATACTAAATAACATATATTATAAAAGTCCGTTAATAGTCCCCCGCAGTTTGAGGGGGAGAACGAACACTCAAACTGGAACGAAAATCTGCAAATAGCTGATACGGAAGCCCCTTAGTGAATATATCGGCATACTGAAATCTAGACGGCACATGGAGAACGCGAACGTGACCGGTAGCGACTTTATCACGAACAAAATGAATGTCAATCTCAATGTGCTTGGTTCACTGATGCTGTACCGGATTTGCTGACATGTATACGGCACTGACATTGTCACAGTAGACTATGGAAGCCGTTTGGAGGGGAAAGTGAAGTTCGCAAAGAAGATTCCGTACCCAAGAGAGTTCAGCAACAACATTAGCAACACCTCTGTATTCTGCTTCGGCACTAGATCTGGATGTGGTATCTTGGCGTTTGGTGGACCAAGAGAGAAGATTATCACCCAAGAACACGCAATAACCAGATGTGGATCGACGAGTAGCCGGACAGCCTGCCCAGTCAGCACCAGTGTAAGCAGTTAGCTGGGAGGTGGTCGAACGGAAAAGCTGAAGCCCAAGGTCAATTGTTCCACGTATGTAGCGCAAGACACGTTTCATAGCATTAAGGTGTGGTTCACGAGGGTCATGCATGTAGAGGCATAGCTGCTGAACTGAATAAGCAATATCCGGTCTAGTGAATGTGAGGTACTGAAGGGCCCCGGCAAGGCTACGATAAAGAACTGGATCAGACACGGGGGGGCCTTCAGGTCCTAGTTTGCTGTCAGTATCAACCGGTGTGCGACACGGGTTGCAGTTAGCCATGTGAGCCCGTTCTAAAATTTCCAAAGCATATTTAGATTGAGACAAGAAGAGACCTGAAGCTGAACGTACCACGGATATTCCAAGAAAGTAGTTAAGTGGACCAAGATCGGTCATAGAAAACTCACGATGAAGTAAAGCAATAACTTTCTGTAAGAGAGGCGAGGAGGAAGCAGTGAGAATGATGTCATCAACATAGATGAGCAAGTATGCAATATCTGATCCCCGACGAAAAATAAACAGAGAGGTATCAGTTTTGCTGTGAGAGAAGCCAATGCGAGTGGCAAAGTTCGCAAATCGTTGAAACCATGCCCGTGGGGCCTGTTTGAGGCCGTATAATGATTTCTGTAACAGACAGACATGATCAGGATGTGTGATGTCTTTGAATCCCGGGGGTTGATGCATGTATACGGTTTCGGATAAATGCCCGTTGAGAAAGGCATTTTTTACGTCAAGTTGGTGAATGGGCCAGTTGTGACATACCGCAATGCTCAGAACGGTACGTATGGTGGCTGGTTTGACAACAGGACTAAATGTTTCGTGACAATCAATACCCTGTTGTTGACTTCGACCATTGACTACCAACCGAGCCTTGTAGCGATTAAGGGAGCCATCTGCATTGAATTTATGTCGAAATAACCACATGGAGCGAACTATATTAACACCTTTTGGTCAAGGTACAAGTTTCCACGTACTGTTTTTAATTAATGCATTAAATTCATCTGTCATAGCATTGTGCCAATCGGGAATTTGAAGAGCTTGGATATGAGAAGTAGGGAGGGGAGCAATGTGAGAAGCAAGGAGGTTCAGACGCTGAACGGGTTTATGAATGCCGGATCGAGAGCGGGTGACCATGGGGTGAGAGGGGTTTGCGAGAGGTGGGGGTGGGTGAGAGGGGTTTGCAAGAGGTGGGGGTAGGGTGGTTTCAGGTTGAGTAGATGAAGAAGGGGAAGTTGGGTTGAGTTGAGGTTGAGTTGGAGATTGATTGAGAGAATTGGTGAGAGTAGTTGCAGCATTAGGGGATGTAGAAGGTTGTATGACTGTGGGAGGTGGGGGTGGAGTGCTTTGAGGAGAGGTGAGAATGGTACGAGCAATAGGGGAAGGATTATCGAGAAATGAGTACGATGGGGGGGTAGAGGTGAGTGAGGTGTATGGAAATTGAGATTCATCAAAGGTTACGTGACGAGAGATTATGACTTTGTTGGTGGTAGGTTGAAAGCAGCGATAACCACGATGATCAGTGGGGTAGCCGAGAAAGATGCAAGGGGTGGAGCGAGGTTGTAATTTATGAGAGGGGAAGGTGTGCGGGTAACATAGACAGCCGAAGATGCGAAGATGGCTGAAGGTTGGTTGTTTGTTGAATAGTTTAGTGAAAGGGATGTCATTATTTATTGCGGAGGAGGGTAGAATGTTTAGTAAGTGAACAGCCATAAATAAAGCTTCAACCCAAAAATTAGGAGGTAAAGACGCTTGAAAGAGGAGGGTGCGGATATGATTGTTAATTGTACGAATCATGCGTTCGGATTTCCCATTTTGTTGGGAGGTTTTTGGGCATGAAAAACGGAATTGGATGCCATTGTTTTGAAACAAAGTGTGTTGTTGGGAGTTATCAAATTCACCGCCATGGTCACATTGGAAAGCTTTTATTGATTTATTAAATTGGGTTTGCACATATGCCCGAAATTGAAGAAATTTTGAAAAAGCTTCTGATTTTCGCTTAAGAGGATAAACCCAAAGAAAGTGAGAATAGTGGTCAAGAAAAATAACATAATAGTTGAAACCACTAACACTCGGAATTGGAGAAGTCCATAAATCGGAATGAACTATATCAAAAGCATTATCAATTACAGTGTTTGAAGAAATAAAAGGAAGTTTAACATGTTTGCCAAGCTGACAAGCATGGCACAAAGACAAAGGCTTTGTATTATTACAACGAATGAAATTGCAAGAAACAAGGTGACGTAGCACGTCCTCGCCAGGATGTCCGAGTCGTTGGTGCCACGTGGAATGACTAAAGGAAAGAAGTGCAAGCTGGGTGTTGGTGGTGAACGGATACAAGTCTCCAATGTTGTCACAGCGGTGGAGTTGCTTCCGGGTCAGATAATCTTTCACAGAAAAACCAAACTCATCAAATTCAACTGTACGTTTATTGTCACGAGTAAAACAACGAACAGAGATAAGGTTTTTGACAATTTGGGGAGTGACAAGAACATGTTTTAAGTGTAGGGGACGAGGGGAAGATGACAAGATGCTATGACCAGTATTGGTAACAGGAATGGATGCTCCGTTGCCAACAAGTATAGATGAAATTAATGCATTATGATTAAAGACAGTAGTAAGATTACTTGTACCTGCTGAGAGATGTGAAGTAGCGCCCGTATCCATGTACCATTCAGAATCCTCACCTGGGGAGGGTGGTTGCAATGGCATTGTGCTAAAAGCTTGAGGAAGAGTAGTAGCATGAGGGGTGTAGGGAACAAAAGTCCAGTAACCATGTTGGAAGGGTGGTGGTGCAGATGGATGCAAGGGTGGTTGTGTGTCTGTCATATTAGAAATTGAAAAGGGGAGGGCAGTTTTGGATGGTATAGCGGCAATTGGCGGTAGCGATTGGGGTTAATAGGCGGCAACTATTAGTGTTTAATTGGCGGCAGCAATTAGGGTTTTAATAGGCGGCGGCAATTAGGTTGAACAAAGGGCGGCGGCTGCGTCGTAGGTTTTAGGGTTTTAAGGCTACGGTGTTTGAGGAGAAGAAGAAGGGGCAGCGCGGCGGCTAGGGTTTGCAGATGATGTTGCTGTGGAGAAGGTGACGAGAGCGGCGGCTAGGGTTTTAGAGGGCTGTTGGTTGCGGCGGCCCCTGAACAGGATATATAGGCGGCGGCGCAAGCAGGTCGCCGGCCGGATTGAGAGGGGAAGAAGATCAGGGTTAGGAGAGAATTAGGTTTTTATGGTTGAGGCGGCAGCAGGTGTGGGCGGCAGGAAGTAGGGTTTCGCGGCCGCAGAGAGAGGGGGCGGCGGCGGCAGCAAGGGGAAGGCAATACCGATTAGGGTTTGAGGCGGCAGTGGGTGTGGGCGGCAGCAGATGGTGAAAAACAACGGCGGTTCGCGACGGACGGCGACGATGGACGTCGGCTGGCGGTTAGGGTTTTTCTTGAGTTGAGCGGCGGCGCTCGGTGGTTCTGATTTCAGGGGAGAAGGCTGCGGTAGATGGTGGCAGCAAGGGAGAATAAGGATGAAGAAGAAGCAGAGACTGTGCTAGGTGGCCGGCGGCGAGAGGTGGTCG
The DNA here is from genome assembly GCA_020465985.1 of Centrapalus pauciflorus. Lineage (NCBI taxonomy): Eukaryota > Viridiplantae > Streptophyta > Magnoliopsida > Asterales > Asteraceae > Centrapalus > Centrapalus pauciflorus. The sequence continues at coordinate 134,971 of JAANYP010005401.1, read as the reverse complement.
GCGGCGGCGCAAGGGTGGCGGCCGTTTTTAGGGTTAGGGTTAGGAGAAAGAGAGGGTAGGGATTAGGGTTAGGTTTATTGCTCTGATACCATGTAATTTGGTATAATGACTCTCTCGCCTTTTCTCATTATCAACAATCATATAAATAATACAAAAAGGAATAATGGGCCTGAACCCAAAATACTAAATAACATATATTATAAAAGTCCGTTAATACGGATGAGGATAACAATAATGTTCGCTAATAGTTGTAATGGACTTAGACAAACATACTTTTGTATAATTATCGGTGTCAATACTACTTAATACGCTTGTTTTGTGTAAGCTATTGAAAAATTTTTCTTAATGATGGTTATTTCCCAATCAGGGTTGTTTTGATTTTGTATAATTGTTGAGGGTATTTCACTTGACACAATAAATCAACTATTTCATATAACAATTGCTTCCATCTCATACAAATTGATTTTCTAAGACAAGAAGCATACAATTTCACTAACATAAAACCAACAATCCATAACACTATTTCATAAAAATGATTTCATACAACGGCACTTGCTTCCATTTCATGCAAATCGACTATTTAAGACAACATCATAACAAAATCTGTGGATTAAAGGTGAATTAGCACTTATGGTCATAATGGTTTAGGGCTCGTGTCGATTTGAGTGAATTATGCTCATATGAACAATCAATTGAGAGTAGTCAATTGATGACAGACGATGGTGAACCATTAGTAGGATAGTTGAGGAGAGCGCAATTGAAGTCGTAGGTGGTGGTAGCCAAGCGAGAAGACGAAGATGGTGTTGGTGTTTGGGGTGGTGTTAGCAAGATAGGGGAGAAAATGTGGAGAGAGAGAGAGAGAGAGAGAGAGAGAGAGAGAGAGAGGAGGATGAACGTGGAGGTAACGATTTGGATATGAGAGTGAAAACAATAGTCAAAAATAGTTCATAAAATTCGTTACCTACACTGCAAGAAAATACCCCTTTTGCGACGACAAAAGTCGTCGCGAAAAGACCCGAAGTCGTCGCGAAAGACCGTTTGCGACGACAGTCGTCGCGAAAGAGCTTCCTCACATTAAGGTTGTCTCAAAAGACTCTTTTGCGACGACAACGTTGGTTTTTGCGACGACAATAACGGCTTTTTTAATTAATTAAAAATTACTTTTTGCGACGACAGTTGTCGCAAAAGGGTATATTTTTTTTATATTTAATTTTTTAAAAAACTCTTTTTGGCGACGACTGTCGTCGCAAAAGCTTTACTTTTTTTTAATTATTAAATTTTTAGAAAACACTTTTGGCGACGACTGTCGTCGCAAAAGGGTTAATTTTTTTTTTTAAATATTTTTTTCATTTTTTTGACATTTCCAGGATTTACAGATTGTAAATCCCAAATCATAAAAATTCCTGCTATATTTAAAAACTTAACAATAAAAATGCATCCAAATTCAATAACACTATAACATAACAAATTGTAACACTTAACATAACAAATTCAATTGTTTTGAAACACAAAAAATAACACCTAGCAACCGAATCCAACAAATGACAAACCAACCGAATCCTACTCCTCATCGTCGTCATCGTCGTCCTCATCCTCATCCTCATCCTCGTCCTCGTCCTCGTCAAATATTGGACCTAATTTTAAAGTCGGATTATTCTTACCAATCATAGCAATCCACTTTGTAAAACGGTTTTTCCATTTTTTGTTGTTTTTGTGCAATGATTCTTGAATTTTCTCATCTGTTGATGGTTGCGATGATGATGTTGTTGATGATGAAGACATCATTGAACGGCCTTTTTTCAGCTTTTGGCCACGTCCGACGTTATGGCCACGTCTTTCCCCAAACACCTAATGACAAAAACAATATGTTAACAAATTTTCAATATATGTGTGTTTTTGTTGGTGTAAATAATAGATATATATATTTTACCTTCGAAGCGATTTCTTGTTCATTAATAGAAGGAGAAGACGAAGATTGACTAATCCTTTCGGCATTCAATCTCTCCTGTACCAAGTCATAATGTATGTTTATTTCAATCAATTCATATTAACACATTTATACTTGTATTTACCGATTTGTGAGACATAATTATTTCATATAGATCATAATAAGTCAAAATCTAGCATTCATACTTATAATTCATGATAATATGCGTGTATGAGACATAACTACTTCATATAAATCATAATAGGCTCCTATAACACATTTATACTTCTATTTACCGATTTGTGGTTCATACGTGTCATAATTGGTCAAAATCTAGCATTCACACTTATAATTCATGATAATAGGCTTGTATGATACATAATTACTTCAATTAAATCATAATAGGTAAAAATCTAGCATTCATACTTATAATTCATGATAATAGGCGTGTATGAGACATAATTACTTCAATTAAATCATAATACGTCAAAATCTAGCATTCATACTTATAATTCATGATAATATGCGTGTATGAGACCTAACTACTTCATATAAATCATAATAGGCTCCTATAACACATTTATACTTGTATTTACCTATTTGTGGTTCATACGTGTCATAATTGGTCAAAATCTAGCATTCACACTTATAATTCATGATTATAGGCTTGTATGAGACATAATTACTTCAATTAAACCACGTGCAACCAGGGTACAACTCTGTTTCGATCTCCTCAAACAATTCAGCAAATTGTTGGTCAACCCCACTACCTCCTGCATCTGATGTTCCTTCATCTTCGACTGTCGGTTCACTAGTGTTTTGCTCCCCAATAAGGTCGTTCATGACATCAATCATCTCATCCGTTGCTGGAGCTATCTGATTCACAACTCGAGGAGCAGCCGGTTCACCATGAAAAAACCATTGAGTGTATGATCGCTGAAACCCTCTCACATGTATGTGACCCTCTACAATAACGGGGGGGGGGGGGGTGAAAATACATGTTCAAACACTTTCTACACGGACATCTCACTTTCCCTTCTTCGTTGACGTAATTCTTAGCAATATCCATAAAACTTGCTAAACCATCCAAAAACTCTTTAGAGTTACGTCTATTCGATGCACACCAACTCTTATCAATCGTCATAACTGCTTTATTAGAAAAGTTAAACCATGTATATTGTGTTCGATATGTCTAAGGGTAGGCTTTTAAACCCACTTTTTGAATATCTTACCTCATATGTGAATGCATATTACACGAATGGTCGGTTAACAAAAATTCGACAGCATTTCCCCTTAGCTCCCAAGTATATATATATATATATATAGAAATATATACCCGAGAAGCAAAGAGAAAATGACAACCGAACCTTTCTTAAACAACCAATCAATGTAATACACATTCACATCCTAAATGAAGTAAAGTATTCAAAAAGCAGTCCCAAATTGGGGACAATCCGAAATTAATTTCTAAATCAAATTCGGACGGGTATATATATTCTAAGCTTATGATGATTATTGTAAATTGATTAAAGAAAAAATAAGTAAATTTATAAACAAAACACGTAAATATGAGCTATATGATAAATAAAGTCAATTGCAAATATATAAAAAAAAAAAACTAATGTTATAAAACCAATCATACATCTTTCATACAAATATATATATACACTGTCATACTTCTTTCGTGTGTGTGTGTATATATAGACACACACACAATTAAGAAGCTATAATATTTAAACTCAAATTAAAATCATTGAATACATATAAACAAATCCTTGTTTCATAGATCCTAATTTCTTATAATGATTTCATAGATCCTAATTTCATAGATCTTAATTTCTTGTAATCCAAATTAAAGTCCAACTTACAACCAACAAAACAATTGACCATCTTTCACACATACACACACATAATCATACATATAAACAAATTTTAATTTCATAGATCCTAATTTCTTATACTGATTTTGTAAAAAGGACACTTAACTATACAATTAATAAATAAAATATTACAAAACATACACTTTACAATATAACTAATTACCAAATTACAACCAACATAACAATTGATACATCTAAAATCACTATATGATTCTCACACACATAAAATCACTATATTATTTAACTCAATTGTATTAATAAACTATATTTTTAAACTCAACATATAATTACATAATTTTACCTAAAAACATAGTATAAACAAATCCTAATTTCTTGTAGTGATTATAAAAAAGACATTTAATTAACTATACAATTTATAAATAAATAATTACAAAACATACATTTTAATAAATAAATAATTATCAACTTACAATCATATATCTTTCATATACACATACACATATACAAATTTATAAATTTATAAAAATTATTCTCATACATTCTAATTAAAAAAAAAAACAAAAAATTTCACATATAAACAATTCTGAAAAAAATTAAACTTAACTAAAACAATAATAACACATATAAACAATAATACAACAAATCTTAAAATTATAATCAACTATATCAACTAAATATCCAACAAATAAATATATATAATCAAACTTAACATATATCAACTAAGTATCACCAAAAAAGAAAAAGAAAGAAATATACCTTCACAATGTATATAGCCGGAGAAATCGTCGGAGGATATTGACCGGTGGCCGGATTCTGTAGAGAAATGAACAGATCGAGAACGAGAGAGATTCAGAGACTAGAAAATGGACAGATCGAGAGTCTAGAAAGAGAGATAGAGCTTGTACCTTGTGGTGGCCGCCGGAGAAAGATAGATAGAGCCGGAGACAGAGGGGGCCGGGAGGCAAAATCGATTAGCAGCCGGAGAAGAAGAGATGGAGCCGGAGACGAGTAAGAGCGCCGAAGGGGGCGGCGGATTTCGAGCCGGAGAGGAGCGGAGAAGGGCGCTGAAGGGGGGAGGGGGTTGGCGGCTGTTGGTATGCGACGAAGGTATAGGGTTAAAAGAAAATGGGTATTATTTTGGTGGGATAAAAGTAATTTAGCCTGAGAGGGAAAAGCACGCGGGTTTTTTTTTTTTACCCATTCCGCGACGACATGTCGTCGCAGAAAGTAAATGTCGTCGCGAATAATGCACTGTCGTCGCAGATGATGTTTGTCGTCGCAAAAAAAACTAATTTCTTGTAGTGCTAATGTTATAGAAGAGAGAACCAGTAATAGTTCAGTTGAGATTTATAAATAGTTGCTGCAACAAAATAAAACTTATTACATAATGTTGTAATTTTATAAGGGACAATATGGACAATTTTACAAACTTACCCGTCAAAGTATTGAAAACTAAACAAATGTTAATCCTAAGACGCCAATTAAGGACAAATTTAGTAAAAACTGTTAAAACGGAGACGAAATATTTAATTTACCTTAAACTTTTACACAGGTCACATCAATAATATAAAAAATGTTCAATCAAACAATTTTACTCAAGTAAAAAAAAATAAAAAATATTTTATATTAAGTTACATATAATGATTTAAATTTGCTGCTTTGGTTTGAATGATATTCTAACATTAACTTTCACTAACATAAAATCAACAATCCATAACACTATTTCGTAAAAATGATTTCATACGGCGGCACTTGCTTTCATTTCATGCAAATTGACTATGTAACACCCTAATATTTAAAAGGTAATTAACTTTGTGAAACAATTATAATTGCTAACTTAGGTGCAATATTTTTTAGTTAATTGCTAAATATTAGTGATAATTATATATATAAAGCTGACGGAGCAGAGAGAAAAAATATTCACGTGGCGCAATATTAGTGGTAAAAATTCAGGAATTAAGGCTGATTTGGCGCAATATAATTGGTTAAAATTCAGAAAATTAAGGCTGCTGATTTGACGCAATATAATTGGTTAAAATTCATAAATTTATGGGATTCCCCCCACTATTTTAGCTCGATGAGATTCCCCATAATTATCAAGATTTTTCTACATATTTTAATGTTTCTGCGATTAAAATATGTAGATTTTCTGGAAAAAAATAAAAAATGACAATAAAATTTTAAATTTTCACTGTTGCAAAAATAGTTGCAATCTGATTTATCAAGCTAAATAAAAATAACAAATCAAATTTAATCGGCTATTCAATAACTGAAATATTAAGATATGCATAAAAACATTGGATAATATCATAACTCAATATGCAGGAAAAAAGATTCAAACCTGAATAATAAATATACCCAGCAACATATTTATCAAGTTATCAATTTTTTATATAATTTGAAACCTGATAATTATTGAATGTTTATATAACGAGTTAAATGTAACCAACTATGAGATAAAACATGCTTTATTGAAGTTACGTACTAATATATATATATATACACACACACATACACACACAGAGTCGGTAGGCATAATCAATATTGATAAAAAAAACTACTATGAGATAAAACATGCTTTATTGAAGTTACGTACTAATATATATATATATATATATATATATATATATATATATATATATATATATATATATATATATATATATAAACACATACACACACAGAGTCGGTAGGCATAATCAATATTGATAAAAAAATGTTTGCGTGAAGAAAACTATATCGTTTCAAGATGAATTTCACGTATGCTAATCAACCAAATGTGGAGTCGAAGACGCTTTCAGCTCCGGCAGAAAATCTTCTTTAATATTCTTTCAATATTTTTAAAATGATGTACACATATACTTTAATACACATAGCATATATATGTTTTATATTTATGTTGTTGTTGGTTTTTCCTTTATTTCTGTATCAATTCAATGAACACACAGAGGTTACGAGACACACACAACACTCCGAGACTATTTAGTCTCGGAGCCTGACATTAACATGCAAACACATATATTCAAACACATAATCGCACACTGCACACACTCACAACTCATATCTTTATGTTTTTAACTTTTTCAGCAGCAACATAAGGTAGGATAAATGGCGATTGATACATACAATTGATCAATAAACATCCTTGCTAATTAAGTTGCCAAGGCCGAAGGCCATTTGACATTCTTGCCCATTTTTACGAACATAATCTAAGCTAAACACACCTGGACATCACACTAATAATGTATTTATTTTCTATTTTGATCTTATTTTCCAGCAGTAGAAATGCAAGGATTAATGACAATTAATACTTGCATTTGAACCAACAAACCACATAGAAATCAATTAAAGGTTAGGTCGAAGGCCAATTGGGCTTCTTGGCTAGCCCTTCTCGACAAAAACAGGAACTAACATACACATATGTAATTCACGCACAACACAAATACTTAAACATTCTGTCTTTTATCTAATTCAAGCAGCAAAATCAAATGGATAAAGGGCGATTGAGACACACAAATGGTCAACAAACACTCCAAGATAATTATGAATTCCAGATTGGCCACAAGCATTGATTTAAAATGATGGAAAATACTTGAGGAAAACATTTAACAAAATAGCAAGGTCAACAACTTGGCAAACCTTTATAGAAAATTAAATTGAAACTAAAAACATGATATACGAGTAGTTGAGTAATACAAGTTATATAATTTTTTCATGTAATAAGTGTCTTTCTTGTATTTGAATTGCATGTTTTTTTATGTTTTAAATTAGTTTGATGTATATTCTTAATTTTAAACATTGAAAGGAGATATCATAACGATATGTTGACTTTTAACGAACAGAATATAATAGTTCAAGAAAATATGATGTAAGGGTTAAAATGAAAAAATATATATTAAGAGACCAAAATTATATAACATGAAAATATAATGATTCTTTTCAATATTAACCCTAATATTTACGATAGATGAAACTAAGTTTAGATATAGCAAGTAAAATATGCAATATATTTGATGTTGTATTAATACTATACTGGAATGTAAATAAAATAATCTGACAACCAAAATATATGTGTGATTATAATGCAATTTTATTAGAATATGTAAAAAAATAAAGCAATCTTAACAATATCTTTAGATTTTCCAACATAAATTATATCAATAAAACTGACAATAATGGAGATTATAAAATTTTAAATAAACAAACCTCAAGTGTAATTGCGTGTAGTAATTTTCATGATAAAGTTAAATGTTTTTTTTTCATAACAAACAATGTATAAGAGTATATATGTATAGTCTTTCAAAATTAAATATTTTTTTCTTGTAATTGTTTAATTAAAAAAGTATTGATTTTGAAATAAATCACCCGAGCAACGCACGGGTATTCAACTAGTTGTTATTATTAGGAAATGATAAAAGAAAAATAAAATGTTGGTTTGTATTGAAATGACAAGAATAGTTAATTTACTTTGGCAATTAAATAATGATTTGTATGACGTAGGAATCGATTAATTTAGTATAATCATGTCAAAACTACTCATTTGGGTATTGAATTGTTAAATAAATGCAAGTTGTAGCTGCGTGGTTTGTATTTTAAATATAAGATGATTAGAGGAGGGGTTATGTGTGTGTGGGAGTTAAGTGGGAGGGGCAAAAGTGGCCAAACCTTCTCCTCTTAAAGTCGTTCACCACACACACTTGCACGCACTCACTTTCTTCTTGCAAAATTAGAGAGAAAATGGGAGGGAGAGCTAGGGTTTTGCATGGTTGATCATCAAGTTGAAGACTGAAGCTTAGAAATCACATCTTCATGTTATTTTTAAAGGTATAACACCTCCTCTCCATCTCTTACTTCATCCTTTCTCCATCTTCATTTATTGTTCTTCACTTTGAAGAATTTAGCCCTAAATGGGTTTATTAGATTGAGTTGGGAATTGACTCAAATATCAAGTGTAGGTTAATGTTTATGGTTTATATATGTATTTGGATCATAAATATGTGATTTGTTGGGTGGATTGGGTGATGTGAGTGGAAACCCAAATCGAAGCTCCATTTGAGCTTCAATGGTGGAAGTGGAAATTGTTGTGTTGATTTAGTATGTTTATATGTTATTTTGTGATTCAAATATGTTAAGTAGTGATATGATATGGATTTGACTCAAGTGGAAACTCATTTGGAGTTGGAATTCGGTGAACTTGGGTGAAACCCAAGTTGGAGCTTCATTTGAGCTTCAATGGTGTATGAAAGATAAATTACATCAAGATACATGTTTTATATGATAAATTATGAACCAAACATGCTATATATGGCAATGGAATTCAGTGAAATCTAGTAGGAACTCATTTGAAGTTTTGAAGGCTTAGTTTGGGTTTTGGCCACTTAGGAACTCAATTTGAGTTCATATGAATTCCATGGAATGTTATGTTATAATTATAATGTGTTTAGAAAGTATGTATTTATGTTATTAAAGTGTTTTTATGCATCAAATAACACAAAACACGTGCAAAGACACAATTTGGCGTTGTAAGTCTAAACTGCACACCACGTGTTCGGTGAAATGCTACAACGAGTTCCTAAGCATTTTGAAATTGGGTTTTAATGTTTAAATATGAACTGAATGCTTAAACATAACCTAAATATGTCTAATGTTGCTATGGAATTGATTAGAAAAGAATACAAGCTCAATTGAAGCTTGGTGTTGTCGGTTGGCGTTTTCGGCCATTCTAGAATTCGATTGGAGTTCATATGAATTCCATGGAATCATAGAATGCTTGAACATGATTCTATTATGTTTAGAGGTGTTAAAATGACCTAAATATGTTAATTATATTGTTGGTTAAACCCTTCAAAGTTTCATAACCATTCGATGCATTTTAGGGTCATTTTGGGGAGTTGAATGCTGAGAAAAGCGTGCAGGCAGGCCTGGGTGACAGCATTCACGGCGTGACCACCCCCAGGGTCACGCCATTACCAAGTTTCTGCAAAAAGCTTGATTTTGGTCGGTCGGGGGTCGATGTTTGGGTCTTATACTTGCAAACCACTTCTAAATTGAGAGTTTAAAAGGTTTGAGGGCCTTTGATCAATTCCGGAACTATAGGGCCTCATATGGACTTAGTGCTTTCGGTTTGATGTCTCATTACTCTTGGCCTGCTCTTAGAGGCTTATCTTTTGTTCGGGGGCTTATGTGTACACCTTATGAATGCTTATAGGTGAAATGAGTCGAAAGAGACTTGATCACAAGTCTTAGCCATCCTTGGGGATATTGAATCTTCGTGAGGAGGCTTGAGTTTCTTATTAAACCGATCACTGTGAGTTCTAGCGTTAGATTTTCATAAAGTCATATATGATGTACTTGTTGTTTCATGATTGATCATTCGTTATTGATTCATATTATGACATCATACTATCTGTCACTTATTCATTCGTTTCATTAATGCATGATTTATTCATATACTCGAGGCACTTTGGACCTCATTCGTTGATCATACTTGTCATTTGGACTCACATGGATATCCATTAATTATTCCCGGACCTTTTGGATGCAGGATGGCCGACGTACTTGAATTGTCGGAAGTCCCGACTATGATAGGGACAACCTCGTACTATGCTAGAGGCAACACCACACCCGACTATGATAGGGAACCCCATACTATGAAGGGGCATGTGGTACTTGATCGCATACTCTATGCACTTGAGTTATGTTGTTTGAAATCATTATGTTGATCATCCTTGCAGATACATTATGTTATATCTAATCTAGTAACTCACTCAACTTTGTTGACTCCCCTTAGTTGTTAAATTTTTCAGGAAAAAGGAAAGGGTCACGCTGGACCATCTTAATAGGGGATTGGAGCTTGCCTAGCGGCTCCATTATTTTGGTATATGGGTTGAGATGCTTGGGGTTGAGATTTAGCGGACTTCCGTTTTGATTTGGATGTTTAGACATTGTAGCCCTTGAACTTTGATCCATGATTCACCACAATTTGCATTTTGATAGGTGGTAAAGTGGGAAGAATCATGTTGATGGCTTGTGTATATTGAAAATTTAAATTTGACCACAATTCCGCAAGTATTTATTGTTAATTGTTCGTGAAACATCTATATTAGTTGGAAGGGTGTTTCAGACTATTTAAGACAACATCATAAAAAAATCTGAGGATTAAAGGTGAATTAATGAAACACCCTCACAAACTAAATAGGATATTTCACACACATTTAACAATAATTCATATATCAATACTTGCGGAATTAGCGTCAAATTTAATTTTTTCATAGATCAGAGTTATCAACATGAATCATCCCACTTTGCTACCCATAACGAGCAAAGTGTGATTATTCACGAATCAATGTATGTCGGGTTAGTATCTATCATTAATTACATATTACATATTGAATCAACTACTTTCATTCACATGTAATATCAAAAAGGAAGTCCACTACTCCCAAACCCGAGCCAACCAAAAACTATACCAAAAGATGGGGAGCTCTAAGCTAGCACCAACTGAATTCAATGAGACGGACCGGCCGGGCCCTTACCCTTGGCAGTGCCTGAAAAGGTTAACAACTAAAGGGTCAACATAAAGTTGAGTGAGTTACTAGATTAGATATAACACAATGTATATAGATGCAATGATAATCAACATAATGATTCCAAACGGCATAACTCAAGTGCACAAGATGAGCAATCAAATACCACATGCCCCTTCATAATGCGGGGTTCCCTATCATAGTCGGGCGTGGTGTTGCCTCTAGCATAGTCGAGGTTGTCCCTATCATAGTCGGGACTTCCGACAATTCAAGTACGTCGGAATCCGGCATCCAAAGGGCCATGAATAATCCATGGATATCCAGGTGAGTCCAAACGAAATGTATGATCAACAAATGAGGTCCAAGATGCCTCGAGTATACGAATAAGTCATGCATTAATGAAATGAATGAATAAGCAACAAACAATATAAGGCCATAGTATGAATCAACAATGAATGATCAATCATGGAGCAACAAGTACATCATATATGACTTTATGAAAATCTAGTGCTAGAACTCACAGTGATTGGTTATCAAGATTTCAAGGCCTTCCAATATAACTACAATAGCCCCCAGAATGGCTTAGACTTGTGACCAAGCCTCTTTCGACTCAATTCACCTATAAGCATTTATAAGGCGTACACATAAGCTCCTGAACACAATATAAGACTCTAATAGTGTCCTATTAGTGATGGGACCTAAAACCGAAAGCACTAAGTCCAATTGAGGCCCTTGGAGTTTCGGAACTGATCAAAGGCCCTCAAACCCTTAAAACACTTAATTTAGAAGTGTTTTGCAAGTATAAGACCCAAGCATTGACCCCCGACCGACCAAAATCAATTTTGTGGGCAGAAGGTTGGTCATGGCGTGACCACTGTGACCACTGTGCCAGACAGGTCCCAACTTCATTTTTTTGAAAAAAATGCACACCAAACTCCTCAAAACTTCCATCAATGCTTCTAACATTCAAAAAGGACTTTACCAACAATATATTTAGCATATTAAGGTCACTTAAAACCCTCTAAACATAATAGAATCATTTCATAACATTCCATGATTCCATGGATCTCATACGGACTCCGAACGAGTCCGAAAATGACCGAAAGCTCCAACCGACAACACCAAGCTCTAATTGAGCTCATATTCAATTCCAACCATTCCCATAGCATTATTAAACATATTTGGGCTATGTTTAGACCTTCAATTTACATTTAAGCATTAAAACTTGTAAGGTCTACCTAACACAGATCTATCTAGACGCGGAACCGTCAACGAGTGCGGAATCCTCGTTAACGGGTAGACGGTAACAACACTCACCAGAAACACGGAGACTATCAGAAGCTGCACGAACTACACAAGCACGAGCCAACGAACTGATTCTCTCCGAAACACCACTCACGCTGATGATAAACTCGAAATCGCTTAATGCTTAATCACTCTCGAATTCTGCAAAAAGTCTGATAATTAATCGAGTCTATCCCTAATTATAGAGGCTAATTCAAGTCTGTTATGGGCCAAACTCGAATCCGGCCCAAGGCCCATTCGAGTTTGTCCCATCTGACATTCTCGAATCTGCCACACAACACATTCGAATCTGCCCAATTGATTTATTCGAATCTGACCTAGATTCGAATCTTAGTCCTTTGAGGATTCGAATTTACTCATTCAATTAATTAACTTAGACTAGAAACTTATGTCTTTAACTTATGTTTGATTTTATCTTTGATCTTTATGTTTGAACTTCTTGTAATGCGTTACATTAAGTTCAAACACACAATCAATAATTATCAACCATATAAAAACATATATATCAAACACTAGTTAATTCCCAATACTTTGAATATTACTTAAACCAAAATGTTAGATCGCTTAGACTGCTATCGTCACACAGGGTGTACCAACAGACTCCCCCTTGACGATAGCTTCTAACTATTTACATCAAGTTTAAGTACTAGAACTATATATACTACTGCCTGCATATAAACCAGCATCTATACAAACTTTTACTACCTTCTGGAACTTCCTGGCTTCAGATCTCCATGCTTCAATAAAGAAGACAGGTTGATCATGTAGCTTCTTCAGGTCGTCCTTCGATAGATTTATTAAGTGCAGTGGATCATACACTCTCAAAATCACTTTGTCCTGTGTATCTTCCATGACTGCTTCTGCTGTGTCATTATCGACGTACCACCATTTCATGTTGCTCAAAATATTCTGTGGCATCGATTTCATAAGCACCCTTTTCAAGCATTTGACTGGTTTATAAACCATTCTGGCCCAAGTCCTTCCCGTATGAGGATCTATCCTTGATCCATCCTCTACTCTTTTGCCTGATCTCGGCTTAAGTCTTTCAAACTTTCCCGAACGACCCTCTTTTCTTATTATTTTTGCCATAACTTCAGCATACGGGTCCTCGCCGATATTGATCAGTTCTTTTCATGCTAATTCCTTTACTTCAATCTTGGGCAGTGTATTGAATGCTTTCAGTGTTCGCCTCAAGTATTGGAGGCCATCTCTTCTTTTCAAAATAAACAGCTGCAGTTCTCGGTCAAAGAACCAGCTTATGATCCCTCCTGAGAAATTTTCAGCACCCGGAATTCTCATCTTCTTTTTCATCTTCAGCTGTTCTTTCTTTTCTTCCTTTTTGAACCAAAGCTTTATCAACTCAGCTCTAGATGGCTCTTTCTCTGCTTCTTCAAGTTCTGTGTCTTCGACTGAGGCTATCTTGATGTCATCTATATCAATCACATTGTGATTATTGCCCACATATAATTCCGTGATAGGTTGTGAGTTTATGATCACCTCGTTGACGTTATCGTCCTCGTCCTCTATCACTTCGTCGTCAGATTTCCAATCAACAATCTCCTCAGGAATGAATTCCCCTTCCTCCAACTCTTCTATTTCATCTTCAAAGTCAAATTCCATTAGCTCTTCCTCAATGTCTTTTAGCGCATCTATCATATCGCTATCCAAAGTTCTTGAAGAACCAGCCTCTCCTCCTTCACCTTCTGCTTGACTTGGCTCCCCCTGAGACTGAGCAGCCTGAGCAGCAGAAAAATCTACTGGCTCATTCTGTCTTTGAGAGCTGGGATCATTGCCTTGGTTATCTTCATTATCATCATCCTTCCTGCCCACTTCTTGATCTCGGCACGATGTCTCCCCCTGAGCCTGTAAATTTTTCATTAATTGCTCAACTAGGGAGCGCATCGATCTTAGCTCAGCCGCTTGATCAGTGACAAACGTCTTTAGCTCTAAGTTCTCTTCCTGAACTTTTTCCACAATCTTCTTTAGATCGGCATTCTCGTTATCAAGATTTGCGTTGTGAGTCTGAATCTCACCGATTGCCTTTGTTAGGCTTAAGATCTGGATATTTTGGAAGTCAACTCGAGCTTTTAGCTGCAGAAATCTTTGATTGTCGGCGTATGTGGATGAGGTTGATGGGATGGATTGAATTGGAGTTGGAATGATCGGCGAAGGGATGTATGGTTCATCATGAGGTGGTGATGGTGGAATGGTGGTTTGAGGTTCCTGAGGTTGAGAAATTTGAGGTTGTTCTGCTGAGGTGAAGAGGATCCTTGCATAAATCTATGACATTTGGCCCGTTGCCTTGTCACTAACGGTGCAACCTCTTCTTATTCAAAATCGGAGTCATCAGACTCTCTTGATGCTCGCCTCCTTGAAGCTTCTTCATTAACTACTAACCGTGATCCATAAGTTCCTATTTGAACATGAGGGTCTGTAGATACTGACTCTGGAGCTTCAACTTCTATTTCCTCCATTTCGTCTGACTCAGTTGCCGATGATGACAAGTCATTACCAGTTTGTTCTGGTTCATACTCATCAACATCCCTCAACACATCATCTTCTCCCTCTGGAGGCTCTAGCAATTCTCCAACCAATGCTGCAGATATTTCTTCATTGGCATGAGGACCAGCTTCCCAAATTTCATGCAACGTCTGACACAACTGATCAGATTCAATTGGGATATTCGAAGGCCCTGCATCCTGTACCTCTTGCTGTTGATTTGTAGAAGGCCTAGATGCCTGAGTCTGACTCGCAGTAGCTCTTTGTCTTCGCCTTTGTTGTTGTGCTTGTGGTGGCTGTGGTTGTTGTTGTGGCTGACCAGGCTGAACTTCCACTACACCTGCCCATTTGGCAGTATCTGGTGCTTCAAAATTCCTATCTTAAACAGCTCCAAACAACGGTCGCTCGACCGGAACCGCCAACCTTCCTCTGTGCGAGGAGCAATCAGCAAAAATTCTTTTATCCATCACCGCGACACTTTGGATTTCATTGTGCGGCGGCAAATTCGGCAAGAAATGCCTTATGAGCATCATTATGAATCGAGGATACAGCAGAAATTGTTGCTGCTCTGGAGCCGAGATTTGATGGACGAATTCTGAAAAAAAACATCTAAGAAAAGCTGAATGGCCGATTATACACTAAAGCGATCATCCCAGATTGGATCTTCGAGACGATATAATCAAAACCAGCTTTCTTTGCCACGAAACAAACCATGAAAACATGAGCCAAAAATCTCCATTGGCCAATAAGCCCGCTCTTCATGTACGAAGTCTTCGTAACATCTAAACTGTAGCCCATTCTCTGAAAAGCCGCTTGCCTAATACTTAGGGGAAAATCAATAGGCCCAGACTCCTCTTCCGGAGATCCTAGCTGCAAAACTTGACGCAGCATATCGGCAGAAAACACCAACGGTTGCCCTGCGATCCTTGTTCTCAGCACTGTCGAAGTGACAGAGCAGTCCACCTGAAGATGATCATAGAACTGACGAACATAGGGAATAACAATCTGAATATTGTGAGACAATGCAAAAGCAATCCTAGATTCTACAAGGAAATCCATCATTTGACGAAATCCCTGCGCCTCAGGGATATGATGGTCGGGGGGAATGACCATATTGTGCTTCGGCACAAATACTCGAACAGCCATATCTGCACAATAGATAAACTATTAGAATTAATAAAAATCAATAAACTTGCCTAAATTCAAATTTGTTTATTTTGAACTTGATTAAGTACAAAATCCAACACAAAAGAATTTCTACAAGTTTAATAAAATTTAAATAAAATAATTCAAATAGAGTAACAGATTCGAATAGACAGAATCGAAGACTCCCTATGTCGAGTTTGATGACAGATTCGAATGACATGGTCTTCTCGAGTTTACTGACAAACTCGAGAACGTTCATGAACAGATTCGAAAGGTCGTCGTCCAACTCTTCAACAATACCCATGATTTTAACCATTTTGAACTTAGAAAATCACATACATTAGTCCAACTAGGTTCTAATCACTGAATTTTGCCTTTAATTTGACTATTTACTGGTCCAAACTTTGTAATTTTGGAAAACACGACTTAGACCCATAAACCTTCAAAAATCGATGATTTTGGCTTAAATGGTGTATAAAACTACATGAATCTTGTACAACCAAGGTGATTATACCTAGATATATCAGTAGAATCGAACACCCAAGTAAGAAACTCGACAGATTGTCGTTTTTGTGGAAATCGGTAGATTCGAGGTCGCCGGATAGATTCGAGAGGGTAGATTCGAAAACAGATAGGAGTAATGACAGTTACTGTTACCTATTTATAATACCAACCTTCGAATCTATGGCCAAAGTCGAATCTACTGATAGATTCGAAAACCACCCAATTTCGAGTTTGTCCTAACCTCGAATTACACCAAACACTTAGAAAAATTTCGAAAATTTTGAAATAACTTCAATTTTTTCAACCTTTTCAACGGTATTGTGTAACAAGATAAACTATGCCAAATCTTTTACCCTAAGCACAGGATATTTCACGCAGTGTTTATTTTATCCCACTATGAATGCACCCTCAGTAATTTTTGACATTTTTCCTAAGTAAAAATAAAATAAAATAAACTAAGATAAAATAAAATAAAATAAGTAAAAAATTTTAAAATTTGACCAAAAACTTAACTTAGACTTAAACTATACTTATTAAAATTTACAACCTATGCTAAACTCGAAACACAATATTTTTTATGAGTATAGTCAAAGAAAGGTTCAATCAGATAGCGGTGTTAGATACTCACTTTCAGTACTTAAACTTTCACCCTTAGGAATTTTTGATTCCTTTGATTGTTTGTCGTGACATACCCATTTAGCCGATTGTTGGTATTTACCCCTTTAAACATGCTACATTTCGGAATATCCCTTGGCATTTTTATTTATCATGAAATTATCTTACGTGACTCAGACATAGACATACTTTTATGATCAAGGCATACAGACTAAGATTCTAACTTGTTGGTATTTGCAAACTTTCTTTAAAAGACAAACATCGGACACAGGTCTGTATTTTCATACAACAAAGTGTCTTAGTTTGACTTAAAGTTTATTTTAAAGCTAGCAAGACAGCGGTGACAGGTCTGTACCGACGTACAACAAAGCGACTTATCTTGCTAACCCGAATCTAAACAGAGGCAACAGGTCTGTACTTACGTACAACAGAGTTACATGTTTTCGACTCTCAATTTTGTATGATTTTTCTATTCTTTCCATTTTAAGATGTATTTGATGATGCTATACATCCCCAGAAAGTTTGCATACCTCATTTAGACTCAAAGTTTGTATGTCTTGTACATAAAAATTAAGACCGATTGGTCATACGTCTAAGTTAGCGACACGCTTGACTTTTTCTTGAATATTTTATTAGCCTTGAGATTCCCTATATGTATTATGCCTACCAACACATCAAACTAAAATTAAGTATAACACTTAGAATTTAGTTGCATTATGTGTGAAAGCCTAAACACTTAGAGTTTGTAACGACTGTGCTAATTTTCGTCACTTTGAACCTATGCATCTAAGACTTAACTCTTTTTCTGATATTCTCTTTTTTTTTGTATTTTTATGATTTTCTCTCTTTTTTCTTTTGTTTTTCATAAGAAATAGCAATAAAAGAAGATAACCTACTAACTTACTAAAAATAGAAACTTACTAAAAATAGAAACTATCCTAAATTAGCAGACTTACTATAAAAAGAAAGAAATACTACTTCTATAAAAGGAAATAAACTACCACTAAGGTCAAATTACTCTGCGTTGCGCATTCCATTTAGTTGAATTAAATATTCAAACCGTGACTTATCAAATGCTTTGGTAAATAAATCTGCATTATTATCATCCGTCGCCACTTTTACCAATTTGATTAAGTTCTTTTCAGCACAATCACGAATAAAATGATGCCTAATGTCTATGTGCTTTGTTTTACTATGTTTAACTGGATTGTTACTTATTGCGATAGTAGACTGGTTATCTATCCTAATAGGAGTTTGAGTATAAGCCAAACTGTAATCCCACAATTGTTGGTGTATCCACAGAACCTGTGAGCAGCAACTACCAGCAGCAACATACTCGGCCTCGCACGTTGACACGGCTACCGACGTCTGTTTCTTGATTGCCAGGATACCAATCTCCCTCCTAGGAATTGACAACCTCCAGTTGTTGATTTGCGTGTCAAGCTGCATCCTCCGTAGTCAGAATCCGTGAATGCCTCCAACTCTAGATCTCCCTCCGCGTGATACCAAAGTCCCAGCTTCGGTTTCGACTTGAGGTATCGTAGAATCCGCTTCACAGCTTTCATGTGCATCTCCTTCGGATTAGCTTGAAACCTAGCACAAATACACACAGCAAACATGATGTCAGGTCTTGAAGCAGTTAAATACATAAGTGATCCAATCATGGCCCGATATAATGTCGGATCCACATCGGTATCACTTTCAGTACCCGGTCCGAGATTGTGATTCACTTGAATCGGCGTGCTGAAATGGGCAGTCAATTTTGTTCCTTCCATCCCGAAACGTTCCAATATGTCATAGACATACTTCGTCTGATGGATAAACATCCCTTCCTTCTTCTGGTCAACTTGTAACCCCAAAAAGAAAGTTAACTCTCCCATAGCACTCATCTCGAACTTAGACTTCATCACCTTCTCGAAATCTTTGCACATCTGTTCGTCTGATGATCCAAAAATGATATCATCGACGTACACTTGTACCAAGATAAAATGTTCTCCCTTCCTCTTAACAAACAGAGTACTATCTATCCTACCCCTTTCAAACCCGTTCTCTAATAAATGGTTGGATAGAGTCTCATACCACGCCCTTGGTGCTTGATGCAATCCATATAGAGCCTTATCTAAGTGATATACTCTATTAGGATATTTTGGATCTGTAAATCCAGGCGGTTGTTCTACATACACCAACTCCTTCACTTTCCCATATAGGAAAGCACTTTTAACATCTAATTGATATACCTTAAATCCCTTGAAGGAGGCAAAAGCTAGAAACAACCTAATGGCTTCCAGCCTTGCTACTGGTGCAAACACCTCATTGTAATCGATTCCCTCCTCTTGGTTGAAACCCTTTACAACTAGCCTAGCCTTGTTGCGTGTGACTATACCCCGATCGTCTCTTTTGCACTTAAAAACCCATTTGGTTCCTATGGCAACTTCCCCTCGAGGTAATGGAACTAACTCCCACACTTCTAGTTTCCTAAACTGCGAGAGTTCTTCCTGCATCGCTTCAACCCAGGAGTTATCCTTAAGTGCCATTTGCACATTCTTAGGCTCTACTTGCGATATGAAACAAGAATAGAGACATGTGTGATATGCCTCGGAGTCATTTATCATCGACAACAACACAGTGTTGTTATTTAAACTACTCCTAGTCTTCACACCCTCGTTAGGATTTCCTATGATGCTTTCTATAGGATGGTTCTTGTTGATCCTAGAGGTCTCTATCTCATCAACCCTTAGATTACCTCCTAAGTTAGATCCTATCTCACCTAACGGGGGAACATCCTCAGATTCCACATTTTCCTCCTCGTGGACAGTTTCCTCAGAGTTGGAATTTGTTGTCTGAGTCTGGTTCTCAGTTGAAGGTGCTTCAGGAACATTGACTTCTGGAGATCTATCTACAGTCGAAGTAGGCTCGGATGTGGATTCAAACGTAGTCCTCGGAAAGGTATGACCATCGTCATTCAGATGCAACGTCGCCATGTCCTTTTCGATTGTACCTGCATTTTCATCCAAAGGAATGTTAAATGACTCAAATAATTTATCATAGTCAAATATCCATTCCGGACTTGTTTGGGGTTCATGTGTATAACTTGTGACTTCAATGTTATACACAATTTTCACTGTACCATTTGTTTTGTTAAAAACCCATTTGTTTGGTGAGTTCGACACATAACCTAGGAAGTATCTTTCGTCAGCCTTTTCACCAAACTTAGGTTGATGTTTTGTTCGCAGTAAAGTACATGGTACCCAAACGGTTCGAAGCCAGTTAAATTAGGTGGCCGTTTATTCAAAATTTCATAACAGGTTTTGTTTAAAGATTTGACAGTTAGGACCCTGTTTAAAATGTGACATGCGGTATTCACTGCCTCCCCCCAAAACATGGTAGGAAGCTTTGAATCCGAAAACATAGTCCTAGCTGCCTCAATTAGTGTCCTGTTTTTACGCTCGGCCACCCCATTTTGTTGAGGCTCATATGGTGCACTAAATTGATGCACTATGCCCTTTGAGAGGCAATATACACCAATTACAGTGTTTTTGAACTCAGTTCCATTATCACTACGTATTCTTTTAACCCGTGTTCCGTAGGAATTCTCCACTTGGTCTAAGAACCCAATGAGCTTGGAAGCCGTCTCGTCCTTTGTACCTAGAAATAAAACCCAAGAAAATCGTGAGTAATCGTCAGTGATAACCAAACAATACCAACTACCTCCTATACTCCTTTTGTTGATTGGTCCGAAAAGATCCATGTGCAACAAGTCGAATGTTGAGGTTATGGAGTTCTGCGTCTTGGACTTGTGTGCCTTCTTATGTTGTTTGCCCTTCTTGCATGGCAGACACTTGTCCTCGAACTGAAAGCTCTTCATAGGCACACCTTGCACCAGTCCATTCTTCGTTATGTAGTTCATTTTTCTTAGGTGCAAGTGAGCCATGCGTCTGTGCCACAGTACCGATTCCGTCTCCGAAGCTTTGGATAATATACAAATTGGCCCCATCGAAGTCTCCGGCTTGTTCATATCAAGCATGTACAAGTCATTCTTCCTTGGTGCCCGCATCAATACCCATTCTTCAGGAATCTTGAATCCCGGTTTTAGCACTAACGCTTCAGTGTCAGTGAACAACACTGAATTCTTCTTGTCACAGATTTGAGATACACTAATGAGATTGTGAACCAGTTTATCAACGTGATAAACTTGGTCCAACTTGATCGTCCCATTAGTGACCACTCCGGTACCCGTGATGTTTCCTCCCTTGTTTCCCGCGAATGATACAAATCCCCGATTCCCACCCTTGAAGTCTGTGAGGAGACTTCTTTCCCCTGTCATGTGCCTGGAGCATCCACTATCGACGAACCATTTGTTGTTTGGACCTGTGGTAAGCTCCTGCACATGAAAGAAAATAGGTTAGTTATCACGGGGAACCCAAGCCATAACTGACTTGGTTATACCATTCTCGTCCACATACTTAAACTCTTTCAAATACCCATCTCGCCTTTCAGGTGACTTGGGTCGTTGAACAGGAGTTTGTTGTGGTGTCGAGTGATGTAAATTCACTCTCTGCCTTTGAGTAGGCATTTTTTGTGGAGCTCTAGAATACTTCCTATTATATTGCATTTCGGACTGTGATCCCTGAGCTCTAACCGGTGCGTAATGTCTAACAGGAGTATGAGACCTAACTGGAGTGTGTGCCCTGCTAGGTGTGGTGCTCCTATAGACTTGTTGAGGTGCTGACCTAGGTTGATTAATGACACGATTCGGTGAATTTGTCCTAACCACTTCCTTTGGTCCAACCTTTACCGGTGTTTGTTTCACAACTTGTTTTGGTGCGGCCTGCACAGTTTTCTCGGTACTCTGAGAACTACTAGTGCTCGTCACATTTGTTGAGGGCTTTACAGGTGTTGGGTGCACTGTCTTAGGTGTAACCTCGGCTTTCCTAAGCGGACAGTGAGAAGCAACATGCCCATTTTCATGACATCTAAAGCAAGACATCTTATCTATGGACTTCTTGTGTGTTCCCTTAGACTTAGGTGTCTCACTAGTGTCTTGGTCCTGTTGAACATCTATCGCGACTGGTTCATCGTCCTGATCATTAAAATCAATTTTATGTTTTCCTGCAGTTGTTTCACTGGAGGAAGACACAAATTTGACTTTCTTAACCTTGACGGTTGTATCAGTCACCTTAGGTGTATTTTCTACTACAGGCTCAGATATAGGTGCAGGTATGTCCTCTAAGTCTACTGATTTATCAGTTTTCTCCTGAGGTTGAGGCACATAGTTTGCATTAAAAGGTGGAGGAATTTCATGAAATCCTAGACCTACAGGCTTTTTAGACTGGCGTTGAGCGTCTAAAACTTTCCCTAGGTTCAGGCTTGAATTCCTAAACTTCTCTAGCTTACTATTGGCCTCGACTACCTTTACCTTTGTTTCAGCTAGCTCTATGTCTTTGTCCTTAAGACTTTTGGTCAAGGCCTCTACATGCTCATACATAAGCTCTAACCTAACACACTGCTCACTCAGTTTGTCTTTCAGAACTATTACATCTTGAGCATCAGCCTTAAGTTTTTCTTTAAGATCTTGCTTAATATCGTTTAGGCTAGCGTTATCAGCCTTTAATGACTCATTTTGAGCAGTTATGGTTTTATGCGATTCTAAGACTAGATTTAACCTATCGTTAGAAGTAACACACAATACACATAAATCATGAAAAAGAGAGTAAGTCAGGCTAACCTTTGCGTTATCAGATTCCACGTTGGCCATTTGAGCGGCAAACTCCAGAAGCGTCTGATCATTCGTCTTTTCCACCCACATCGGACTGCTGTCCCTTGTGGTCTGCTCTTCACCTTCACACCCATTCTCCGTGACTTCAGCCATAAAAGCCCGAGCATTTGATTCTGGATGTGAGCTCCAGTCGTAAGTACCATCTAGCTGTCTGTCTGAAGTGACATTTGATAGTAGACCAGCTAGATTGGCTTGACCGGCAGATGAACTCGGAAGGTATCGTTGTTGGGACTGATTCTGAAACTGTCCCTGATGCTGGTTCTACCCTTGGTACGTATCTACCTTTGGTCTCTGACATTCTCTGGCGAAGTGTCCCAGACCTTGACAGTTGTAGCACTTGACCTTGGATTTATCAAATCCAATCCCCTTATTGTTCATTGTCAGATTCCTCCCAGTTCTTTTGATGAATCTCTTAACCCGTTGGGTTACCATGGCCAGTTGCCATTTTAGATCCATTTCCTCAAGATCGTCAGGGTCGACCTGATCATAGTCTTCATCCCAGAGAGCAGGATCGTTAATTTTTCCCTGAACGCAGTTCCCGTAAGCAGCCACAAATGAAGCAAGCAAGTTCAAATGTTCTTCCGCTGATTTAGCGCTCATGGGCATCTTAGAATAGCTCTGAGATGTCGTCGCCTGTGCTGCTTGAGGTTGCTGTTCTTCTGATCTTCCCAACCCTAAGAACGCTCTGTTCAGTGTGTCATCAGACTCTGCTGGTGACGACGTTTCTCCGGTGAAAAACGCGGTAGCAGTCTTCAGATCGGCGGTCGCTGAAGGTTTTGTTGATTTTCCAAAATACATTGCTGGATTCTGGACTTGTTCGTAATCAGTTTCGGCCTTCAGTAGCTCGAAATGATAAGCTCGCAACGTTCCCACAATATCCTCCAGAGATTGGGTATAATACTTATCCTCATTAAGCTTTATCATTGCCACATACATAGCCCATTTGGCTGGTAAGGCATCAAGAAGCTTATTGTTCTTGTCGGTGTCAGAATACTCAATCCCGTGACTTTCAAGCTCCGTCAATAGATGATAAAATCGGGTGATGGTATCATCCAACTGTTCATCCTTCAACGTCTTGAAAATCGCAAACTGTTGTTTCAACAGCTCCGTACGCTTTCTTCGAACCCTAGGATTACCCTCACACCTATTTTCTAGAGACTCCCAAAGTTCCTTAGATGTCTTCTGAGTCCTAAATGTGTGTAGTATATCCTGAGGCAACGCCATTCGAATTATCGAGAAAGCTTTGTTCTCGGCTTCATACAGTTTCTTATCATCCTCCTTCATCATTTGGTATGATAAGACTCTCTGACGGCCTTCAACTTCAGAAATTGGTGGAACGTATCCTTCGTCAATACATACCCACATGCGCATGTCATTAAAACGCACAAAATCGGTAAACCGATCTTTCCACCAATAATAATCCTCGAGTTTCATCAGCTTAGGCGGAGGGTTTGCCTTCCCGACCTCATGGTCCATTTCCAGGAATTTTTGAAGATTTGACATCTTTTCGAAAGTAATTGAATTGAACTTAATTAATTTAATTCGAAACTAATTTGAGTTAATTCTTTCGAATCTGGATTGATTCGAATATAATTAAAGTTAAATTTATTTGGGATTAAATTCGATTAAGTTTTGGTCATTCAATTAGAGTCGAAACTAATGACAGATTCGAAATTCCTCAGATTCGAAGGTCAAGGCAAACTCGAATACTCAGCAGATTCGAAACCCTATTCAATTCTAGTCCAAACTCGAATTAAACTCGAGTGTCAATAGACTCGAGACCCTATTCGAAACTAGCACAATCTCAAATTAGATTCGAAAACACTCTGTATCAAACTCGAAAGGAGCGGATTTGGTTAGACTCGAGACTAAATGAAACCCTAATTACTCCTAATAGATTCGAGCGCCGCAAACTCGAAAAACGGCTAATACTTTGATTTTTTAACGTTTTGCAGATTAAATCAATATTTTTACAACGAAAAATATTGATTTCGATCAAAAACGTGAAAAACACAAAGTATTTCCCGGATGACAGTTTGTTAAGCTCGAAGAACACGAAAAACACGAAAATGAGTGAAAAAAAAACCGTCCAAAAGCGTCAAGAAACCTAGGATATATCTTGATGATCACGAAGAACACCAAGAACACCCCGTAGTCTCTGATACCACTTGTAAGGTCTACCTAACACAGATCTATCTAGACGAGGAACCGTCAACGAGTGCGGAATCCTCGTTAACGGGTAGACGGTAACAACACTCACCAGAAACACGGAGACTATCAGAAGCTGCACGAACTACACAAGCACGAGCCTACGAACTGATTCTCTCCAAAACACCACTCACGCTGATGATAAACTCGTAATCGCTTAATGCTTAATCACTCTCGAATTCTGCAAAAAGTCTGATAATTAATCGAGTCTATCCCTAATTATAGAGGCTAATTCGAGTCTGTTATGGACCAAACTCGAATCCGGCCCAAGGCCCATTCGAGTTTGTCCCATCTGACATTCTCGAATTTGCCACACAACACATTCGAATCTGCCCAATTGACTTATTCGAATCTGGCCTAGATTCGAATCTTAGTCCTTTGAGGATTCGAATTTACTCATTCAATTAATTAACTTAGACTAGAAACTTATGTCTTTAACTTATGTTTGATTTTATCTTTGATCTTTATGTTTGAACTTCTTGTAATGCGTTACATTAAGTTCAAACACACAATCAATAATAATTATCAACCATATAAAAACATATACATCAAACACTAGTTAATTCCCAATACTTTGAATATTACTTAAACCAAAATGTTAGATCGCTTAGACTGCTATCGTCACACAGGGTGTACCAACAAAACTCAATCCCATAATGCTTTGGAACTCGTTGGGGCATTTCACCGAACACTTGGTGTGCGGTTTGGGCCTAAAACGCCAAATTGAGTTCTTGCACGTGTTTTGCGTTACCCAACATACGAACTCAAACCGAGTTCTTAAACAGCCAAAACACAACTAAGTCTTCAAAACTCCAATTGAGTTCCCACTAGCTTCCATTCAACTCCATGGCTATAAATAACACATTTGACACATAGTTTATCATATGGAATATGCAAGAACACCATAAACCCATTTCCATTCACCATTGGAGCTCAAATGGAGCTCCAACTTGGTTTTCATTCCATATCACTAACACACCCAATCAATCTCATATTTATGACTCAAATACCTTTATAAACTATAAATATTACCATATTCATGATATTGGAGTCATTTGCCAACTCCACCACAAAAACTTACTTAGGTCCAACTTGAAGAACAACAATGGAGATGAAGAGAAGATGAAGGGAATGTGTTATACCTTCAAAGATGATACCAAAATGATAAAAATTTAGCCTTCAATCTTCAATCTTTGCTCACCCAAGCAAAACCCTAGAAATTCTTCTTCTTCTTTTCTCCCAAGTCTTGCAAAATGAAATGTTGTGTGTGGGTGTGTCCTCTTGGACGAATTTGAAGAAGAAAAGGGAGGGGGTTTTGGCCTTTGGCCACCCCCAACCCTCCATCTATGCACAAATATGCAATACACCCCCTTCCCACTAAGTCTTTCAATTTCATTTCAATAAAATACAAACCATAATACCTTAATTCATGTTTAAGCTAATTATCACAAAGTATTACATTAAATAACTCAAATATTGTGACTAGCTATTATTTAATTGTCTTACAAATTTTGGGGTGTTACAATTCCTCCCCACTTTTTTAGAATTCCGCCCACGGAATCAATTCGACCCAAACAACGCCGGATATTTGGCCTTCATTTCGGCCTTTGTCTCCCATGTCAACATAGAGCCTCGATGATGTTTCCAACACACCAACACCATCTCGATCTATTTGTTTCTCAACTTGGTGGTCTTCTCGCTCAAAATGGCTTCCGGCTCTTCAATATACGGAAGCTTCTCATTTATGTGCACATCATTCAACGGGATGGTCACATCGGGATTCATAGGGCTCTTTTTCAGATAACTCACATGAAAGGTGTCATGGATACCCGCAAGCTCCTTCGGCAAATCTAATTTATAAGCTTGGGCTCCAATACGTTCTATGACCTTAAAAGGTCCAACATATCGTGGACTCAACTTCTCACGCTTTCCAAATCTCATAACACCCTTCCATGGAGACACTTTCAACATCACAGAATCTCCGACATTGAACTCCACATTCTTGTGGCGCTTATCAGAATAAGACTTCTTGCGATCTTGTGCGGCTTTAATTCGCTCCCGAATTATCTGAATCTTTTCATTCATTTCTTGAAGTAACTCGGGTCCTGCCAACGGTTTCTCGCCCGCTTCGCGCCAACAAGTTGGGGTTTTACACTTGCGACCATACAACGACTCGTAAGGTGCCGAAGAGTGATAACTGTTGTTATAGGCAAACTCTACGAGTGGCAAGTGTGTATCCCAGTTTCCTCCGAACTCAATCACACATGCCCGAAGCATGTCTTCCATCGTTTGATTGGTCTGTTCAGTTTGGCCATCTATCTGGGGACAGAAAGCCGTACTCAAATTTACACGAGTCCCCAACTGTTCTTGCATACTCTGCCAAAACCGTGAGGTGAACCACGAATCGCGATCAGAGACGATGGATTTTGGGATTCCATGCTGCACGATAATTTGATCAATGTGCATCTTTGCTAGACGTTCTAACGGATAATTCTCCCGAATGGGCAGAAAGTGCGCGGACTTCGTCAACTGATCAACAATAACGCAAATTGCATCATGCTGTCGTTGGGTTTTCGGTAGCTTCACAACGAAATCCATTGTAATGTGATCCCATTTCCATTCCGGTATCTCAAGCGGGGCTACATATTACCGGATGGTTTTTGATGTTCGGCCTTAACTTGCAAACACGTTAAGCACCGTTCCACATGATTCCTGACATCTCTTTTCATTCCGGGCCACCAATACTCCATCTTCAAGTCTTGATACATTTTTACACTTCCCGGATGAATTGAGAATTTCGAATTG
The DNA here is from genome assembly GCA_020465985.1 of Centrapalus pauciflorus. Lineage (NCBI taxonomy): Eukaryota > Viridiplantae > Streptophyta > Magnoliopsida > Asterales > Asteraceae > Centrapalus > Centrapalus pauciflorus. The sequence goes on along the minus strand of JAANYP010005401.1, from coordinate 106,819 downwards.
TGGGCCTTTTTAAGGATCACACCACGAACGCCACCAAGTTTTGGTACCCAAATACGGCCTTTAAACAGTTTCAAGTCATTATTCCCAACTGTCAACAAGGCTAATTGGCCGACCATTCTCCCAGCTTTCACATTTTCTTCCTTGATAGCTTCTACTTGTCATTTCCTAATGCCATCAATAATGGTAGAAGTTACCACTACGTGAGTGAGCACGTAGCAAGTAGCCTCCGGGTAGCGCTTTCTGCTCAAGGCATCAGCTACAACATTAGCCTTTCCCGGATGATAAAGGATCTCACAATCGAAATTCGTAGGTGGTGGTAGCCAAAGCGAGAGAGAGAGAGAGAGAGAGAGAGAGAGAGAGAGAGAGAACGTGGAGGTAACGATCTGGATATGAGAATAAAAACAATGGTAAGAAATAGTTCATAAAGTTTGTTACCTAATGTTATAGAAGAGAGAACCAAAAATAGTTGAATTCAAATTTATAAATAGTTTGCTGCAACAGAATAAAGTGTATTACATAATGTTATATTTTTATATAGGACAATATGGACAATTTTACAAACTTACCCGTCAAAGTATCAAAAGCTTAACAAATTGTCAAGCGTCGATTAAGGACAACATTCGTAATTTCTATTAAAACAGAGACGGAACCTTTAATTTATTTTAAACTTTATACATTTGTTACATCAATAATATAAAATTATGTTTAATCAAACAATTTTACTCAAATAAAAAAATAAAAAAATATTGTATAGTAAGTTACATATAGTGATTAAACTTTACTGTTTGGTTTGAATGATAATCTAACATTAGCTTTCTGTCATTTCAAAAAATTTATATTAGCATTACCAATGACAATTGAAATTAAAAAAAAAAAAACAAATTGAATTCATTACTAGTGAACTACAAATCTCTCTCTCTCTCTCTCTCTATATATATATATTTATATATATATATATATATATATATATATATATATATATTCTAGTATATGAGTAACTAGATGTCACATGGCATCACCTCCTACCACCAATTGGCTAAATATGAGATTGTCACGTGTACCTAACAATTCCCTATAAATTTGCTTTTAAAATTTGTTTTTTCCAATCTATCTATAAATACTATTAAAAAATTGACTATTTTAACACGTGTCGTCATTTGTTATTGCCATATAATAAATATAATTATATGGATTGCTTATATTTTTAATTTTATAATCAATCCATATAATAAATAATTTAAATAATATCTAATCAAATCTAAATCTTATCTAATAAAACTTAAATTTGAAATTGAATGATAACTTTTTTTATATATATTTATATTTATATTTAAAATTATATAAATAGATATTATAAATTTGATAAAATATATTTAAAATTATGCTACAAGATTAATGAAATTATATTTTTAAATTTATACCCATGTTATAAATGGGTTGATAAACTAGTACGAATAATAAACTTAAAAGTTATTAATGGTTAGTTTTTTTTGTTTAAATGATTTATATATATTGAAAGTTTGAATATTAATTTTTAATTTTAAGTTTATATAGTTTTAAGAAAATAAATTTATTAAAATTGTTCGTGTAATACACGGGTTAATAAACTAGTATATAAATATATATATATATATATATATATATATATATATATATATATATATATATATATATATATATATATATTAATAAAACAAAATAACTATTGCCACATGTCGCTACCTCGGCTCTCCAAAATTTCATTTTCCCGCCCATTTTTCCTAATATAGCTCTCTCAAGTAAATCATTTGATTTATTATAAAAAATTTAAAATATTAAATGAAAAATTAATTTTCCTAAATTAGTGTTTCCATACATACAATTTGTAACATCCCATTTTCGAGATAATTACGTGTAATTATTTTAGTGGATGTTTAAATAATTATTATCGTGTTGGTCCAATGAGATCCCGAGTAGTGGATTATACGTGACAGGTTTGCGAGTTACGTGTCACCGGGTTGTGATATTAGTGGATTAATCGTATTTATGGGTTCGTGGATTTAATGGGTTAAATGGATTTTTATTGTGAAAATGTTTATTGGGTTCGGGTTATCGGGTACCGGGTTTCTAAAATTAGAAAGGATATGTACGTGCCTTTCCTTCCTTTCCTTATTGAGAAGCTTGAAATTGTGTATATGTGTGTGCGTAAAATAGCAGTAGCAAGAGCAGCTTCATAGCTCAAAATTAATTGCTGAAATTAGAAGTGGCCATCTCCATCTTTGTGTTCTTGAATTTTAAGGTAAGAATCTCTACTTTTGCTTATGAAAATCAAGTATGTGTTATCAAGTTGTGGGGATTAATTGATGGGTTGTTATAGTGGGGTTAAATATGGATTTTGATAAGTTTTGGGGCTGGAAATTGACTTGGGATGGGGGTTTTATCCCTGGACAGAAGGTGGAATGGAGCAGAGGAAGAAGAAGACCAGCGCGGTCACGGTCGCGACGGCTGGTCGTGGTCGCGACGCGGGTGGCAGGACGCGGGCACGTTCGGGGCCTTTGGGCCGGGGCTGTTGGGGTCGGGTTTGGGGGTTTTCGGGGTCGGGTTCCGTTTGAGATTAGGGTCGGATTCCATTTGGGATTGTTGGGTCGGGTTTGGATTAAGCTTTCGGGGTTCTGGTGGGTTGTTTTGAGTTCGAGTCGGTTCGCGTTTATTATGAGTCAGGTTTTGGTGTCGGTTGGAATTGAGATTAATGTTTTGGATCTGTGTGATTTCAGGGACGAGTCACCGAGCTGAGCTGAGCCAGAGATTTCGGGACTAGTGGATTGACCAGGTGAGTACCCGAGTTCTTTTAAAAACCGCGGGACTGTTTTCCGAGTCATAATTGTGTAGCTAGCTTCGTGTATGTGTATATTGTGTATTGTGAATGGGACAGGGACGCGAGCAGCAGGTATAATTCTGTTCTTACATATGTGTTATATGTGCTTGAGATGAGATCCAGTCCGGGGGTCCGTGATGAGTTCCATACGGACGGTGATTCGCGATGAGTGATCGCGCGGGTTGACTGTCCCTAACAGTCCTTGGGGCGTGTATACACGGCAGGGCCTGTAGCCGGTTCGTGCTCGTGCTACAGGGTTTTCGCTAACCACGGTCGTTAGCCGGGGAAGTGTCCCCTCAGTGATATTGTGTGCAGGGCTTCAGATCTCATACTGTGTGTTTATACCTGCTTTACATTGTCGATTGCCTGTGACAGGGATAGAGATTGCGATGTGTGTAGGTGCTACGTGTATGTGTGTTATGTGTTTAATGTGCAGAGTCTAACCCTCGCGTACTCATGAGCTTCCGAGCTTACGTATTCGAGTCTGCCATGTTCAGGGTATCAGAGAAGAGATCGGTAGCTGTGGTTGCTGTTCTGGGACGGGGGTTTATCTGGGAAGCATTGTACTAGTGTTGTGTAGTGATCTGATTAGTATTGCCTATGATAGCATTGACTGTGTTTGCGTCTTTTGGAGTGTTGTAATCCAGTGGATTATATGTTAATGATATATTTATGTGAAAGTTTTAAATTATCAGTGATTTCAGTTTATCATCCTGACATGTGTGTTATAGAGTTATTGCGATGTTGCCACCTGTGTATTGTATTGACGTGACATTTCTGGGATCAGGGAAGGTGTTACAGCATGGTATCAGAGCTTGTGGTTTGAAGTCTGAGTATCATTAGTGGATGCTTAACTTAATCCTTGTTCCGATCCGTGGGGGATCAATTGCGATTGATTTTAGTGGAATTAACTAACCTAGCTTAGTGTATAACGCTGGGTGATTTATCTGTGGTTCTCAATTGTTTTGGTTTGTGCAGACTGCTATGACAGATCAAGGCGAGGAATCCGGCGCGGGTAAGCCGGCAGGGGACGAGTTCATCCGCAAGTCAGAGCTTCTAGAGGTATTGACAGAGTTCTACAGACAGCAGGGTTTGGGTCCCAGTCCGGGGCCGGCTGTTCAACCGACAGTGACAGAGTCCGGGGTTGGTGCTTCGTCGTCTACTTCGCAGAGGGGTGGGTCCTTTAAGGACTTTATGACTGGAGATCCACCCCATTCAGAGGTGAAGGTGAGCCAGGTATGGCTATGGCTTGGGAACGTGAGATAGAGGCAGCCTTCCGAGTTGCGCATGTGGATCCGAGAGATATGGTGGGGTATGCAGCTTATCTGTTGAGGGGATGGGCATCCCAGTGGTGGAAATCTATTGAGTCAGCGATGACTTCTTCTGCGGCTTATGCGATGACATGGGATCAGTTTAGAGCCGTGTTTGAGCTGCAGTATATTCCTAGAGACGAGAGGCGGGAGATGGAGCGGCGATTCCTTCATCTACAGGAGGGTGAGATGACGGTGCAGCAATATGTGGATCGATTCAATGAATATTCACAGTTTGCTACCCAGCACATCGCCACTGAGCAGCGAAAGGTCGATGCATTTATTGATGGACTGCGAGCTAATATCAGAGAGTTCGTTGGGATGCACGAGACTCCCACATTTGCCAGAGCATTGGGGATGGCCCGCATAAGGGAGCGGGAGATAGCTAAGCAGAGAGATGAGTCGCCTTCCCAGCGGGACGTGCGAGGACTCCCGAGCGGTCCTCAAGAGACCGAAGGCATTCCAGAGACGATTCTAGGGAGCGACGTTCGGGCCAAAGTTCGAGAGACAGGCGAGACAGAGACAGGGACAGGGACAGGGAACGGAGGTCGAGTGGACCGGGACGGAGCCAGCGATCAGATAGTCAAAGTCAGAGGCAGAGTTCGCAGTACAACGAGCGGGGTCAGAGTAGCAGAGTTGATAGTTCAGCTGGCGACCAGGAGTGCTCGAGGTGTCACCGTCGCCACAGTGGGCCGTGCGTACCCAGATGTTATCGATGCGGCCAGCGGGGGCATGCTGCCGCCACGTGCACTGTTCCGGAGCCCTTATGCTTCCGTTGTGGGAGGCCGGGGCACAGAGTGCGAGACTGTCCAGAGCCGGGACTAGCGGTGCAGGGTACGAGTTCTAGTGGGGCCAGAGCAGAGCCGTCGTCATCCAGTCGTCACGATACTAGGGCGCGGGGTCGGGTCTTTCAGGCGACTGCAGAGGAAGCTCGAGATGCTGCTGATATGGTTTCGGGTATGTATTTCTGAACTTGCTTTGCGTGTGTGTTCAGTCATGGGGTGGGCCGTTGGTATGTGTTTGTGAGATTGTGTGTGTTCTGTGCGTGCAATTGCCTTGTTATGTTTGTGATTATGGGATTCAGTGGCAGAGGTGTGGGATTGTTGGGTACGAGTTACATGGGATTGTTATGTTGGGGTATGTATGTGGTGTCAATGTGCTAGATTCGGGTTTATTGTGATCAGGGCTTTCGAGTTCAGAATTGTGCTATGTTAGTGGATTAATCCTGTTGAGTTATGTGAGCTATATGAGTAATTATTGCGAATGTGTTTGTGATATGCTATTGCATTGATCCTACTGATAGTGGATTATCATGTTGGTAGTGGATTAAATTTTGTGTGTGTTTATCCATATCTGTGATAATGGGTTTAGTGCTTCGACGGAGATGTCCTTATGCGTTGCCGTGAGTGGATTTGAAGATCTGTTGTGGTAGTGGATGATCTACATAGAGCTATGCGAGGATGTGATGAAAGAGAACGAAGATTGATGGATTGAGATCATATGCGGAACGAGTGGCTTATGAGGTGACGCCACGAGAAGACTCTGTGAATAGAGGATCTACCAGTTGAAGATATGCGAATTAGGGGATTTAACTGAGTTATTAGTGGATTGATTAACTGTGAAGTGAAGAAATGTATTAGTGATGATTGTGCCATTCAGAGTTCAAATGCGAATTTAACAGTGTTGTTAATAATTATATTGAGAGTTATGAGTTAATGTTTCGGGGATTTGACATAAAGATGTGTATTTGCGAATGGCTTGCGATAGATTCCGGGGACGGAATCTCTTTAAGAGGAGAGGATTTGTAACATCCCATTTTCGAGATAATTACGTGTAATTATTTTAGTGGATGTTTAAATAATTATTATCGTGTTGGTCCAATGAGATCCCGTGTACTGGATTATACGTGTCGGGTTTGCGAGTTACGTGTCACCGGGTTGTGATATTAGTGGATTAATCGTATTTATGGGTTCGTGGATTTAAATGGGTTAAATGGATTTTTATTGTGAAAATGTGTTATCGGGTTCGGGTTATCGGGTACCGGGTTTCTAAAATTAGAAAGGATATGTACGTGCCTTTCCTTCCTTTCCTTATTGAGAAGCTTGAAATTGTGAATATGTGTGTGCGTGAAATAGTAATAGCAAGAGCAGCTTCATAGCTCAAAATTAATTGCTGAAATTAGAAGTGGCCATCTCCATCTTTGTGTTCTTGAATTTTAAGGTAAGAATCTCTACTTTTGCTTATGGAAATCAAGTATGTGTTATCAAGTTGTGGGGATTAATTGATGGGTTGTTATAGTGGGGTTAAATATGGATTTTGAGAAGTTTTGGGGCTGGAAATCGACTTGGGATGGGGGTTTTATCCCTGGACAAAAGCTGGAATCGAGCAGAGGAAGAAGAAGACCAGCGCGGTCGCGGTCGCAACGCGGGTGGCAGGGCGCGGGCGCGTTCAGAGGTGGGGCGCGGGCGCGTTCGGGGCCTTTGGGCCGGGGCTGTTGGGGTCAGGTTTGGGGGTTTTCGGGGTCGGGTTCCGTTTGAGATTAGGGTCGGATTCCATTTGGGATTGTTGGGTCGGGTTTGGATTAAGCTTTCGGGGTTCCGGTGGGTTGTTTTGAGTTCGAGTCGGTTCGCGTTTATTATGAGTCAGGTTTTGGTGTCGGTTGGAATTGAGATTAATGTTTTGGGATCTGTGTGATTTCAGGGACGAGTCAGCGAGCTGAGCCGAGCCAGAGATTTCGAGACTAGTGGATTGACCAGGTGAGTACCCGAGTTCTATTCTAAACCGCGGGACTGTTTTCCGAGTCATAATTGTGTAGCTAGCTTCGTGTATGTGTATATTGTGTATTGTGAATGGGACAGGGACGCGAGCAGCAGGTATAATTCTGTTCTTACATAAGTGTTATACGTGCTTGAGATGAGATCCAGTCCGGGGGTCCGTGATGAGTTCCATACGGACGGTGATTCGCGATGAGTGATCGCGCAGGTTGACTGTCCCTAACAGTCCTTGGGGCGTGTATACACGGCAGGGCCTGTAGCCGGTTCGCGCCCGTACTACAAGGTTTTCGCTAACCACCGCCGTACACGGTCGTTAGCCGGGGAAGTGTCCCCTCTGTGATATTGTGTGCAAGGCTTCGGATCTCATACTGTGTGTTTATACCTGCTTTACATTGTCGATTGCCTGTGACAGAGATAGAGATTGCGATGTGTGTAGGTGCTACGTGTATGTTTGTTATGTGTTTAATGTGCAGAGTCTAACCCTCGCGTCCTCACGAGCTTCCGAGCTTACGTATTCGAGTCTGTCATGTTCAGGGTATCAGAGAAGAGATCAGTAGCTGTGGTTGCTGTTCTGGGACGGGGGTTTATCTGGGAAGCATTGTACTAGTGTTGTGTAATGATCTGATTAGTACTGCCTATGTTAGCATTGACTGTGTTTGCGTCTTTTGGAGTGTTGTAATCCAGTGGATTATATGTTAATAATATTTATGTGAAAGTTTTAAATTATCAGTGATTTCAGTTTATCCTCCTGACATGTGTGTTATAGAGTTATTGCGATGTTGCATCCTGTGTATTGTATTGACGTGTCATTTCTAGGATCAGGGAGGATGTTACACAATTTAATTAATTGGTTTAACATTAAAATGATAACCTTTTTCTAATTTATTCCTTGTGACCATAATTATGGTAACTCAACATATTTTAAAAGTATTTTAAACTTAAAATAATAAAAGTTATGTCAAATCATTAACAATGCCTTCGCAAGTTATATAATTATATTTCAATATTTACTTTTTATATACACTTAATTAAATATTTAATGTATCCGAAAAAATTGTTTCCTTCAAAATTTTCTTATAAAATTTTACTTTTAATATACTGTTAATTTATTATTAAATGAAAATCAAATGCCAACTTTAAATTGATTAAAAATACATAAATTTATAAATAAAAAGTTTAAAAGAATCATACAAAATATCAACTGCTCATATCCATTTAAAAAGCTAGAAAAATAATACCTATGACAAGTAATAAGAATAATATTTTTATTTTATAAAAATAATTAATATTTGTATTTTTAGGATTTCATATGCCATTAGTATAATAAATATGCCTCTCCCAAGTTAATGTAATAGGGATTAATTTTGGATTGTCCCTATTTTGAGACTGCTTTTTGATATTTTGTCTCACTTAGGTAGGATGTGAATGTGTGTTAACAGATTGAGTATTTAGGAAAAAAAATCAATGGGTTAGTATCGAAAAAACCCCATAAACTTTTTTTAGTTTTGTGATTAAGTCCCTAAACTTTTTTTTTTCCTTCTGATTGTTTAAGTCCCTTAACTATATTTGTCTTATTCAAAAAACTCACTATCTTTACATGCTTTAGAGATTAAGTCTCTAAACCTTTTGTTTTATTGGTTGTGTTTTACCTACTCATCCGGTAGCCGGTAAAAAATATATACTTTTGAATAATACAAAATAGTTTAGGGACTTAAACAATCGGAAAAAAAGTTTAAGGACTTAATCGTGAAAATGAGAAAAAATTTTAGGGTTTTTTCAATATTATACTTTATATTATTTTATGTAAATATCTTTTATTAAAAATTTAGAATATAAATTAAAGAAACAAAAAACTTGTTTGTATTATTATTAAAATTAAAATGAAAATGAAATGCTGGCTATGGGGTTCGAACCCATGCGCACTTATGTGCAGAAGATCTTAAGTCTTCCCCCTTAACCACTCGGGCAAACCAGCTGTTTTTGATTTTAACTTTAATAAAATAAATAAATATATAGTAATATTTACCACTGCTATAAACACTTGTTCTAACTCCTCCATTTTCTCTTTTCTCTCTCCCCACAAATTCGCCCCCATCGATTAAACCCTAACCCTAATTCGATACCCCTACAAATAATCACACTCATATTCAAATTCAAAGCAAATCAACGATGGCGGAGCACTTGGCGTCGATCTTCGGTACTGAAAAGGACAGAGTTAATTGTCCTTTCTACTTCAAGATCGGAGCCTGTCGTCATGGTGACAGATGTTCGAGGCTTCATACCAAACCTAGCATCAGCCCTACTTTATTGCTTTCAAATATGTATCAGCGTCCTGATTCCATCACTCCAGGTGTTGATCCTCAGGGTCAACCTCTTGATCCTCGCAAAATCCAAGATCATTTTGAGGTTTTTAATCTAATTTCTATTGTTTTTTTTTTTTTTTTGGTATATAGGCTTGCGATGAAATTGTTTTTACATAACTGTTGTTTATGATGAGATGTGGATTTGTTGTATGAATTTGTTAGATGGAAGACAAACTTAGATGTGTAGATCTGTTGAGTTTTTGTGCTCGTGTCGTGAAAGTCGATGGAGTAGAATCATGTTGCTCTGTGTGAATGAGGAATACATGTGATTATGTGTTTCATGCTGTTTAATTCGGTGATGAGGTAGTAGTTTTAGTTGATTTAAGGGATAATTACCAAGAAAGGTAATATAAAATATGGAATTTGACAATAAAGGTATTGTAAACTTTTTTAGGCTGAGAAAATAACGTAAAATTCTAGTTTGACCCAGGAAGTACATGAAATTTAAATTTTAGACCGAATAAAGAAAAGAAGCTCAAGTTGTCAAAACATAAAGATAATCAAATGTTATTCTTTTATCATAAAATGGATCATAAATTCTAAATTTTAGCTTCTTAATTGGTCATCAATACCCTTTTGCGGCAAAATTAATTTTTATGTTACCTATCTTGGCCTAAAAGATTTCACAATACAATTTTTGTATTTTATGTTACCTCTCTTGGTAATTTGCCCTTGATTTAAAACTAATTTTGAATGTAAACAAAGCTATAACGTTCTTTGACTATTGTTATGCTGCGAGTTTCGTTTACATATACATTTTTGAAGGTTAAAGTTGAAAGATTTGATAGATTCAGTCCATGGATGATATTGATGCGTTGGAGTTTTGTGCTCTCGGTTTTGATATAGCATGAAAGTTGATCCCTGAATGATTGTGCCCTTAGGTCATGAAAATCGATGATATATGAGTTTTGTTCTTTATGAATGAGGAATATACATTAATTGTATGCACCATTATGTTCTACCTTGATCTTAATTTGGTGATGAAGTTGTAGTGTTGGCTGATTTATCAGATGTTTATGACTTATGAACTAATTATAAATGCAAGCAATGTTATAATCATTCTTTGACTGTTGTTATGCTGTGAGGTCTGTCTATACATACATTTTTGAAGGTTAAAGTTGAAAGATTTGATAGACTGGTTGAATCCTGTGAATAGAAAAGCTTCTGTCCAGGGCTGATATTGATTGTTGTTAATCATTGATTATTGATTTAACCTATATTCTTCCCAACAAGTTATAAAGGAACACGATCATAATTTAAATTCCTTGAGGAAACAGTATTTTTCTTACAGCATGAAGAGTTTTGTCAACTTATAAGTGTCTACTGGTATTATTTTGCTGCAATGTTGTCTTGTCTCTGCAATTGCCAACTAGTGGATTACCATTATATAATTCTCATACGATGCATACTAGGTTTTTTCTCTTCTTACTTACAAGGTCTTGAATATAATTTGTACTTGCGTTTCCTCAATATGCAAATGCAGGATTTTTATGAAGATCTATTTGAGGAGCTGAGCAAGTATGGGGAGATTGAAAGCCTAAACATTTGTGATAATTTGGCTGACCACATGGTATGTATTATTAATTTACATGAATTTTTCAATTTATTTTGCTCTATCAGGTTTCTGTTAGATTAAATGTTTCTTCTTTTTGAGCAGGTGGGAAATGTGTACGTTCAGTTCAGGGAAGAAGAGCATGCTGCAAATGCTCTTCAGAATCTGAGTGGAAGGTTTTATGCAGGTACATATGATTATTCATATTGAGCTTCTTCTATACCATGGACGATATTTGTTTTTGACTTGAATGTCATAGTGTAATGCACCTTTTAAAAATAAATTATGACACATCTTTTTGCAGTGTGGATGTACTTATGACCACATAGGGTATTCATTGTATTTATGTTGCATCTTTACTATTTACCTATATTCCCTCTCCCCACCTGTTGTCTTGCATACTTTAGTTTTGAGTTGTCATGACTCCTGACACTTTTGTTGCTTGTTCTCTCCAAGTATATCATATATAAGCTCATTGAATAAATTGTATTATTATTTGAATATTCAACATGTTGTCTAAAAGCACATTGTTGGACAAAAATGAATACCAATCTTAATTGGTTTGGTCAAGTTAAATCAAAGTTTATAGAAGCAAACTTCAATATGGCGTATCGATTGTTTACTCAGAATAATATATGGATAACCCATGTGAATACAATGTATTATTATGTGAATATTGAAGGTATTATTATGTTGTTAGAAAAAAATGACTGATAATGTTCCATTTTATAGACAATTTAGCTCAAGTTATGCACAAAGAAACTTCATGATGTTATATTCTGATATTTATATATTGTGTTCACATACACTTATGAATATTATGGAACAGTTGAATTTTACATGCATATTAATTATGAAGAAGTATAACAATAAGGATCTCAAATTAAAAAGAAATTTTTTTTTGTGTGTGTCTGTAGATTTAAAATTTGTAGTATTAAAGATATTTCCAAGTAAAAATACTGGCAGTAATCTATACCTTTGTTTATATGTTTTTGCCTGCATGAAATTATTTGTTGTTGCAAAAATTCTGTTGTGTTTTGGTTCCCACGTTTCTGTATAACATGTGGTTCTTATTGGAATTTGAATCATATAGTTGTTTGATTTAGTTACTGTGTTTGGATCATATTGTTAAATTTTGTTAGATTGTACTACATTATAAAAACCGTTGTAATATTGCATTGGATGGTGGATGCTTTTCCAGAGTATTGGGCTGTCACAGGTTATACCTTTGTTATTCTTTTCTTGGATACACCAGTGCATATTAAGGAAAATGTTTTATGAATGTGGCCATTTGTGTGATTAATTACTATGTGGTTATTTTGTTGATATTTCATTTGTGTGCTTCATTTTGGTCACTTCAAAAATAAAGTCATTGTACTCTTGAATTATTTAAAAAATGAAAATAATACGCTTATTTATTTGCAAATAATCATCCTCGATTTTGCTCACTTGGGTACAAATTCGAGGTGGGGGGTTTTTTTTTTCTGAACTTTATATTGGTATTATGATCGTTTCCTAAAAATTACTCTGTCTGGTTCTATTTTGTTGTTATCTTGTGGTCCATTTTATATGAATAAAAAATCATAGTTGATGATGTGCCTGACATAAAAATACTTTATATCCTTAGGACGTCCTATCATTGTGGACTTCTCTCCAGTGACGGATTTTCGTGAAGCTACATGTCGGCAATATGAAGAAAACGTGTGTAATCGTGGTGGTTACTGCAATTTCATGCATTTAAAAAAGATTAGCAGGTCAGTGTGTTGTTATGGCCTCTTGTACTTCTAATTTTATGCTATTTTTTGCAATTCTCATAGTTGTGGTGTTGTGCATATGGTCTTACAGAGAGCTGAGGAGGCAATTATTTGGTAGAAGCCGGAGAAGGAGAAGTCGAAGCAGGAGCCATAGTCCTCAGAGGCATCGTGGTTATGACGAGCGTCCAAGTGGTGGCCGAGGTTCAGGAAGAAGAGGAGGTGATTACGCAGATCAACGCCATCATGATAGGGGCAGGAGGCCCAGAAGCCGGAGTCCTGGACGAAGAGGGGGAAGAAGCAGAAGCCCTGGTGGAAAGAGAAATCGGAGTCCAGTTAGGGAAGGCAGTGCTGAGAGAAGGGCAAAAATCGAGCAGTGGAACAGGGAAAGGGAACAAGCAGACTCCCGTTCAAAAACTCCAGCTGATAACAATAATAATGATACCAATGGTGATGGTGGAGATGAACCGAATGGAGACCAGTATTATGATCCTCGTCAGCAGCAGCATCAACACCATGATGACGGAGGTTATGATGACTGATCAAGGTTTCATTGTCTGGTTTGTCTCTTCTCCCTGTTTCTCTTTATAAATCATTAAATCCTGCATCACTAGGTGTTCAAAAATCGATAAAAAATGTAGAAATAACAAGTAAATATAGAAAATTTAAGTTTTGTTACTTTTTTCTTTTTTAAAAATCCCACTTGGAAGATATGGCTTACTGCCCACTTTCCACTGTGCAGGAGTACAGGGTACAGGTTCACTAGCCAAATATATTTTCTCCCTTTCCTTCTTAACCCTTTAACGAAATCGAATAAAGATTACAGTTACAGGGAAGACATGGGAAGAAAGGATCATTAGCTGCACATCGCCTGCATGCATAAAACAGATGCCCAAACTTATCATCTTTTCTCTTTCACCTTGAATATCCGATTTCAGTTTAACGATTTTTTTGAAAATGCGTCAGGGATTCTCTTTCTATTTTCAATTAGAATACCATGACATGTGACTTGTGAGGCGTCATTGCTTTCAGCTTATTCGACACTGAGAAGCTGAAAGCAATGACGGCTCACAAGTCCACATGTCATGATATTCTAAATGAAAATAGAAAGGGAATACCTGACACATTTTCAAAAAACATTAAAACGAAATTGGATATTCAACCGAACGGTGAAAGATAGTTAGCCCCTTGGTTTCTGCAGGCATAATTTCTGACCGTATAATCTTTTTTTTTTCCATTGGAACAAATTTTTTGAGTGGAGCGGTTAAACATTAGGGGAGTAGGCATCAATTATTCTTTCCATGATATATAGAAGTTCTTTTGCTTTGAACAGAGTTATTTTGTAGAATAGCAACATGCATCACTTTTTTGTACCACATAGGTTCCGATACTTTCAAATTTTGCTTAAGTCACTGTTCAATTGGTTTCACATGTTTAAATTATATCTAGTTTTATTTGTAATGTCTCAATAAATGATATGTCAACTAAAGAGGAAAACATTTTTTTATATATGTCTATACAAAACCGTGAAAAATAGAACTTTCTGCATCCTTTTTAAGGAAAATTGACCTGATACATTGATGTTTTTTATATCTGATTAAGTTGACATTGAGATAGACATTACCAACGATCAAAATTTAACTTTTGAAACCACTCATCCAATCCATTATTGACCTAAGTGAGAGGGTGTTTGTTTACTTCTTAATGGAATCATTAAGAAGTCATTCAAAGGTTAAAACCCGTCTTTTGTAATTTAGATTCTAAATTACAAAAGACAAATGGAATGCACGTTGCTATTCTACATTACAAACCCTTTTTGATGTAGATATTATGATAAAGAAATGCGATCTTACGTTATTTACTAGTTTTGCAGGTTCAGGTATCCCTGCATCAAGGATCGGGCCTTATTTACTGCAGCTTACCATTATCTTTGTATACAGGTTGTCTTTCCTCATCTTCAGGGCGAGTTAACAGATATAAAACGTTACGTCGAGGAAGGAACCAATTTGATGATGGAGATGTGGCTGTAAGTTCATTTATGGTTGCACTTTTATTACCATGTCACTTTTTTTCTGAAGGATCGCAGTTGAACCTAAAGAGTCGTTATTCTAATTATGTTTCTGGAATATTATGTACTTTAGTTTCTGGCATTTGGATGGTGCTTGCTTTTTGTATCAACCATCTTTGTGTACTCTACTTGTATGGATAGAAGATTTAGCATTGTTCTTTAATAAAAAATGCTTTTGTTGAGTTATTTGAGTTTTTAGAATGTATGACTTGTATCGTTTGACTCGACTATACGAAGCTCAAAGATGAGTTAGGAAATTATAGCGAGTTTAGCTCGAGATTATTAGGACTTGACTTCGTTTTTTATCTAGTTTTTTATGCCTTTGTGTACGTGTCAATATTTTTAGGCTGGATCCGAATTCGTACATTGTTCATGGTTTTTAGATAAGGTTAAATATCATATTTAACATCTAACTTTTAGATCTTTTTATTTAGCCAGTAAACTATTATTTTTTGTCACGATTTAACCACTAGACTATTTTTTTGTATACATATTTAGCATCTTAAAGTTTCTTACACTCACTTAACCATTGAAAATTGTCCCGATTTGGCCACTAAACTATCATATTTGTACGGATTTAGCCATTGTTTTTACTCATTTTTTTCAAAGTAGAACAGTAAATAAAAGTTTAATGGTTAAATTGGGACAAAAAATAGTTTATTGACTAAATGAGACAAATTTGAAACTTGAACGGTCAAAATGGTACTTAAAAATAGTTTATAGATATATCCAAGCTTTGCCCTATTAAACATAGTTTGCTATATATTTTTGAGCTATTAAAGCATTCATTAGAGGAAGCTTTCGTGTTGAGTTTGAGTTTAGCCTACTACAGTACTACTTTCGAGTCGAGCTTGAGTTCAAGCTTTATTTGAATTTATTGAATCAAGTAGAACGTGGTGAGATTAAGTAATCTATTCGAATGTGTTTAGAAGGTCGAATTTATTTGTCTTTTGTAATCTAGAATCTAACATTCTTGTAGTAGGCTTAATTATATAGTATTGTCGATTTGAAATGCATCTATTGATTAACCGGATAATCTAACAAAAAATATAGGTTAAACACTTGAACCTATTCGCAGTGAATTCGTTTAGGCTTCTTTGGACGAGAGTACTCATCATGGAACAAATAAATTGAAATAAATTGATGATCATCGGTGAAGAAGATATTGGTGAGGGGAAGAAGATAACGAAATGGAATTGGAATCTGTCCCAAATTTTCGGTATCAAATGCATCCTAAGTGAATTGAATGTCATGGCCTTCTATCTCGAATTTGTTCAAACCATCCAAAATATTTCTTTCTTCTCTCTTGTTTGCCGATAACACACTAAAACCCCTTTCTTTTCTTTCTTTGTTTTTTTTGGGGCACAAATAAGAATGTTATCGACCCGAGTTGTGTCACGCTAGAGATGAGCTTGACATAGCCTAGTTTTAAGCTCGATCTTAAAACTCGACTTATGTTTGATGTTAGTTCGAGTTCGACTTGACTTGATAATTGATTAAAATTTAAAATTTTTGAATATAAACCAATGGTTTAATGGGTTCATTCTATTTGATAAAGTTTGACTCGATAATCTATTACACTCAATAAATTATGTATAATAAGTTTATAAAATCATAAATGAGTATAAGTTAAATAAGGCTTGTAAGTCTTACGAGTTAGGTTGTTTAATTACTTGAGTAACTCGAGCTTGAGTTTGACTCATTTTGAATAATTTTAAAGCTAATCTTGTGTAGGGGTGAGCTTGGTACCCGGACCGGTAGCGAAACCGAAAATCCCGAAACAGAAATTATAAATGTGGAAGAACAGAATACCGAACCAATTAATTTTATATGGTACCGGTTCGGTATAAATATGGTACCGAAACCGAAATAAGAGATTCAGAATAAATATGGTACCGAGACTGTGAGTATGAAAACCGATTTTTAAGTAATTCAAAACCAAGTACCGGACCGAATATATTAATTCGGTATCGGCCGGTACCAGGCTGGGTTCGGAAAATCGGCTTCGTCACTCACCTCTAATCTTGTGTAGTTTACAAGTTCAATTATGGCCCTAGACACAAAGTACGTATACATTTATATGTTTTTTTTTAAAATCATATTTCAAATCAAATTGTATGAATTGGTATAAATTTTACAATACTAAATCACGACCCAAATTCTAATATTGATTTATTAATAGGTAGGAGGCATTTGGAATTGGATTGAGAGTATGGGTATGAAGTTATGGGTTTCGGTTATAAACATTCATTTGGTTTAAGATTATGGGTTTGTGGATACGGATATGAAAACCATAAATATGGATGGTCATTATATATATATACATTTACGTAATGGTATTGTCCAATGGGCAATTTTTTCCTTTTTTCTTTTTTTTTTTTTTAATTTTAATTTTAAATTTTTCATAATACACCCTCATCTTAATGTTATCTTTTATTTAGCTCTTTTATTTTGATAAATTTTCATTTAATTCTCTTTTAACAATTATTATTACAACATTTTCTTACATACTTAAAATTATGATTTTAATTATACATATGTTTATAGTTGTTTTTTGAAACTATTATGTTACGTTTAATTGTATAAAAAAACTTTATTATTAAGATGGACAATACAATATTTTAATGAAATTGTTTTATAATTAAAACGTAACTATTTAAAATTTAGATTTTTTTATTAAATACAATCATATATAACATTGAACATTACTATTATAACGTTGCAAACTATAATCGATGTATTAGCGACGTTACCGTTATAAATTTAATTGATTTGTCCGTAAAACCAATAAATTAAATTGACGACCAACTTAATTAATGTCAAAATTTCAAATTATGGTTATGAATTTTTGATTAATTAATTCTGGTTCCGATCCGATTTAATACGACATTGTTTGTAATTTTAGCATTGCAAAATCTAGAAAACCAATGATAAGAACCGACTAACAGTAACATTTGTACGTAATGGTATTGTCCAATGGGCAATTTTTTCCTTTTTTCTTTTTTTTTTTTAATTTTAATTTTAAATTTTTCATAATACACCCTCATCTTAATGTTATCTTTTATTTAGCTCTTTTATTTTGATAAATTTTCATTTAATTCTCTTTTAACAATTATTATTACAACATTTTCTTACATACTTAAAATTATGATTTTAATTATACATATGTTTATAGTTGTTTTTTGAAACTATTATGTTACGTTTAATTGTATAAAAAAACTTTATTATTAAGATGGACAATACAATATTTTAATGAAATTGTTTTATAATTAAAACGTAACTATTTAAAATTTAGATTTTTTTATTAAATACAATCATATATAACATTGAACATTACTATTATAACGTTGCAAACTATAATCGATGTATTAGCGACGTTACCGTTATAAATTTAATTGATTTGTCCGTAAAACCAATAAATTAAATTGACGACCAACTTAATTAATGTCAAAATTTCAAATTATGGTTATGAATTTTTGATTAATTAATTCTGGTTCCGATCCGATTTAATACGACATTGTTTGTAATTTTAGCATTGCAAAATCTAGAAAACCAATGATAAGAACCGACTAACAGTAACATTTGTACGTAATGGTATTGTCCAATGGGCAATTTTTTCCTTTTTTCTTTTTTTTTTTTAATTTTAATTTTAAATTTTTCATAATACACCCTCATCTTAATGTTATCTTTTATTTAGCTCTTTTATTTTGATAAATTTTCATTTAATTCTCTTTTAACAATTATTATTACAACATTTTCTTACATACTTAAAATTATGATTTTAATTATACATATGTTTATAGTTGTTTTTTGAAACTATTATGTTACGTTTAATTGTATAAAAAAACTTTATTATTAAGATGGACAATACAATATTTTAATGAAATTGTTTTATAATTAAAACGTAACTATTTAAAATTTAGATTTTTTTATTAAATACAATCATATATAACATTGAACATTACTATTATAACGTTGCAAACTATAATCGATGTATTAGCGACGTTACCGTTATAAATTTAATTGATTTGTCCGTAAAACCAATAAATTAAATTGACGACCAACTTAATTAATGTCAAAATTTCAAATTATGGTTATGAATTTTTGATTAATTAATTCTGGTTCCGATCCGATTTAATACGACATTGTTTGTAATTTTAGCATTGCAAAATCTAGAAAACCAATGATAAGAACCGACTAACAGTAACATTTGTATTGCTTCTTGAATCTATACGGTTTTTCAATTTTATTCTTCAATGTTGGTTCAGCTGTGTTTCGTTGTTTGAATTGTTTGAAAAATATTTTTTTATTTGTTTTTATATTTATTTTTGTAATTAATATTTAGACCCCGCAGCAACGCACGTGTATTCAATAACAATATCATTTTGCTTGCTTCTTGAATATATATCAGGTTTCGAATTAGTTTTCGATTATGGTTCAATTGTGTTTTGTTATTTGAATTGTTTGAAAGGTATTTACGCATTTTTTTTTCAAATTTATTTTTGTAACTAATATTTTAGACCCGCATGGCCAATCATAAATGGTTGGATTATTTTTTATTTTAAACTTTTCATAATCCCTTATCTCTTAACCCATTTGTTTTAATAAATTTTTGTTTAGGAATTTTTTAACATTTATTATTATAAAAATTTTAAAATTATGATTTTAATTATACATGTGTTTGAAGTGATCTTTTCAAACTATTATGTTATGTTTAATGTATGAAAAAGACTTTATTACTCAAATGCACAACACAATATATTTTAATGAAATTGTTTTATAAATAAAATATAACTAATATATGTATCCGTCTGTGCATATATCTCTGCTAAATCAAAAGACTTGGAAATTATATGATAATCTAAAACTCTATCTTTCCGTAGCGAAACGCGGGTGTCACCAGGTTTGACACATGGTCAACCATGATTTGTTGGTGTTTTTTAAACTTCTCATATGTTACACAATTATATTTGTGTTATATTTTATTTAACACCTTTATATTAATAAATTTTTGTTTAATCTTCTTTTAACATTTATTATTACAAAAAAATTTACACATTTAAATTTATGATTTTAATTATACATATGTTTGGAGTTATCTTTTGAAACTATTATGTTATATTTAATCGTATGAAAAAAAATTTATCACTCAAATTCACAATACAAGATTCTAATGAAATTGATTTATAATTAAAATATAACTAATATATGTATCTGCCTATGCATATACATCTGCTAACTTAAAAGTCTTGCAAATTATATGAAAATCTAAAACTCTATCTTCCCGCAGCGAAGCGCGGGTGTCACCACCTCGTTAACCACATTAACCATATTTATACTTTTACCATGGGTTTAGAAATTCATTCCTATCATGTGTGTTTGTCAAGGAGTTACAACTTGCAACCACACTTTACCCATCATATGCCCGACTAACCCAACACAACCTCACTTTATCCATCTCATTTCACCCTACCGTACACCTTAACCCATATCCCATCTACCTTTTATTATCCAATCCATCAGCTTACCCATACTTATCCTGTCCCATCACACTACCCTACCTATATTATACTATCTTATTCTTACCTTACCCGTCTTATCTTCACCCACCGGTATACCTATCCTACCTGCTATAATGTGTGGAAACCCTCAAGGGTTGTATTGCATTCAATCAACAGAATATAAAGAGTACATATTTACATAGGAGACCCCTACACTATACATTAGACATCATTATTTAACACACCCCCCTCAGTCGGAGCTGGAGGAGGGCGAATGCTAAGACTGGACTTAAAATTTAAAAACAACTGTGTAGGAAGACCTTTAGTAAATATATCTGCTAACTGTTGAGAAGATGGCACATGCGACACACGCACTTGCCCCAAAGCAATACGTTCTCTTACAAAGTGTAAGTCAATTTCCACATGTTTGGTACGTTGATGTTGTACTGGGTTATTAGCTAAATACATGACACTTACATTATCACAAAAAACAACTGTGGCACGTGAAAGAGGTAGATGTAATTCAATCAAAAGATTACGAAGCCATGCAGATTCGGCAACAACATTGGCAATACCACGATATTCAGCTTCTGCACTAGAACGGGACACAACATGTTGGCGTTTAGAGAACCAAGAAACAAGATTGTCACCCAGGAAGATGCAGAACCCAGAGGTGGACCTGCGTGTTTCAGGGCAGCCGGCCCAATCAGCATCAGTGTAACAGACCAAACGATTGATAGAAGATGGGCGGAGAAAAAGACCATGAGATAAAGTACCCTTCACATAACAAAAATGCGTTTGAGGGCATTCAGATGTGGTTGGCGAGGATCATGCATGTACAGACATATTTGTTGTACAGCATAGGAGATTTCCGGACGGGTGATCGTGAGGTACTGCAACGCACCTGCGAGACTTCGATAAAGAGTCGGATCATCGACCGGTTTGCTAGAGGAGGGTAGTTTAGACTTTGTCTCAGCCGGTGATGAGCAAGGATGACAAGTGTCCATGCCAGCACGAGAAATGATTTCTTGGGCAAAAACTGATTAAGACAGGAAAAGGTCCGAAGAAGAGCGTATGGCGGAGACTCCTAGAAAGAAGGAGAGAGCGCCAAGGTCAGTCATTTTGAACTCAGATGAGAGATGACCTGATTGACCAGAGATTGGGAGGAAGCTGTCAGAATAATGTCATCGACATAGAGTAGAAGATAGATCGTATCACGACCGTGATGGTAAACGAAGAGAGAGCTGTCAGATTTACTTGAATGGAAACCGAGGGAAGTGATGAAGACAGCGAAGCGATGAAACCAAGCACGGGGAGCCTGTTTGAGACCTTAGAGGGCTTTTCGAAGGCGACAAACATGCTGTGGGAAGGAAGAATGAACATAGCCAGGAGGTTGTTTCATGTAGACTTCCTCTGATAATTCGCCATTGAGAAAAGCATTTTTAACATCAAGCTGATGAATCGGCCAGTTTAGGGAGAGGGCAATGCTAAGGACCATTCTGACAGTAACTGGTTTGACAACAGGGCTGAAAGTTTCGTCATAGTCAAAACCAGGCATTTGAGAAAAGCCTTGGGCCACCAGACGGCCCTTGTAACGCTCAAGACGACCCTGACTATCGAATTTATGGCGATATAACCAACGACAGCCAACAATGTTAACTTTTGGTGGAGGAGGAACAAGATCCCACGTGTGATTGGAGAGAAGGGCAGACATTTCAGCGTCCATGGCTGCCTTCCAATTGGGATCACGAATTGCCTGAGCAGAAGACTTGGGAATTGGGGAGAGAGAGTCAACTGCGGAAAGGTTGAAGATGTGACGAGGTTTGAGACTGCCGGTGCGTGAGCGAGTCGTCATGGGATGGGTGGAGGTGGGGTCCTGAGGAGGGGAAGAAGTGGTGGCTACAGGAGCAGATTGCACAGAGGTACTGTGCGGAGAGTGAGGAGCATCAGACGATTGTGGTTGGTTATCGACTGTAGGTGCATCATCATTTGTGATGGGCATATCACTCGAGTTAGGCGAGGTAGAGGGAGGAGAAGAGGGAGTGGTGGATGAGGATGCAATGTGTTCATTTGTCATCAAAGTGGGTGTGGTGACATCATCAGAGAACACATCATACTCAGAGGGAGAGGGTGGTGCATTAAACGATGAATAGGGAAAATGATCTTCATCAAAAATCACATGGCGAGAGATAATAATACGATGAGTGACGAGATCATAGCATCGATGACCCCGATGACAAGGAGAGGGGCCGAGGTAGATACAAGCAGTGGAGCGAGGGGAGAGCTTGTTTGGAGCCGTAGAGGATAGGTTTGGATAACAGAGGCACCCAAAAACACGAAGGTGTGTGAAATCTGGGAAAGTGTCGTACAAGACCTCACATGGGGTTTTTGAAGCCAGAGTGGTAGTAGGAAGAATGTTCAGAAGATGAACAGACATGGTGAGTGCTTCAACCCAGAATTTAGGTGGAAGTGAGGCTTGAAACAGAAGCGTGCGAACCACATTGTTGATGGTGCGAATGGCTCGTTCAGCTTTGCCATTTTGTTGAGAAGTATAGGGACACAAGAAGCGAACTTTAATGCCATGTTTTTGGAAAAGTTCAAGTAATTTGTTGTTATTAAATCCACGGCCGTTGTCACACTGAAAGGATTGTATATCGGTTTTAAACTGATTTACAACATAGGCATGGAAATTACTAAAAACTTGAAAGACATCAGATTTAGCACGCAAAGGGAACACCCATAAGAAATGAGAATAATCATCCAAAAACAGTATATAATATTTAAAACCACTCAAACTTGATACAGGAGATGTCCACAAATCTGAATGAACCAGTTCAAAAGTTCGTGAAGTCTTTGTTAAAGACTTTGAAAAGGACAAACGACAATGTTTACCAAGTTGACAAGCGTGACACGTAGGTAACATTGCATTGGAACAAGAAATGAAGTTACGAGAACGTAAAAAATTAAAAGTAGTAGTGCCCGGATGACCAAGACGACGATGCCACACATGAGGAGACACGACAACCATAGCGGTGGCAGATGGCACGGAAGGCAGAGAAGGCTGTAGAACGGGGTAGAGATCACCAGTACTGTCAGAGCGATGAAGGAGACGCCCTGTATTAAGATCCTTTATGGAGAAACCAAAAGGATCAAAGTAAACAGAAACCCAGTTATCAATAGTGAACTTACGCACGGAAATGAGATTCTTAACCATTTGATCAGAAACAAGTACATTTTTCAGTGCCAAGTGTTTTTGTGATAAGGGAAGAAATGTATCACCAATGCAAGAAACCGGGAGTAAAGCACCATTACCAACCATGATTACTTTTGACTTACCACAAGGTTTAAGAGAAAGTAAGTTACCTTGGTTGAATGACACGTGTGAGCTTGCACCAGTGTCCATGTAGTAGTTGTTGTCCTGATGTTGTTGAGGCGGCTGAACGGACATTGAACTGAAGAGAGCTGCCAGATCGGTGAACTGAGGCGGAGCTGCATGTGCAGGAGACACTGAAGGCGGTGCTGCATATAGTGCAGGTGGAGTGTGAGACCCGACATGAGTTGGTGTGGAAGACACCTGCTGTCGATGGTGACTGCCATGGTGAGAGGCCTGAGCTTGCTGATGTAGAGCATTCTGAAGAAGCTGAAGGAGTTGATTGTTAAAAGCTGGCGGAGCACTGAATTGACCTGCATCACGGGAGTTACCTGTAAAAGAAGCAGTGCTGTTAAAAGAACCCCCCCTGTATTACCCTTAGACGCAACACGACCTGTGTTTCTGTTTCCCCGATTATTTTTATTTTTTCCTTTTCCATGATTATTATTAGTGGCCGACGAGGAGTATAGGGCAGAACTGAGGGAAGGTTGAGGTTCAAGAGTGGGCTCAGGCTGGTCTTCTCGGGATTCATGTAATAATAACATGTTTTTGGCTTCTAGGAAGGAGGGAAAGGGTTTAGTATGAGTGATGACATCAATTAAACTTTGATAGGATGAAGGTAAATGCTTTAGAATTTGCAAAACGAGATCCTGATCAGTGATTTTGGTGTCAACATCGGCTAGGGAATTAGCAATATCATTTAGTGTGTGACAGTAATCGGTGATGGAAAGGTCACCCTTTTTGGTATTTCGAAAAAGTGTTTGAAGTTGAAGGCTACGAGACAATTTATTAGTCAGAATATGAGCATCAAGTGCCTCCCAAAGATCATGTGCAGTGCAATTGTCTGTGATGATGATATTAAGTAAATTTGGTTCACAGGTGGAATAAAACCAAGATTTAATGCGAGAATTTATAGCCTCCCAATCCTCATCATCAGGGCTAGTGGGTTTTGATTTTCCATTAATGTGACCCATCACTTTGGCACCTTTGCACACATCAGTAAAAATACGACGCCATAATTTATAGCGTGAACCATCAGTGGTTAACTTAAAACTAAACTGGGGATAGACATTACCGATGGCAAAAACCAGTTGAGAGGCGGTGGGATTTTGTGAGGGTTGTCCTGTCATAACTAATAATAATAATAGTTACAAGAAAAAAATAAAATTAACAGGAAAATTAAAAACAAGAACGTGCTCACAAAGGGGGCGGTTATCGGTGGCAGACGGCTGCTGGTGGCAAACGGCTACTGGCGGCAGATGGCGGCAGCAGACCACAACGGACAGATAAGGAGTCCGAAGGAGACCACATCGGACAGATAAGGAGTCCGAAGGAGGGAGAGTGAGCCGCCTAGGGTTTCCAGACGGCTGCGGCTAGGGTTTTCTGCGGCTTAGGGTTTTCTGCGGCGGCAACAGTGAGTGAGCGGCGGCTAGGGTTTTCTGCGGCTGGCAAAGGGGGAGAGGGCCAGGGCAATCGGTGGGTATGCAACCGAGGAGCAGGGCGGCGCAAAGGCGCCGAAGGTTTGCAGCGACGGCGCACGGCAGAGACGGCGAGGCGCCTCGGGTTTGCAGCGACGGCGCACGGCAGAGACAGCGACGGGCAAGGGTTTCAGCAGCGGCAACGGCGCAGGTTTCAGGTGGGCGGCGCACAGAAGCAGACTAGGGTTTTTGAGGGTGGCTGTGTGGGAAACCGGCGCACAGAAGCAGGAGGCGGCTGTGTTGTGCGGCGGCAGAAGCAGCAGAATGGAGGGTTCGATGGTGGTAGGCGGAAGCGTTGCCGGCGGCAAGGGAAGCGGTCGGAGGTCAGGTGACCGGAAAAAATAACCTAATACTTAGGATTAGGGTTAGGCTTGATATCATGCTATAATGTGTGGAAACCCTCAAGGGTTGTATTGCATTCAATCAACAGAATATAAAGAGTACATATTTACATAGGAGACCCCTACACTATACATTAGACATCATTATTTAACACTACCCATCTTACGTATTCCATCTATCTCTATCATATCCTATTCATATCTTACTCATATTATGCTTGCTCACTAACCATCCATGCCCCCCCCCCCCCCCCACACCTTACCACTACGCACCCTAACTCGTATTGCCATACCCATGTTATTCTATCATATCCCATCTATCTTATCCATACACTTATCTTACATGATAGTGATCTTGATTACGTGTTCTCTAACTTTTAACATTGTAATGTGGGTTTATATATTCAGTTATATATGAAAAATAGACCAAAGATCATTTTTCAAGTACTCAGCTATTTCATACCAGTCTACATTCAAAGTTATTGTCATAGTGATTTTTGACAGCAATCAAATGTCTCGTTACTTTTTTTTTATAAATAAAACTCTCTTTGATGATAATATATTATCATTATTGTTTTTTCACATGAATGTACGTACGTAGAGGAAGATCGAGGGTTTCTTGTTTAATCAAAACCAGGGCCGGTCCTGGGTATTTGCATGCCCAGGGCGAAATAGAAAAATAGTGCCCTCTAAAAAAATTTTAACATACAATATACTAGTTATTTAAGGAGTTTGGAACCTAGTCAAGTTAGACACTCAACCTATTCAGGATTTTTATATAGTTCAAAAGTTTCAAAGGAACTACGTACGAAGATCAATAAAACAAAGTTCAATTTCAGCGCAACTTAAAATTATACAGATTGAACTCGATAAAAAGTCAACAACTAATATCAAGTGAGAGAGAACTTAGAATTTAACAAAGGTTGAAGTAAAGATTAGTTGATAAACTCATAAAAGAGTCTAGTCCCAAACTACCAATTGAATAGTATACAATTAAAAAACACTATAATTTGCAAGAATGAGCTGATTTGAGGCAAAATCATTTGTCAATAAGAAGTTTCTAGATTCTGTATCATCCTCACAAGAGCAACCATTTGTTTGCAGATAAAAGTGAAGGCATAACAACGGTCCTAAAAATCAATCACTCTATAAAATATAGAGAAAATACCTCATAAGAATGTAAGATGTATTTAGTTCTGAAACGATGAATGTCACTGGAGGCTGCCTCAGGCTGGTAATTTGGTTCTAGAGAAGCACAAGCCTATAGACGCCAAGAAGTATAATAAGCATCACAAATAACAGATGGATTGAAGCAACAGATATTGTGTTTAAAGCATCATTAAACAACCTTACAAATTACATCAAGTTCATAAAGTAGGACCTGATAGAATTGCCCATCACTGCGAATAGGAAAAAGATTCAATTGCTCAATATCATATTGTAAAGCACCAATGCTCAATTATTTGACAGATTGTATCAGAATGCCTATTCCTTTTTGACAGATCGTTGCAAGATTACTAGATCAGATTGTATTTAAATTCACTAATCAGAATGTAAATTAGGAATTAAATCAGATTGTAATGGAAGATGGACACTTTGACAGATAGTAAATAATATGAATGCTCAAATTGAGCATTATAATATCACAGATTCATTAAATCAGAAAGTAAGCACTTCATTACTCATTTACTTAAATGATCATTGATCACTTACAGAAACTCAAAAGTAAGCAATTTAAGCAATTGACTTTTTTTTTTAATCAGATGATCGATTGATCAGAATGTAATATATACCTTGTGATTTATGAGTTAAGGTTGCATCAGATGATCAAAGTCTCCACTCTCCACTCTCCAGTCTCGATTGATTATTGATCAGAAAGTAACCGGCCAACCGATCAATTGTCGACGATTGATTTTAAGCAGGCAACTAACAAGTAACTGATTGATTTTAAGTAGGCAACTAACAAGTAAGCAATCGATTGTCGACGATTGATTAAACCTTATCGATTGAATAGGGAAAAGTGAGAACCTTATTGCAATGGAGTGAAGCATGTAACGATGGATTGAAGCCCGCTGGCACTCGTTTACCGAGGGCTCGAGGAGAGAGCTGGACGCTCCATGACTCCATCTACGCTGCTCAGTTGACAGTGGCTCGTCGATTTCCAAGAAGTCCGCTCGTCTGCTCCTGGAAAATAGCCTCGGCGCACGCCTCGTCTTCTGCACAGCTCCGCTGCCATCTGCGTCTCTTCCATAAAGGGACCGAGTATTGTAGGGTAAGCAAGGCATTTGGATACTGATGGCCCAAAAAGTTTAATGGGTATGGGTTAAATTGAGCCTACTAATGGGTTCTTTAGCCCAAAGAAAAATGCCCCCAGAAATTTTATAATTTATGATGCCCTGGGCCTAAGCCCAGACTGCCCAGGTATCTGGGCCGGGCCTGATCAAAACAATATTTTTAAAAAAGTTTTCATCCTAAAATTTATTTTCTTTTTAAGAATAAACGATTTATATATATTAATAACGTATCAATTTGTCTAATTAATTGATATTGGGTGTGCGCTTCAGGAGTTTTATATTAGATTTCATTATATAGATTATTATGAAATAAGCCAACATATTCTCACGTTTTTTTACGTTTTCGTCCCTCTATGTTTTTTTGTTCATAAAAGACCTCAAGTTAATTTTTTCTTTTTGGTTTAGTGAAAAAATGAATATTAGAACCTGGTTTTTCAGTCTCTAAAAACCTGGTTTAATAATTAAAACCGGGATCTAATAGTCAAATTTCACAAAACTAAATGTGGCACCCTTGCCACAACAACTACCAATTACAAACTCCCAGGATTTAATCACCATCATACAATACATAATGATCTGATAACCTAGATTTTAGTGCGGAAGCATTAAAAAAATAAAATAAAAGCAGTGCAAAAGTGTCAAACACCCTATGGTGCTACAAGGTACCATATCTAAGTCTACATATCCAAATACAATTATTACAATCATCCCAAACATATTATAACATTTATTCCACAACATAAGTACCGATTAAGTAACAAATTTCTTCCAAATACTCTCAAATGGCCTAACGAGAAGGTCCAGCAGTAGACTTCCCTTTCCCTGCAAAAATTCAACAACTAAAAGGGTAAGCGATTGCTTAGTGAATACCATATGATTTTACGCATTCAACATATCTTTATGATGCCACCCAGAGTAACCCCGGTAACACATACCGTATACTCCACACGCACCCAAGGTACGCAAACCTAGGCCCGCAGCCCCTTCGAGTTGACACTCGGCATTAAGAAATCCACCATAATGAGGCAAAAATACCATCGGGGATGTCATACTGTCTATCCTGGCCATAGAGGTGTCAAACTCTTGGCTCATATAGCACAGTAACATCAGAGTACAGATGCGACCACACAGGTCCATCATCATCAACAGGATGCACAACAAATGAAAGGACATGCAACAAATGTGAATGTGCATCATTATATATACGCATGTTAGTAGAATGCCAAACGAAAGTGAAACAACATGCCTCAGCAGGCCTAGCAAACATAAAGCAGATGTAAACATGCTAAAATCAAAGGTACTCACAGTGGGTGCGTAAATAAATGATAACCAATATTATTTCTCCGTGGCCTTTCAACCGGATCCACCAAGTACCCCACTGTGGGTTAAACAACACCACAAGGGACCTGTTATATCAATTACAACAAATTCCTCATATCATTATCCGTTTAACTCATAAAAATCAAGTCTCGTAAGTTTTGCAACGTTTTTCCCCATTTCGGGTCTACATTCAAATTTAAACCATAACTAAGTTTGAAACCCATTTCAAGTTCACAACTTGTCGTTTGAATAATTCTTGCCATTTTATGTGTTGTTTATAAGTTCCATTCAAAATACTCAAGTTTAGAGAGTATATTTCTCAATTTTAGGCATTAAACTCGAATTTAATGGGTTAGATTCGAAACCATGCATCAGATTCGAATCATATGCATCAGATTCGAACCCTTAGCATCAGATTCGAACCCCTTATCAACAGATTCGAACTACCCTTCGAATCTAGGGTAGATTCGAACCTCACTTCGAGTCTATGCCTAGATTCGAAGCCCTCCCCTTAGAATCTAATGGTACACCTTCGAATCTAGCACCAAACTCGAGTTTGTTCTTGCATTTCGACTCTGTTCTTGACCCATTCGAGTCTGTTCATCATTTCAACTTAAATCCTTCATTTCTAAGGCAAAAATCACTAATATATCATGTATAATACCTAGATTCGATTCGACTATGCATATACTTTCATACTCCAGCAATATTTCAATCAAAAACAAGCTTAAATATGCATAAAATGATAGATTCGAGATTCTTGTTCTTCAAAACCGAAACCATAACTTAAAAAAGGATCGATTCTTACCTCAATTCGCACGAAATCTGAAATCCGTTTGTAGATTACTGTTGTACTCCTCGATACCTTTCCGATGACGTATAATTCTCGAAAATCCGACGGTCGGTTTGTGATTTATCTTAGAGAGATGTAGAGAGAAAATTTCTAGAGAGATAGAGTAGAGAGAGAGTGTAAACTAGAAAATGAAGCCTATTGCCCTTTATATACTACTTTCGTCATTTTGCACATTTCACCACTCGACTTAACCGGTTTCATAAAACACTGATTTAATCTTAGATATATCATAAATAACTTTTAAATTCATAATAATCCACAAAATTGATTCTGAGTTCAATATTCTCAAAAATAGCAACAAACTTTGCTAAATATCCAAATACATAATAATCACCCAAATTCAACTTAAATATAAATACGTTTTCCACTTAATTAGCCCAATTACAATAAAATAACTTTGAGGATGTTACAGCATGGGCTCCACCACGCTCAACTTCGTCCTCGAAGTTACTTGTATTTGAACAGATTTCTTTACTCATTCAAAATATCGGCTTTTATCTCCCAAGCATGGTTTACCCTTTGTGATGCTTCCAACGTATTAACCCTAGTTTAATCTTTTTGATCCTTAATTTCTGATGTTAGTATTTAAAACACATATATGTTTCTCAACATATACTAACCTTTCTCGAATTCTAATTTGATTTAATCAACCGATTTTCATCACCAGTTGTAAGGATTTCATACAGCCTTCCACATGAAACACAATGTGTTAATTCAATACTTCCTTTAGGAAAAATTCCAAATGACTCGACTGATTCCTAACTTCTCTATTATTCTAGTTGTGCCAACACATCCCGGTGTCAACTTGTACCCTTTTTACAGATCCGGTTTCAATCCTTTTCGGTGATACTTTCAACTATACTCCATTATTTGTCTTATAACTGATCGGTTTATTACTATCACCATAGTAACATCTTTTTGTGATATTACGGACATAACCATCAGAGTTTCCTTCGATTTCTTTCCAACATGTAGGACTTCTACTTTTCTTTGCGTACGGAATTTTAAACGACGCCTTCTTTACTTTATCATGATAATTGATGTTATATGAAATTCCTATCTAATCCATTGATCTTTTCAGCTTTTACCTAAATCCAAAATACATTATATTGTCATATATACCAATATGAACAGTAAGTTATTGGGAAAACCCCAGAATATAAACTTACTTCTTCGACCCCTAAAGTATAATTATGATACACATGGTTTACTTTAACTATTGTGTTATTAATCAATTTCAACACTTATCACAACCAACAACTTAGACTAAAGTACTAACATTGATTGCACCAATGCAGTAGTTACAATTTAATTAATCGACACCAAAAATTTAAACAAAACTCATGACCACCTCCGATTCTCCCTTAGATTCCGAATCGTAGTATTAGACCTTTCTTTACTGTATAAGCAAATTTTCATCATTATCCAAAGTCTCTTTAATCTTCTTATTGATCAATTACCATATCAATAAATATACTATCCTCATGTATCATCATATTTCCTTCCTAATTAATTACAACTCTCATACATATTTTACTTATATTTCACATTGTACATTCCAAATCTCATATCATATGGACACCAGTCTTGTATTATTATATCCTCGTATACTTTCCCAAAATTTCTAAACTAGTTTCCTCATATAATGTTCGTATATATATATATATATATATATATATATATATATATATATATATATATATATATATATATATATATATATATATATATATATATATATATATATATATATACCAATATTGAAACAAGTTCTTTGATTCCATTTACAAACTATTCTCACGATATTCAAAACATCTTTTCCAATTCAGAATTTTAAAATCCACTTTAGCTTATTCATCAAATGCCTATTCATACATTAATGTATTCTTATTCATAATCATCATCTTACTTATAATAGTATCAACTTTTCCTAATACTCATGTTCATGTTATCTTTAGAATCATAAACTTTTAATGAGGTTACGTATAGAATCTTAAAGTATTCTTCTAAAATGACCCATTTTTCCACAATTATAGTAAACATCAGTCCTTCTTTGACATTTGTCATTCTTATTCATAATGTCGACATCTCCTACATCTATCACGTTACATTCACTAAATGCTATCGGAGTATGATCCAAATTGAAGACTACATCTTCAATTTCTAAGGTGCGGTTACGGTAAAAGCAATCAAATTTGGCTAGAGTGTTACTAGTAGTTTCTATGTCAATTATAACAAGTAACTTAAACAGTGTCATGACTATTCGTTGCACAAAACAGTAGACACCAAAGACCTATTGATATCAGAATTAAACATTACTAATGCAAGCAAAAATTTAACTCATAAACGTACCCATATCCATCTCCGGGTTTTCCCTAGCTTCTTCCGCGGTAATCTGAAATGCACTAGCCTGCCCCCTTTGTGACTGGTTCCGGCGGTTGACTGAACCACCACTTGAACCTCCCGATGATCGTGTTGTAGATGGAGCAGCAGCTGTTGGATCATCCCTTCTGCAATTCCTACTGTAGTGTCCCCATACACCACACTTATAACAAGCATCTCCCTTCCTTGGACATTCATTTTGGTAGTGACCCAATTCTCCACAGCAAAAACATGCACGCCCCTTGGTACATTTGCCGAAATGTTCCAAATGGCATTTATTGCAGTACTGTGGCTCAGTGTTGATAGAGTACGCTCGAGCATGACCCGAAGGACTAGACTGTCGACGGAATGACTGTTGCGGCGAGTACTGCGATGATCGTACAGAACCGGAGTAGTTTCTTTCACGCTGTCGTTTCGGTGGTGAAGGCTGAGTTGGGTTAGTTGAAGCATCAGCAGCAGACCCCATCACATATCCTGACATAATCAGGATTTGTTCTACATTTCTGGCAGCTTCCAGCAGACTGGCAAACGTGGGGTAACGTACGTTGCTCATCACTCTTCGGATTTCCAAATCAAGACCTACCTCAAATCGGGTCACTTTCCTCTCCTCAGTATCCACTTGATGAGGCGCGAACAAACTCAACCTCGTGAACTCTACAGCGTACTGGGACACAGACTTAGTCCCCTGAATTAGCGTCATAAACTTTGCTTCAAGTCTTCGGCGCTCATCAGCCGGGCAGTACTGCTGAGTGAAAATTTCGGTAAACTCAGCCCATGTCATTACAGCAACCTTCTCCATTGTTAATGCATTCACCATCGAGTTCCACCACATTATTGCGTCTTTGGTGAACATGGCAGTAGCGAAACGGACCATGTCCTTCTCAGCACAATCGCTGATTCGGAATGTCCGTTCTGTGGCTGTTATCCATTCCAGAGCAGCAACAGCATCACCCAGTCCATTAAACTCGACTGCTCCATTTCCCTTAAAATCCTTAAACCGACAAATTCTGGGTTTATTAGATGAACCAATATTGTCATCTTGTTCGTCATTGTTTCTCTCTCTTTCCTTATTCTTCCTCTTATCTTCTTTTCGTTTAGCTTCGGCCTCATCTCGAGCCCGAAACTGGTCTTGTATCATCCGATTTTGCTCAGCCATCATGGCTAGCATCATTTCTCTCGTCTCTTCTGGTGTCATTCCTCCTCCAGACATGTTCTGAAATACAAAATATATAACTTGTTTAGTAACATGTCATAAATTTAAAGACACCATCCATTTGTCCCGTATGATAATCAATCTCCTATGATTACTAGATCATAACCTATCTTAGTTCAGATCATTACTTAAACCACTACATATCATTACCTAATGTTTGAGATCAAGACCTCACGGACACTTGAATCTCAAACAACTGCTCTGATACCATCTCGTGTGGCACCCTTGCCACAACAACCACCAATTACAAACTCCCAGGATTTAATCACCATCATACAATACATAATGATCTGATAACCTAGATTTTAGTGCGGAAGCATTAAAAACATAAAATAAAAGCAGTGCAAAAGTGTCAAACACCCTATGGTGCTACAAGGTACCATATCTAAGTCTACATATCCAAATATAATTATTACAATCATCCCAAACATATTATAACATTTGTTCCACAACATAAGTACCGATTAAGTAACAAATTTCTTCCAAATACTCTCAAATGGCCTAACGAGAAGGTCCAGCAGTAGACTTCCCTTTTCCTGCAAAAATTCAACAACTAAAAGGGTAAGCGATTGCTTAGTGAATACCATATGATTTTACGCATTCAACATATCTTTATGATGCCACCCAGAGTAACCCCGGTAACACATACCGTATACTCCACACGCACCCAAGGTACGCAAACCTAGGCCTGCAGCCCCTTCGAGTTGACACTCGGCATTAAGAAATCCACCATACTGAGGCAAAAATACCATCGGGGATGTCATACTGTCTATCCTGGCCATAGAGGTGTCAAACTCTTGGCTCATATAGCACAGTAACATCAGAGTACAGATGCGACCACACAGGTCCATCATCATCAACAGGATACACAACAAATGAAAGGACATGCAACAAATGTGAATGTGCATCATTATATATACGCGTGTTAGTAGAAAGCCAAACGAAAGTGAAACAACATGCCTCAGCAGGCCTAGCAAACATAAAGCAGATGTATACATGCTAAAATCAAAGGTACTCACAGTGGGTGCGTAAATAAATGATAACCAATATTATTTCTCCGCGGCCTTTCAACCGGATCCACCAAGTACCCCACTGTGGGTTAAACAACACCACAAGGGACCTGTTACATTAATTACATCAATGCCTCATATCAATAACCGTTTAAATCTTCGAAATCCAGTTTCATAAGTTTGGCGATATTTTCCCACATTTAGGGTCTATATCCAAATTCGAACTATAACTAAGTTTGAACCCATTTCATGTTCATATATCATCCTTTATATAACTCGTGCTATTCTACGTGTTGTTTATGAGTTTCATTCAAAATACACGAGTTTAGAGAATATATTTCTCAATTTTAGGCATTAAACTCGAATTTAATGGGTTAGATTCGAAACCATGCATCAGATTCGAACCTTAGCATCAGATTCGAACCCCTATCAACAGATTCGAACTACCCTTCGAATCTAGGGTAGATTCGAACCTCACTTCGAATCTATGCCTAGATTCGAAGCCCTCCCCTTAGAATCTAATGGTACACCTTCGAATCTAGCACCAAACTCGAGTTTGTTCTTGCATTTCGACTCTGTTCTTGACCCATTCGAGTCTGTTCATCATTTCAACTTAAATCCTTCATTTCTAAGGCAAAAATCACTAATATATCATGTATAATACCTAGATTCGATTCTACTATGCATATACTTTCATATTCCAGCAATATTTCAAACAAAAACAAGCTTAAATATGCATAAAATGATAGATTCGAAATTTTTGTTCTTCAAAACCGAAACCATAATCTTAGAAAGGTCGATTCTTACCTCAATTCGTATGAAATCTGAAATCCGTTTGTAGATTGCTGTTGTACTCCTCGATACCTTTCCGATGACGTATAATTCTCGAAAATCCGATGGTCGGTTTGTGATATATCTTAGAGAGATGTAGAGAGAAAATTTCTAGAGAGATAAAGTAGTGAGATGGTGTAAACTAGAAAATGAAGCCTATTGCCCTTTATATACTACTTTCGTCACTTTGCACATGTCATCACTCGACTTAACCGGTTCCATAAAATACTGATTTAATCTTAAATTTATCATAAATAACTTTTAAATTCATAATACTCCACAAAATTGATTCTGAGTTCAATTTTTTTTTTTTTTTTCTTAAAAGAACAACAAACTTTCTAAATATCCCAAATACATGATAATTGTTCATAATTCAACTTAATTGTAAATTTTCCACTTAATTAGCCCAATTACAATAACATAACTTTGAGGATGTTACAAGTCACGAATAAAGTGATGCCTTATGTCTATGTGCTTAACTGGATTATTTGTTATGGAAATAGTAGACTGATTGTCTATCCTAATGGAAGTATGAGTATAAGTCAAACCATCCCGCAATTGTTGTTGAATCCACAGAACCTGTGAACAGCAACTACCCGCAGCTACATACTCGGCCTCGCACGTTGATACGGCTACCGAAGTTTGTTTCTTGCAGTGCCAGGATACTAGTCTCCCTCCAAGGAACTGACAACCTCCAGTTGTTGACTTTCTGTTCAAGCTACACCCTCCATAGTCTGAATCCGTGTAAGCCTCCAATTCCAGGTCTCCATCAGCATGATACTAAAGTCTCAGCTTCGATTTTGACTTCAGGTATCTCAGAATCTGCTTCACAGCTTTCATATGCATCTCCTTTGGGTTAGCTTGAAACCTGGCACAAAGACAAACAACAAACATTATATCAGGTCTAGAAGCAGGTAAATACATGAATGACCCGATCATGGCCCGATATAAAGTCGGATCCACATCAGTATATCTGTACCCGGTCCGAGATTATGATTGACTTGTATCGTAGAACTGAAGTGTGCTATCAGCTTTGTTCCTTCCATCCTGAAGCACTCTAAAATGTCATAGACATACTTCGTCTGATGAATAAACATTCCCTCCTTTCGTTGTTCAACTTGTAAACCGAGAAAGAAGTTCAGCTCTTCCATCACACTCATCTCAAACTTCGACTTCATGACCTTCTCAAAATCTTTGCACATTTGTTCGTTTGACGACCCGAAGATGATATCGTCCACATACACTTGTACCTACATAAAGTCTTCACCTTTCCTCTTAACGAATAGTGTACTATCAATTCTCCCTCTCTCAAACCCTTTGTCTAAGAGGTGAGTAGTCAGTGTCTCATACCAAGCCCTAGGTGCCTGATGCAATCCATATAAAGCCTTATCAAGTCGATATACTCTGTCAGGATACTTGGGATCAGTAAACCCTGGCGGTTGCTCGACATACACCAACTCCTTCACTTTTCCGTACAAGAAGGAACTCTTGACGTCTAATTGATATACTTTGAATCCTTTGAAGGACGCGAATGCCAGAATCAATCAAATAGACTCAAGCCTCGCCTCAAGCCTCGCCACTGGTGCAAACACTTTGTTATAGTCTATCCCTTCTTCCTGGTTGAAACCTTTGACCACTAGTCTTGTCTTGTTATGAGTAACTATGCCTCGATCATCCCTTTTGCACTTAAAGACCCATTTGGTCCCTATATCAACTTCTCCTCGAGGCAAAGGCACTAACTCCCACACTTCAAGCTTTCTGAACTGTGAAAGTTCCTCTTGCATAGCTTCAACCCAAGAATTGTCTTTCAGAGCCATTTGCACATTTTTTTGGCTCTACTTGTGAAATGAATCACGAGTATAAACATGTGTGAAATGCCTCGGAGTTGTTGATCATCGATAACAGTATTGTGTTACTATTCACACTCCTCCTAGTTCTCATACTAGCATGTGGATTCCCTATGATGTCCTCAATTAGATGATCCTTATTAATTCTTGATGTCTCAATTTCATTGACTTGAAGGTTATATCCTAAATTTGATCCTATTTCACCTACTGGGGGTATGACTTCAGACGGAACAACTTCCTCCTCGTGATCACTATCTTCAGAGGTAGAATTACTTGTTTGATTCTCATCCGTAGGTAAATCAGGTTCATTGTTTGCTGGAGACCCATCTTCTGTCATTGCATTCCCAGATGTTGTTGGAATGCTTGTATTCGGAAAACCTCTACCCCCGTCGTTGAGATTTAAGGTTGAGAAGTCGTTTTCCACAGTACCTGCATTTCCACTAAAAGGAATGTTAAATGATTCGAACATAGTCATAATCGAACCATTTTGGGGTTCATGTGAATAATTTGTTACATCAATGTTAAACAATTTCGACTGTACCATATATTTTATTAAAAACCCTCTTGTTGGTGAAATAGGAATATAACCTAGGAAGTATCCTTCGTCAGCCTTTTCACCAAACATAGGTTGATGTTTTGTTTTCAATAAAGTACATGACACCCCAAACGGTTCAAAGCCAATTAAATTCGGTGGTCTTTTATTCAGAACTTCATAACAGGTTTTGTTCAGTGATTTGACACTAAGGACTCTGTTTAATACATGACAAACGGTATTCACTGTTTCTCCCCAAAACATGGTATGAAGCTTTGAATCTGAGAGCACAGTCCTTGCTGCCTCAATCAAAGTCATGTTCTTACGTTCTGCCACCCCATTTTGTTGTGGCTCATAAGGTGCACTAAATTGATGCACTATGCCTTTAGTTAGACAATATACACCAATTATTGCATCCTTAAACTCTGTTTGTTATCACTCTTGATACGTTTTACCCTTTTCCCGTATGAGTTCTCGACTTGGTCTAAGAACCCAATCAGCGTGCCTACTGTCTCGTCCTTCGTACCTAGAAAGAAACCCCAAGAGAAACATGAGTAATCATCATTAATAACTAAACAGAACCAACTACCACCTATACTCCTTTTCTTGATAGGACCGAAGAGATCCATATGCAGCAAATCGAAGGTGGAAGCGATTGAGTTTTGAGTCTTCGACTTGTGTGACTTCTTATGTTGTTTGCCTTTCTTTCACGGTACACACTTGTCTTCAAACTGAAAACTCTTCAATGGAACACCTTGCACAAGGCCATTTTTCGTGATGAAGTTCATCTTCCTTAAGTGCAAGTGTGCCATGCGTCTATGCCACAGTAGAGATTCGAACTCTGAAGCTTTAGATAATAAACAAATAGTGCCCATCGATGAATCTGCTACATTCATGTCCATCATGTATAGATCATTCACCCTTGGAGCTCTCATCATAATCCACTCTTCAGCTTGAATCCCGGCTTTAGCACTAACGCTTGTTTTTTCAGTAAAGATGACTGAATTCTTCTCATCACAGATCTGAGAGACACTAATGAGATTGTGATCAAGTTTATCTACATGGTAGACTTGATCAAGAGTGATCTTCCCACTAGTGACTACTCCTGTTCCAGTGATATTTCCTCCCTTATTCCCAGCAAATGATACAAACCCCTTGTTTCCACTCATTAAGTCCGTCAGTAGACTCTTTTCCCCAGTCATGTGACGAGAGCAACCATTATCCACGAACCATTTATTGTTAAGACCTGTAGTTAACTCCTGCACATGAAAGAAAACAAGTTAGTTATCACGGGGAACCCAAGCCATAACTGACTTGGTAATACCATTCTCGTCCACATACTTGAACTCTTTCAAATACCCATCTCTCCTTTCAGGTGACTTGGGTTTTTGATTAAGAAGCTGTTGTGGAGCTGAGTGATTAATGTTCACTCTTGGCCTTTGGGTTGACAATTTGTTGTGGAGCCCTAGAATAATTTATTATAGTGCATTTCATTGTTATATCCCTAGGCTCTTCCTGGTGTCTGATGTCTGTTAGGGGTATGTGACCTAACTGGAGTATAACTCCTCTTTGATGTAGTAATCCTATAGACAGGTTGTGGTCCTGACCTAGACTGACTAGGGACTCTATTCGGTGAATTAGTCCTAATCACTTCATGCGGTTTGACTGGCACCGGTATTTGTTTAGCACCTACATGTGGTGTTGCATTCAACTTCTTCTCAATGTTTTGAGAACTACTTGTACTTGCAATACTAGGTACTGATCTTAAGGCTGGTTGGTCTGGCTTCCCTACTATCGGTGTAGACTCTACTTTCTTATAGGGACAACTAGACGCAACGTGACCTTTCTCATGACATCTGAAGCAAGACAATTTATCAACTGGATTCTTATAGGTACCCTTTGACTTAGGTGTCTCACTAGTGTCATGTTCTTTTGGTTCAACTAAAGTGTTTACAACCTCTTGATTATTATCACTTACAGTTTTTGCCTCTTCTAGTTTGGTGTTACTAGCAGACTGCACAAACTTAACTTTCTTAATCTTAGGGGTTGTGGTTGACACCTTAGTTGATGATACATTATCAGTTGCAGTTACAGTTGCTTCCTCTGATTCAACCGAGTCTGTGGTCTTATCTTGAGGTTGAGGCAATAGTTATTGTTGAACGGTGGAGGACTTTCCTGATAACCTAGGCCCACTCGTTTCTTAGACTGTCTTTGAGCATCTGAGATTTTGCCTAGATTTAGGGATGAGTTCCTAAACTTTTCAAGTTTGCAACGCCGGTTGGTGTTGTTTAGACCGGGATCCGGCCGACAACGGCGGGTTAGCGGACAATGTTCGCAACCTATGCACTTTAGTGAGTTTTATTCCCACAATATTTTATTAAAGATATTGCACCTGTCATTTTATAATAATTTAAATCTTGTTGCATGTTTTATGTTGTGCGCGTCATATCGATCTAGTAACTCACTAAGAAAATTATATATGCTTGCCCCTCATTTTCTACCTATTTCAGGTACGGTCATAACATGTAGAGAAGTCATTAAGTCAAGTAATTGGCTCGTGGGTTCGAATCCGTGAAGTGGAGCTTATTATTTCAACAATCATGAAGATAAATGGGGTAATGGGTAGTTGACTTCCCTCGATAATTGTATCATTACCATGGTTAGAGTTAATTACAAAATATACATGGAATAACTACTCACATGACACATGATTATCAAATCTTATAACGATGTTCATTGAAAGCTTTTTTGATATAATAGGAAATTTAAAGTTTCCATGACTTTATGAACACAATCAATGATTGTTTAACACCATTAGTTACAATTTGCTTCCGCTTGAATATATATATATATATATATATATATATATATATATATATATATATATATATATATATATATATATATATATATATATATACGGGGATATGGACTTCGTGCGAATGGGTCATGCCCGATTTTCAATTGAATAGTAGTAGTTACGATAATTAACCTTAATTTCCTGTTAATCAGTCTTAATTTAATTAAACATTGTATTATATTGAAATAGGTGTTTCACTGTGAAGACCTGTATAAGACACAAAACACAAATTAAATTCGTGTCGACACGAATTTACATGAAAAACAAATTTGTAAAACTCATATACGGAAAACTCGTGTCGTATACGTGTCGTGGACCGTATTGCTAGGTCTACCATTATGCCAAACAACTAGTGTCAATGTATTTTCAAACAACTTAAACACTTTTGCTATCAAATCCTACTGATTTCATGTATTTCAAAATTATTTCAAAAACAAATACTTACGGTCACTTATTCATTTTTATAAATGTTTGTAATGCCAACTAAGTATTTCACTTCCCACTTCAGTTTAACATTGACTCGCTACTTATGAAGGTAAATATTTTACCCTTCAAATTATTTTTGAAAATAATTGGTTATCTTTTTATAAAGTTTCCCGTTTTAAAGTATAAGAGACAAATGTGTAAATTGGTTGTCCAAGAGGTTAAATGAGTTAAGGTTTCACTTCATGCATACAAAGATGGTTATGATGTCTCTTCAAGACTTTCAGATTGGTGTAGAGAGACGTATGAGGAGGATGAAAGTGACTGCTCCGAATAGAGATTTGGTCAATATAGAAAGCTATCGAGCTTATCAACTTATTCAAGATCCTATTCCGAGTGTGATTTACTTTGAATAAGGATGGAATGAAGAAAAGCGTGTTGATTTCAGAGCTTCATAAGTATTCGAATGGTACCTTAAAGATGGTGATTACTACATTGAGAGACATCCTTAATGAAGACAAAGCAAAGAGAACTAAAGATGCGATGCCCAAGAAGGAAAGAGTGTTGATGGCAGATTTTATGTCAGAAATTGATATTTATTTGTGCAACAGGAGGGTGATTAGAAGATTTGAACGCAAGCTTGGATTTAAAGAGGCTTTCTAGACTATGGTTTACAAAACAGGAGATTGTTGGAATAGTTTTATTTTGATTGAAATTGAAATATCAAATTTATTATTTTTTATTAATAAATTAAATTGTACAAAATTTAGTTAAATTATTACCTTGAATTTACGGTGTTACAAACGCCATTGATCAAACCATATTTCTCAATTTTAACATCCACATCCCACATTATCTGACATAGTACATTACCTAGTTTCGCTTCATTCCAGGTTCACAATAATATATTCTACTAAAAAATATATTTGTTATTGATTCAATAACAAATACAAAATCTTGAAATTCATTGCTCATAACTAAACTCCCTCTTACATTTTTTTTTTTTTTTTTGCCACAAATGTATTCCAATTGTAATTGCTTAAACAACCCACTATGCAAAACAACAAGTGTCAATGTATTTTCAAACAACTTAAACAGTTTTACTATTAAACCTAACCAATTATTTCCAAACAACTAAAACAGTTTTACAATATTTCCAAAGCAAATACTTCTAGTCACTTATTCATTTTTATAATGGTTTAATGTCAACTAAGGGGACGTTTGGTTCACAGATTTTGTTATCTGGGATTTGCATTTTTTTTAAGGATTTGCATTTTGCAGCATTTGCATTTGTCAGGATTTTGTCAAAGAATCTGCATTATCTTATAGATAAAATTTATTAAACTGAAAAATGTAAGGTAACTGAGATTTAAATCCTAGGGGGTGGCTGGGTTTTTAAATAACGAATAAGGAAGAGATTTATGAAATCCTGAGATTTTAAATCCTTACTGAAATCTGTGAACCAAACACAAGATTTTAAATGTAAATCTTACTGAATCCCAGAAAATCTACAAACCAAATGCCCTATTTCACTTCTTACTTTAGCTTAACATTAATTTAGTAAAACTTCAATTTTTTTTTTTCAAAACTTCATTTTTTTTGGGATGATAATTGGTTTGTCTTTTTATGAAATTTTCAGAAAGTATTATATATACATACAATTATCATATCCAATACCCCAATGATGATCTCCCACATGGCCCCGGTTGCTTTTTTCTTTTCTTTTTTAAATTTTTAATTTTTAATTTAAATTTTCATAATACACCCTTATCTTAATGTTATCTTTTATTTAGCCCTTTTATTTTAATAATTTTTTGTTTGGTTTTCTTTTAACATTTATTATTACGACATTTTCTTACACACTAAAATTATGATTTTAGTTATACTTATGTTTGGAATTGTCTTTTGAGACCATTATGTTATGTTTAATTGTATAAAAAAAACTTTATTATTCAAATGCATAATACAAATTCTAATTTTTTTTTGAACGACAAACTAGTCTATCACTACTCCTAAGGTACTCATTTACCCCAAGACTTACTTTCTCCACCTAAATTTCAACTTGCCTCCGACGGAAGTCGAACCAGTGACCTCTCACTTACATAACACCCCTTTTACTAAATTCTAATGAAAGTGTTTTATAATTAAAATTTAGCTATTTAATATTTAGATTTTTTTATTAAATATGATCATGTATAACATTAAACAATAATATTATTACAACATTTTCTTACACACTTAAAATTATGAATTTAATTATACTTATGTTTGAAGTTGTCTTTGAAACTATTATGTTATGTTTAATTATATGAAAAAGACTTTATTATTCAAATGTACAATACAAAATTCTGTTGAAATATTATATATATATACAATTTCCTAATCTTCTACACCAATGTAAAAGTGCCACATGGTACACATTGATTGTTTTTTTTATTTATTTTAAAATTTTTATAATATACTATTATCTTAGTGTTATCTTTCATTTAACCCCTTTATTTTAATAAATTTTTGTTTAGTCGTCTTTTAACATTTATTATTACAATATTTTTTACCCACTTAAAATTATGGTTTGAAGCAAGATTTTAATGAAATTGCTTTATAATTAAAATGTAACTAATTATTTTTAGATTTTTTATTAAATATATCATGTTTCACATTTAACATTACTCTTATAATGTTGGTAAGTCCTAATCGATGTATTTGAGACAATACCATTATAACTATATTTGATTTGATCGTAAAACCAACAAATTAAATTGACGATTAAACTTAATCAATGTCATAATTTTAAATTATGGTTATGAATATTTAATTATTCAATTTCGGTTCTGATCCGATTTAATAAGACATAGTTTAACATTGCAAAATCTATAAAACCAATTATAGAAACTAACTAATAGTATCATTTTTCTTGCTTCTTGTGTTTATATATATATACATACATACACACACACACACACACACACACACACACACACACACACATATATATATATATATATATATATATATATATATAGATGGAATCTTTGCAGAACCTTAATTTAATGTAGAACCGTAGAACCAATATCGTCCATAGATTAGATT
Source organism: Centrapalus pauciflorus (assembly GCA_020465985.1). Classification (NCBI taxonomy): domain Eukaryota; kingdom Viridiplantae; phylum Streptophyta; class Magnoliopsida; order Asterales; family Asteraceae; genus Centrapalus; species Centrapalus pauciflorus. The sequence continues at coordinate 62,802 of JAANYP010005401.1, read as the reverse complement.
AATCTAATGGTTTTAATTAAAACCATAAAGTTTGGAATTAGTGAAAAAAAGATTGACATTAGTGATTTTTTAATTCTTTCAGGGGTAAAAAATGAATAGATTGGAAATAGCAAAAAGATTGACATTAGTAAAATAAATAATCTTTTTCTTTAAATTAAAATAACATTAATATGATTAATTGTTAAATCAAAAAAATTATACCATAAAAACGAGAATTTTATACTCTTTAAAACGAGACCGGTCATGATATATTTTTTTCGAAAAAATTATACGTTTCGTAAAAAAAATTACTCAGACCATCATGCAATGTAGCATGGCGGTATCATTCAATGTCGAATGACTGTTTAATATCGTATATTCAACGTTGATGCAACACTGCATGTACATTCAAAATTAATAGAACCAAAATAATGGTCAAAATTAGTAGTCAAAAGTTGGTTGATTTAATGAGAACAGTAATGACATATTTTTTCGAAAAAATTTACGTGTTTATTTTTTGTAAAAAAAAATATCAGCAGACCACCATGCAATATAGCATGACCGATATAATTCAATGCGATGCAACACTGCATGTACATTTAAAATTAACAAAACTAAAATAATGGTCAAAGTTAGTAACCAAAAGTTGGTTGATTTAATTAGAATAGTAATGATATATTTTTTCCGAAAAAATTTTACGTGTTTATTTTTCGTAAAAAAAATATCAGCAGACCACCATGCAATGTAGCATGACCGATATAATTCAATGCGATGCAACACTGCATGTACATTCAAAATTAACAAAACTAAAATAATGATCAAAGTTAGTATTCAAAAGTAGGGATGTGTGGAATGTCCGGAAAACCGAACCGGAACCGATTGGAACCGATTTTTAGTATTCGGTTCGGTTATCAGTTCTTGTAATTTTTAATTTTCGGTTATCGGTTATTCGGTTAACGGTTCTGCGGGTTTCGGTTATATCGGGTATGGAACCAAGAATTCGAAAAGTCCATGGCATGGATACCAAGAAAATTTAAAACCCCATGATGGGAATTGTGAAAACAAAAGATTATTTGATGGTTGTCTTCCTCAATCCTCACCATACCTAACACTTGGAAGAATTAATTGCATCGATCAAATCCACTTTGTTCTAAAAACAAACAATTTTTAAAATACAATCAATAATTAAGAATATATCACTATAGTTATCACTATAGTTAAAGAAGTAATTCAGAATGATATTTTATCAAGATTTACATTCAATAAAACGTTAACCAAAAGCAATCTAGATTTGAAAATCCATTAGGAATTGTTCAGGTTGAAAATCCATACTTCACGTTGACATTCATAACAAAAATATTTTTTTTGTCAAAAGTATAATAAAACGTTAATCGTGTTTTTTTGTTTATATATATATATATATATATATATATATATATATATGTGTGTGTGTGTGTGTATATATATATATATATATATATATATATATATATATATATATATATATATATATGTATGTATAGATGAGATTATTGCAGAACCTAAATTTAGTGTAGAACCAATATCATCCATAGATTAAATTAATCTAATGTTCTTGATTAAAGCATTAGAGTTTTGAATTAGTGAAAAAAAGATTGGGATTAGTGATTTTTTAATTCTTTCAGTGGCAAAAAAGAAATAGATTGGAAATAGCAAAAAGATTGATATTAGTAAAATAAATATCATTTTTCTTTAAATTAAAATAACATTAATATGATTAATTGTTAAATCAAAAAAATTATACCATAAAAACGAGAATTTTATACTCTTTAAAACGAGATCTGTTATTTTTTGTAAAAAAAATAATACCCAGACCACCATGCAATGTAGCATGGACGGTATCATTCAATGTCGAATGACCATTTGATATCGTATATTCAACGTCGATGCAACACTGCATGTACATTCAAAATTAACATAACCAAAAAAATGGTCAATATTAGTAGTCAAATTTTACGTTGGTTGATTTAATGTGAACAGTAATGACATATTTTTTTCGAAAAAATTTTACGTGTTTATTTTTCGTAAAAAAAAATTACTCAGACCACGATGCAATGTAGCATGATCGATATAATTCAATGTCGAATGAACACTTGATGTCGTATATCCAACGTCGATGCAACACTGCATGTACATTCAAAATTAACAGAACCAAAATAATGGTCAAAATTAATAGTCAAAAGTTGGTTGATTTAATGAGAATAGTAATGATATATTTTTTTCGAAAAAATTTTACGTGTTTATTTTTCGTAAAAAATTTTTTTACCTAGACCTTCATTCAATATATTTTATAGAAATCATTCAATGTCGAATTACAGTTTATATCACACATTCAACACTGCATGTACCTTCGATATTAAAAGAGTCAAAAATGGTCAAAGTGGGCAGTCAAACTTGATAGACTACTATTAATTCAATGTTGATTGCATAATTACCATCTTATCCCTAGTGTTATATAATAATCTAATGGTTTAGATTGGTTCTATAGTTCTGCACTAAATTAAGTTTCTGCAATGATCCCAACCCTATATATATATATATATATATATATATATATATATATATATATATATATATATATATATATATATATATAGAGAGAGAGAGAGAGAGAGAGATGGGATCATTGCAGAACCTAAATTTAGTGTAGAACTGTAAAACCAATATCGTCCATAGATTAGAATAATCTAATGGTCTTGATTAAAAGAGTTAAGTTTGAAATTAGTGAAAAAAAGATTGGTAATAGTGATATTTTAATTCTTGGAAGGGTAAAAAAGGAAAAGATTGGAAATAGCAAAAAGATTGACATTAGCAAAATAAATATCCTTTTTCTTTAAATTAAAATAACATTAATATTATTAATTTTTAAATCAAAAAAATTATACCATAAAAACGAGAATTTTATACTCTTTAAAACGATACCGGGCATGATATATTTTTTTCGAAAAAAATTTACGTGTTTATTTTTCGTAAAAAAAAAATTACCCAGACCACGATGCAATATATCATGGTGAGATAATGTAATCATTCGATATCGAATGAACACTTTGATATCGTATATTTAACGTCAATGCAACACTGCATATACGCTCATTATTAACAGAGCTAAAATAATAGTCACAATTAGTAGTCAAAGTTGGTGGATTTAACGAGAACGATTATGATATATATTTTTTATTTTTCGTAAAAAAAATTTTACAGACCACGATGCAATATATCATGGTGAGATCATGAGATCATTCGATATCGAATGAACACTTTGATATCGTATATTTAACGTCAATGCAACATTGCATATACGTTCATTACTAACAGAGCCAAAATAATAGTCACAATTAGTAGTCAAAGTTGGTGGATTTAACGAGAACGATTATGATATATATTTTTTTATTTTTCGTAAAAAAAATTTTACCCAGACCACGATGCAATATATCATGGTGAGATCATGAGATCATTCGATATCGAATGAACACTTTGATACCGTATATTTAACGTCGATGCAACACTGCATATACGTTCATTATTAACAGAGATAAATAATAGTCAAAATTAGTAGTCAAAGTTGGTGGATTTAACGAGAACGGTCATGAATATATTTATTTGAAAAAAAATTTACGTGTTTATTTTTCGTAAATTTTTTTTACCCATACGACCATTCGATGTCGAATGAACACTTTGATATCGTATATTTAACGTCGATGCAACACTGCATGTCCATTATATATTAAAAGAGTAAAAAAAAAAGTCAAAGTGGACAGTCAAACTTGGTAGGCTGCTATTAATTCAATGTTAATTGTATAATTACCATATTATCCCTAGTGTTATATTATAATCTAATGGTTTAGATTGGTTCTATGGTTCTGCACTAAATTAAGGTTCTGCAATGATCCCAACCCTATATATATATATATATATATATATATATATATATATATATATATATATATATATAAACACACACACACATATATATGTGTGTGTGCGCGCGCGCGCGCGCTTTCGAATTTCACTCTTCGATTATTGTTCAATTGTGTTTTGTTATTTGAATTGTAAAGGTATTTATGGATTTGTTTTTCAAAGTTATTTTTGTAATTAATATTTTAGATCCCGCATAGCCAATCATGATTGGTTCGATTATTTTTTATTTTAAACTTTTCATAATACACCCTTACCTTTTAATCCCTTTATTTTAATAAATATTTGTTTAGTCATTTTTTAACATTTATTATTATGAAACTTTCTTACACATTTAGAATTATGATTTTAATTATACATTTGTTTGAAGTGATCTTTTGAAACTATTATATTATGTTTAATATATGAAAAAACTTTATTATTCAGATGAACAATACAATATATTTTAATGAAATTGTTTTATAAGTAAAATATAACTAATTTATATGTATATGTCTGTGCATATATCTCTGCTAAATCAAAAGACTTGCAAATTATATGAAAATCTAAAACTTTATCTTCCCATATCAAAACGCGGGTGTCACCAGGTTTGACACATGGACAAACATGATTGGTTGATGTTTTTTAAACTTATTTAACACCTTTATATTAATAAATTTTTGTTTAATCTTCTTTTAATATTTATTATTACAAAAAAAATTTACACATTTGAATTTATGATTTTAATTATACATATGTTTGGAGTTATCTTTTGAAACTATTATGTTATATTTAATTGTATGAAATTGACTTTATTATTCAAATCCACAATACAAAATATGTATCTGCTTATGCATATACATCTGCTAAATCAAAAGAGTTACAAATTATATGAAAATTTAAAACTCTGTCTCCCCCGGCGAAGCGCGGATGTCACCGGTCACGTTAAATGACAAATGTTTAAATTGGCTGTCCAAGAGCCAGTTAGGGTTTTACCAGTTCCAGCAGCATCAGCATGGATCAACACGAGGAATACAACCGTTCTTCTTGGTCCTACCATAACTCTGTTCCTCCTCTCCCTTACCGCGACGGAGGCAACAGCTTTAATCATGGTGCTGGATTCTCTCACTACGATCACCATCAAAGATACCAAAACCACAATCAAGATGGCGGTAATGAACCAACCGATTCATTTGGATACGGCGCCGGAAATGCATATGCTGGACGAAAGCGACAATTCTCTCATCATGGGCCTCCTGGTTCGTTTATTTATTTAGTTTTTGTAATTCAGAGGAAAAAAAACATTGAATTAATAGCTGAATTACAAAAAAAAATATCGATCATTGAATTAATAGCTTACTATCTTCAAATTTGTTTTAGATTTAAAGGTTTTATAGTTTATAAGAGCATCTGCAATTCCTAGTAGAGGAGGTCTGGCAAGAGAGATGTCAACATGTGTTAATTACGAGATGCACATCCTAGTTTAATAAATATACATGATTATAACCTTCTTTGGATTTTTCCAAAGATAGAAATCTAGTTTTTTGATTTTTAACGGTTATGGCAACATCTTTATCTGTTTACCAACTACAGCAATCATATTTTCTATTTTTGTACATTATAGCAACTATTAACACCAGATTCTTGTATAAGAGTTTCTAGTATTTATGTATTTGGTAGCGCCAGGTTCTTGTATAAAATTTAGTTTTAAGGTAGGTTTGGTTCTTGGAATAAAATTTGAAGGTTTTAGAAAAATATAACATTTGAAAATCTGAATTATAAAAGCTGGGAACTAGAATTTGTTTAAATTCCATCAAATTCATGTTCACAAGAATTTGTCATTCCTAGGTATTTGCAGTTGATTTTAAATTCCAATATTTCACAACCTACACCTTTAGCATACCGTAAACTTCATGATGCACCTCACCCCACAAAACACACAAACAATTGAAATTTAAATTCTAATTCTTTCAAATTTCATATCACGAGGCGTGAGCCAAACACACCATTGTTGTTTTAATGGATGGGAGGAATAAATGAAACTGTAGTTTGCAAGGTCCAATTTGTCTTCAAGTTGATTTGTCCATGAACATAAAGGAACTATCTGTCGTTTGGTTGGTTCTTATATCTTTAGAGACCTCAATTTTGTGGACATAAGGGTATGAGTTTAATGGTGTCATTTATTGAAGTTGACTTTTTGAAATACATTGTTCATTGTGTTTTCACTATTCAGAAGCTTGTTGAATTTGCTTTTTTTTTTCTTCACAGAGTACATGGATGGCGTTGGTTATGCCAAGCTTTATGTTAGGGGGGTCCCAAGAGAAGTCACTGAACAAGATGTAAGTTGCACATTCTTCCATTGATTATCTATGCTTTCCGGTTCCCTTTCGTGCAATCAGGGTGAACCTGGTTGTAGTACAGAAAATTTTGATTGCATCTTAGGCCCATTTGGCTCGTAGAATGAAATTTAAAGGAATTTGGAATTTACATTTTAGTTATTAGTGTGTTTAGTGGGGTGGGGTATCGAATGGTGTTTAGGGTTGGCTAAGAATGTGGGTTGTGAAATGTTGGAATCTAGATCAGGTTAGAAATAGCTAGGAATGACAAATTCTTTCAATCATATTGACTGAATCCAAATAAATTTTAGTTAGTCTTTTTTGAAAAAGGCGAGTAAAATCCTTAGAGGTTGAAACCTGTGGGAGACAGTCTCAGGAGTCAGGACCTCCTTTGCAGTCCAAAGCTTCAAACACATTATAAGTAAATTCCAATTCCTACGAATTTCATTTTTGCGAGCCAAACAAGGCCTTACTACTGACTTACAATGGAGCATTCCTTGCTTTTGGGAGCCACTAATTGCATCTAAGTTATTCTCGTTCTCATGAATGTTGTGTTTGATCATTGAAATGTCTCTGTTAGTACGTATCTACTGTAATCGACTCAAGTACATGCAAACAGAAGAATAGACTGAACACATTTTTTTTGGTCTGGAAATAGCACTTTGCTGAACTGGAAATGATTAGACATAGTTCACATGGGGAGCCTGTCATGTGAGAATATTATAAAGGTTTAAGTACAACTAAGTAGATGGCTAGACTGTTTCATGTTACTAGTCGCTAGCTGAACTTAAGAGTTGTTGGAGGGAGGGCAAAGTTCAAGAAATTTACTACAAATATGCGAAGCACATAATCACACATATTCTTTCTGACTTTGCGATAAGCCGATAAGGTTCAAAGAAGTTTTTGCGTTTTTGATGAGTGAATGTGGCTTTGATGGATTAAGTTGTAAGATATTGGTGTTATCGAGTCACATAAATGGAAGATGTACAACTCTCCACTGTCCCTTTGGTTGGCATCCATATACTATCATGAGTCCAGTGCTTCACCATTTTGGATTCTTTTGATAAGCCCTTGTAGCTGAACTTAAGAGTTGTTGGAGGGAGGGCAAAGTTCAAGCAATTTACTACAAATATGCGAAGCACATGCTCACACATATTGTTGCTGACTTTGCGATAAGCCTATAAGGTTCAAAGAAGTTTTTACGTTTTTGATGAGTGAATGTGGCTTTGATGGATTAAGTTGTAAGATATTGGTGTTACTAAGTCACATAAATGGGAGATGCACAACTCTCCACTATCCCTTTGGTTGGCATCCTTATACCATCATGAGTCCAGTGCTTCACCATTGTGGATTCTTTTGATAAGCCCTTGTAGCTGTTGTGTTTGAAATATTTCCATACAGATGGAATCAATATGATGTTAGGTTAATCACACAAACGCTCACACACAATCACAATAAACGACACAAGTATTTACGTGGTTCGGTCTAAACTGACCTACGTCCACTGGGGCAGCTCGCGTTTATTATATTCATTGATAATGATTACAAGGACAAGGCATCCATCATAGATGTAAGTAGGCTATCGTTCCATCTAATTAGCAATGTGGGACACCATAGGGACTAAGGGGCCGGCTGCCCTTAACCCATGAAGCATACACCCATAACAAGAGAGACAATTAAAGCTCACCTCTGGTTCTACGAAATAACGCATCCGCGACTATATTATGTCTTCTTGCTCGAAATTCGACAACAAAGTCAAACCCCGTTAATTTACTTAGCCAATGTTGTTTTGAGGAGGTAATGATGCGTTGTTCTAGCAAGAATTTGAGACTGTAGTGATTAGTTCTATTAGGAATTTTGGAGAAATCTTTAGAGAATTGAGTAGAGAATTTCATTAGGATGAATGAATAAAAATTTGAGTTACATATGAATCAGTCCGCCTCTTATTTTATAGGCGCTACAGTTGTGACGAAAAACAACTAAAACAACTAACTCTATGAATTAAAGTCACTCTTAACAAATCTCCACCTTGACTTTAATTCTACTAAAGTCAATAGCAAACTTTACTTCCATCTATCAACTTTTAGATTTGTCCCATTTAACCACTATATTATTTTTCTACAAATTTAGCCGCTAAAATTATTTTTGCGTACACATTTAGCCACAAAACTATTTTTGTACATGTTTAGCCACCAAAAGATGTACACATTTGGCCATTAAACTATCCTATTTTGTACACATTTGACCACTAAACTATCATATTTTGTACATATTTAACCATTACTTTCAATCATTTTTTCAAAAGAGAACACTAAACTAAAGTTTAATGGCTAAATGAGTAAAAAAAATTGTTCAGGCTAAATGGGACAAATCTAAAAGTTAAATGATCAAAAATGACCTTAACACTTTTTTTAATAGTCTAGATTTCTTCTCTTTCTTCTCCCTACAATTTTTTTGTATATAATGAAAAGTTTAAGTGAGAACCTAACTTTCATGGAAAACTAGGGGAGCATTTTAAAATTCATTTTAAATAAATTTGAACCTAGTATTTTCTGTAAAAATATTTTTTTGTTGATGCAAAAAAATGAATTATAATTTGTTCATAAATTCATGTTTATGATAAAGACAAAGTTTATGCGTAAGCAAAATATCGCGATTTATGCACAAACAAAAATGTTTTTACAAAACATACCATTAAAGGTATAAAATTATTAAAAATAAAAAAATTTATGAAAAATTGATTTTTAAAATGATTCTCTGGTTCCTCATTTAAAAATGAGTGTCATGGTACCCTCCCTGTACATAAGTACATAAAACATATATAGGGTTAGGATAATTGTAAAAACGTAAATTTGGTTGCAGAACCAATGTTTGATGTTGAATATTAAAATTTATAATGTTTATTCAATGTTGAATATATATAAAGTCACAAGTATCAACTTACTGAGACCTTAACAAGATTACAAGAAGTCAAGAACAAGTAACAGACTAACAAGTAACTAAAAAAAACAGAACTAGCATTGTAACATTACCCGAACTTAACAAGAACAACTGACAACTAACAACTAACAACTAACAACTAACAACTAAGGGGGCGTTTGGTTCGCGGATTTCGTGGGATTAATTGGTATTTGCAATTAAAATCTTGTGTTTGGTTCACAGATTTCAGTAAGGTGGCGTTTGGTTTGCGGGATTTCAGAGAAATTGGTGGGATTTTCATTTGAAAATCTCTCTTATCATGTTTGGCAAAAAAAGGGGAGGGATTAACAAATTTCCCTAAAAGGAAACATAAATTCTTTGACAAAATCCTTTTAAATGAAAATATTGCATAATACAAATCCTTTGACAGAATGCAATTCCTAGGGAAAAAATGTGCGAACAAAACGCCCCCTAAGTACCGATTATAGCAGAGGAATAAGTTACACTAACCGAATCCAGTAACCCTAACAAGTAAAAGTATCCCTAACAAATAAAAGTAAGACTAACAACACTGACAGAATCAAGTGAAAAACTGAAAACTAAGTACTGATTATAGCAGAAAACAAGAAAAGAAGTATGATCATGTACGTATCTATAGCAGACGAACAAGAAGAGAAGAATAGAAGCACATGAAGAACAATATCTATGAATAAGTAATAACTAACAAGACAAAGAAAACTTACCAGAGAAGAATTGAACTTGAGAATAAAGAAAGATTACTTGATACGTTGACTTTAAACCCTAGCAATCTGTGACTCGCATGAAAAGAAAAGAACGAATCGAAGCTTCGAAGTTGAAAATATGATTATTGGATCAAGTAGTTTACTTTTTACGTTCCCTAGGATATTTTTTTAGGCGGAATAAGAAGCAGGCCGAAATCCAATTGAAAAAATAAAGAGTTCGTCAAAAAAGACTGGCCCAATCGATGCATACAAGAAGCGTTCTGGGCGTCGCCTCACTCGTCCCTCTGTTGCCACCATGAAGCCTGCGTTAGAGCGTCTCTTGGGATTGCACCACATCAGACACAGGATGCCACATCACCCATGCCTGGACAGCTGGACTCGATCAATGTTATTAAAGGCGAAAGGCGCACCGGAGGCGACATGCCTTGATTAGGGACTAAGTCGAGAGGCGCAAAAAGGCGAGGGCCCGAGTGTACTAATATATTTAGAAACTAGCAAATATACATATGACATAGTTTAACATAAAAACATAAAATAAAAGAATATCAATGCTATAATAAAGCATATATCATAAATCCTAATTAATAATTATCCTAATTGTATTACTTAAAATTAATTTATAACATTTATTTTTATATTCCATATAATAATGTTTTTACTTTAATGTATTATCAATAATTGTTTATAAAAATTGATATCTAGAAGGCTATCAAAAAAGCTAAAATTAAATGATGTTATTAGTGGGTTATAAATGGGCTTCTTAAAAGATAAAAGTATATAACATACAGAAGCCCAGTATCATGAAGAGGGCTCGTTAGGTTTGAAAACTGCAGTATCAAGCAATTGGCCAAACAGGGATGCAAAATTGAGCAATCCACGATGCTAGGAATATAGAATTTAGCAAGCGACCACAACAGGGATGAGCAATCAACCACACCAGGGATACAGGTATGTCAATTTTGACCCTATACACGCTAATGGAAAGAGTCCAGCGCTTCACGCACTGGTCGCCTATCGCCTAGTCGGCCTAGTCGAGCGCCTCTCCTTCTCGCATCGCCTGAACTCAGCTAAAGCGCTTAGGCAAAAATCGCCTCGACTTAGGGACTAGTCGAGCGCCTGGCTCGCCTTTAATAACACTGGACTCGATTCGCACCTGGGCATGCCTTGGGCGTGCTTTTTCGAACAAAGAATGAGATTTGTGGTTTTTATATGATACTCAGGTGTGTAATGTGTATGTCTATATTTGCATCTATGTATGTATGTATGTATATATATTCATATGTTTTAAGGTGAATCCAGTAAGAGCGTATATCATACATATTGATTCATAATGTTTGACTGAAGCCTGAATCATTGATTATTAATACATGATCCACATTTAAAGACCGCTTTGAATTATTGTGTACTTGTGTTAAAGGCAAAAAAAGTTGAATCAAATGATGATTCACGAATCACCAGTCTTGATTCATACATTTTCATGTGTGTGTATGTATATATATACATGTGTGTATGCTATCCATTAGAATGTAGTCGGGTCTCGGGTTGTAAACATTTGTTTTTTTTATATGCTATCATCATCAGCCTCTTTTTTCACCATGTTATTATTTTAATCTTATCAGATCCATTTTCACCATGTTATAAAAGCTATCCTTTTTTCATCATCATCATCATCTTATATATTATTTTAATCTTATCAGATCCATTCCTTATTTGGTGAACATGGAAGCATCATTGAGGTTGTTCTTTTTAAGGAAATAAAAAATCTCCAAGAGCAAGGTAAAATAGGCTTGTCCTTGTTACCCACAAATTATGAAGTCACCGCATACAACTAATGGACAAAAGAGCCCAACATTATATTGCAAGTGTGAATTTGGGATGCCATGAGAAATCATAAGAATTGAAAATTGTTGATTCTGTTATAATGACTTTGAATAGGGGATTTGTAACAGCCTAAAATTTCCTATATGTAAGTTCTTAAAATAATCTAAATTTATATGTGTAATATTGTGTAAAGCTTTTCTATAACCAACTTTGAGTAACTAAGATAAGAACAAGGAAGAATGAATACTAGCCATGCAACAATACAAGTAAGCACACAGGTAGCTTACTAAGCTCCTATCCCATATCCCATATGCCACATACACCATACTAGCATGACAAAGCAACCCTAGTAAGCATGACAAAGCCAACCTATTGGCATCACAGATGAAACCTATAATAAGGACCTTGTCTTGCCATCCAAAAGTGTGGCAAGTCTAAAGGCATTACAAAGCAAAGCTAGGAAGGTGATTGACAACTAAGTGAACAAGCATTATAAAGCAATCCTTAAACACTATAAATAGAGGCTTAGGGAGCTCCTTCTTTTCCATCTCCACCTTAAACACTATCTAAAACACTTAGAAGAAGATTAGAATTATCAAGACAAAACAAAGTGAGTATGTTATGTGCTTTAAATGAGATACATATCTGCTATATATATGTTTTATGCATGTTTTATAAAATATGTCATTTATATGTTTTAAAGCATAAAATTATCATGCACCCATATGTATGAAAATTTTAAACATGTTAAGGATGTCATTTGTATATCCGGGATATAGAATGATGGGACGTCTTGCAAAAGGACTTTGTTGGGCAGCCCTTATGTGGACCCAAGGTTAAAGAACCTATGACAAGTATGGTATGCTTAACATGTTAAGTATGAAATCTGAAGGAAATATCGTTATGCATGAAAGCTTATTTTGAGTAAACAATTATGTGATCATGAAACCATACTTACCACTAAGCTTAAAGCTTAGATGTTCATGTATGTATCTCAGGAAACTAGGACTAAAGAGGTGATGAAGCATTGTTATAAAACAATAGGATTTTGTGTTATCTTTCTCCATAAGGAAATTATTATCAATTATTTGGATTTGGAAAAGCGGCTTTGACAAGTTGGTATCAGAGCCTTTAATTCAAGTAAATTAGGTTTGACTTTAAAATAGATAAACTTAGACTTGTACTTAGGAATAAAGATATATTATCTCTTTCACTACATCATATATGTGTATATGTATTTAATCCTTATTCAGATGTTTTAAGTAAGAGAAGAAAATATATGTGAATATGGGAACGGATGGCTGGTGGAATCACCTTATCAGGCCCCATACTTCACTGAAAACCTTCCTGAACAAATAATTCCAGCATTCCATCAGAATCATGAACCAATAATTCCAGAATTCAATCAATGGAACCACGTGAGGACCATAATATGAACATCTTAGATCTTGAAGCCTCTAATGCGAATAATTACTTCACACAGACATATCCATGGGAGGAAGAAAATTGACAGCAAGAAAGGTTCACGCCACCTCGTGTTCCACCTCCTCCAGAAGTGACCTCAAGTGTAAGGGATAATTTCCAAGGATCGGCAAGGCTGAACAACTACAAAGGGACTTGGAGAGGACTACTCAACTTCTAAACTCAGCTTATGCGCACATTAACTAATTAGAAGAAGAGTTAACCTATGCTCATCAAAGGATCTTCCATGAAAGTAATTTTTCAAGAAATAATAGGATTTAAGAACTATGGCAGAAAGTCAAAGTAATAGTATAAGTAATTATAACGAATGGGTAAAAAGGGAAAATTTTCTTATTTCCCTAAATTTTGTATAACGCTCTATTTAAACGAATAGTTAAAATGTAATAAATAAGGGTAAGGGAAAAACTTTCTTATTTCCCTAAATTTTGTAATGCACTTTATATATACACATGTAAATTATCTTTAGCTCCTCTTTTATATTTAAATGTGTTAGTTGCGACTTTAATAAATAGTAATCACGTAGTTAACATGTTTTCAGTACCATAGCCTATAAATAAAGAGGCTGACTTCCATTTTGTATTTTTCAGTTCATTCAATAAAGATTTCAGCCTATTAGTTTCTAATTCTCTCTCTCTCTCTCTCTCTCTCTCAAGATTCTCTATCTAATTTCTCCTAATTCTCAACAAATTGGTATCAAAGCCACGTTCGATTTAAACCTCTCTGAATTTTCTAGTCTCTTCCCATAATCTACTTTTGGAAATCGATCTTGACCCAAAAGTGGATCAAGATATCGTTCTTGATTCTGGAATTTTTTTACCTGCCTTCTGCAATTTGGATCGCTACTGCTGATTGCAATCTTGGCAATCGGTTTGCCAATCTTGAAGCCGCTTCAAGGTGTTGTCTCTTGAATGTTGCAATCAGCGTGTGAAATTGAAGTGGGTGGAAATCTTGAATTAGGCTGTTGATATCATCAATTGCAGATTTCAGTGGTCAATTTTTTGAGTATGGGTGTTCCAAATTGAAGTTGCGGTGCGGTGACATTGCAATTGATCTTGATCTTGGCAAACGTTCTGGAGTTTGGGATCAAAACTGAAATTGATTTTTCCATTGGTGTTTGGAAGTCAATCGTGTTCAAAGCTTCTTGGAGTGTTCTTGATTTTAAGAATCCTTTTCTTGATATTTAATTCCAACTGAAAATGGCTCCACAACCTGTGAAAATTGAGAAGTTTACTGGGAAGAACAACTTCAGCCTTTGGCGGCTAAAGATGAGCGTGTTGCTGTGGACACCACTTGCTGGTCGAAACAATGAACCAAAATGACTTCAATCAGCAAGATAAGAAGGCTCATTGAACAATTTTGTTGTCTTTGTCGGACGAGGTCCTATACGAAGTTGCTGATGAAGAAAATGCGGCTGGATTGTGGGTGAAACTAGAGTCATTCTACATGACTAAGTATTTAACGAACAAGTTGTTGTTAAAGCAACAGTTATTTTCACTACGAATGAAGGAGGGGATGCCATTGAAGGAGCATCTTGATGAATTGAATTCCATTCTTATGGATTTAAAGAACGTGGAGGTCAAGATCGAAGATGAAGATGCTGCCCTCAGGCCTCATCTTATTGGTTCAATTGCCACCGTTGTATGAGAATTTTGTTAACTCGTTCGTTGTTGGGAGAGACACAATAACATTGGAAGAAGTTAGATCAAGTTTGCATTCGAGAGCGTTGCGCCATAAAGCTTCCGAAAATGGAACCGAAATCGGTTGGCTTGTCGGTGGTGAATGGGGATAGAGATCGAGGTATAGAAAGAGGCCGAGAGAAAGGAAAAGGCAAGTGGAAAGGAAGAGGTCGATCAAAATCGAGAGGCCGAGGATCGAAAGCTAACCGAAAGGCGTTTGTCACAATTGTGGTGACACCGGACATTGGAAGAATGAATGCCCAAAACATAACGAGAGGCCATCCGCTGCCGTAGCAAAAGATGATTTGGTTTGGAGGCTGATTTGGTACTTTCTGTGGCTGATTGTAAAAATCAGCATGATGAGTGGATTCTTGACTCCGGGTGTTCTTTTGACATGACACCGAATAAGATTGTGATACTTACGAAAAGGTTGCAACCGGAAGTGTTTTGATGGGTAATAACACGCCATGTAAGGTTACTTGAGTTGGGTCGGTTAGTATAAGATGCATGCTGGCATGGTGAGAACTTTGGCAGATGTTCGTTATGTGCCCGAAGAACTTGATTTCTTTGGGAGTTTTGGAGTCAAAAGGATTCAAGTACAGCTGTGATGCAGGGGTTATTCGGGTCACTAAAGGTGCGTTAGTGGTCATGAAAGGAGTCAAGAAGAGTTCCTTGTACGTGCTTGAAGGTAATACGGTTGTTGGGTCAGCAGCGACAACCCTCAAATATGATAAAAACGAGTCAGATTTGACATGTTTATGGCATATGAGGCTGGGACATGTTAGTGAGTTTTTCAAAGGCTGTCCGTACAACCAAGTCTTCTTTAGAATACTTACACGCTGATTGTTGGGTCCTTCACAAGTTCCTTCACTTGGTGGTGGCCGGTATTTCCTATCGATTATAGACGATTACTCTAGGATGACTTGGGTGTTCATCATGAAGCAGAGAGTGAATCGTTTGAGAAGTTCAAAGATTGGAAAGTTCTCATTGAAAATCAGGTTGGGAAGAAGATTAAGAGGCTGCGAATCGACAACGGACTGGAGTTTTGTTCGAAAGAATTTGATTGGTTTTGCAAGGATGAAGGCATTGCAAGGCACCGAACAGTTAGGCACACTCCACAGCAAAATGGAGTGGCTGAGAGGATGAATAGAACGTTGCTTGAAAGAGTTAGATGCGTGCTGTCAAATGCAAGGCTGACCAAAGGTTTTTGGGTAGAAGCGTTGAACACGGTTTGCTATTTGGTAAATAGAACTCCGGCAACTACAATTGGTTGTAAAACTCCTATCGAGGTGTGGTCCGGTAAGCCGGCTGATTATACGGGCTTAAGAGTGTTTGGTTGTCCGTCGTACTACCATGTTAGTGAAGGGAAGTTGGAACAAGATCGAAAAAGGGGCTGTTTATGGGATACGGGGCTGGAGTAAAGGGTTATAGAATCTGGTCACTTGATGAAAGAAAAGTAGTTCTTAGTCGTCACGTAGTGTTTGATGAAGAGTCAATGTTGTGTAGCATGCGACATTCATCTATTCCAAGTGTTCAAGAGAAGACTGTCCCCGAACAGGTGGAGTATGATCTGATTGATTCTGATGAAGGTGAGAACACTGCTGGACAGCCCAGTAGCACATCCCAAAATGAGTACTTAATGAATGAAGAAGTGCAGCAGCCTATAGAGTATCGTTCTATAGCGTTAGATAAGCCTCAAAGACAAGTTGAAAGGCCTATTCGTTATGGTTTTGGTGACATGGTTGCCTATGCTTTGCAAGTTGTTGAAGAAATCGAATTCTTTGAGCCATCTACTTACAAAGAGGCAATAACAACCAAGGAGGCAGATGTATGGATGGGTGCCATGGGTGAAGAGATGGAGTCCCTTCACAAGAATATAACTTGGGAGCTTGTCAAGTTACCTCAAGGCTGAAGGTTGTGAGCTGTAAATGGATTTTTAAGCGAAACACAGGGCTGCCCGATGCTGAAAGTGTAAGATACAAGGCCCGTTTGGTGGCTAGAGGTTATAGCCAAGAGCAGGGAGTTGATTATGACTAGATTTTCTCACCCGTAGTGCGCCATACTTCCATTAGAGTGCTTTTAGCACTGGTAGCAAACAAAATCTGAAGCTGGAACAGTTGGACGTGAAAACAGCATTTTTGCACGGAGATCTTGAAGAAGAAATTTGTATGAATCAACCTGAGGGTTTTGTGGTTCAAGGGAAAGAAGATTATGTGTGTAAACTGTAAACTCAAGAAATCGCTTTACGGATTGAAGCAATCTCCGAGGCAGTGGTATAAGCGTTTTGATGGTTTTATGGTGAGCCATGGGTTTAATCGAAGTCCCTATGATTGCTGCATTTATCACAAGAAAGTAGCTGATGGTTCTCGGGTGTATTTGCTACTTTATGTAAATGATATGTTGGTGGCTGCAAGAGATAAGACTGAAATTCAGAGGTTAAAACATCTTCTTAATTATGAGTCTGATATGAAGGACTTGGGGGCTGCTCAAAAGATACTTGGAATGGAGATTATTCGAGATAGATCAAAGGGGAAACTTTTCTTATCACAGAAAAGTTACATCTCGAAAATACTTTCTCGCTTTGGAATGGCTGCGGCAAAGCCATTGAACACTCCTTCATCGGCTAATTTCAGGTTATCGACGACTTTAGCACCTCAAGTAGAGGCTGAGGTGGAGTATATGAGCAAAGTCTTATGTATGTCATGGTGTGCACTAGACCTGACATAGCACATGCGATCAGCGTCGTTTCTCGTTATCTAGTTAGTCCGGGGAAGGAACATTGGACTGCCGTGAAACGTATATTCCGATATCTCAAAGGGACAGCAGATGTAGGCCTCATTTATGGTGGAAATGGAGAGTGTTTTGTTGCTGGATATTCAGATTCGACAGCTGACCTAGACTCTAGGAGGTCATTAACGGGCTACATTTTCACTGTTGGAGGTGCCGTAGTAAGCTGGGAAGTGACTTTACAGCCATCAGTTGCGTTGTCTACAACAGAAGCTGAGTATATGGCACTCACAGAGGCAGCTAAGGAAGGTATTTGGCTGAAAGGTTTGCTTGGAGATCTTGGTTTTCATCAAGATCTGTGGTGTTTTGTGACAGCCTAAGTGCAATTTGTCTTGCTAAAGACCAAGTGCATCACGAAATAACGAAGCATATAGATGTTCGTTACCACTTTATACGTTCGGAAAGAAGAGTTAAAGTGAAGAAGGTGAAGACTGAAGACAATTCAGCTGATGCACTAACTAAACCAGTTTCATTAAACAAATTTAGACACTGCTTAGATCTACTAAATATAGATAGATGGAAGTAGAATTTTCTATTATTACTTTACTAGAATTAAAGTCAAGGTGGAGATTTTGTTAGTTGTGACTTTAATAATAGTAATAAGGAGGATGACTTCCACTTTGTATTTTTCAGTTCATTCAATAAAGATTTCAGCCTATTATTTTTTAATTCTCTCTCTCTCTCAAGATTCTCTATCTAATTTCTCCTAATTCTCAACAAAATGTTTGTATTTTTTTTAGAAACAGGTACCCCTATAAATAACTATGAACAAATCGAGTATGTATACTTGGATGAAACTGAAATGGTGGTGCAAGAAAATGAAAACTGGAATCCTGGATTTATAAGTATTGAAGAATACAAAAGGATACAAGACTATGCAGAAGAAGTAGATACTCGAATTTGGGAACTCGAGATGAGATGCGGAAAGTATAACATATCTAAGAATTGCGAACAAACCTATTTGGGTCAAAATTTAAAGATAGGATACATTTTTGGACAGAAGTGACAATTCGATTTTCAAAAAGGGCCAAGTCATGGATCAAACGGAAAATTCAAAAGTCTAATGAAGATACCTCGACCTATTATCCATCCCGAAACTGTAGAGTAATGTTAAAAGAACATTATACTTCATACAACTTCCACCTTGAGTAATGATGTGGGTCCGTTTTGTCTATATTGTGGGACAAAAAGGACGTAAGATTGATTGCTTTAAGAAATGATTTACGACAGTTGGTTAATATGTCGAAACCATGGACTTTCCAAGAAGCTATAGGTTCAGCAATTTTGGCTGAAAAAGACAACAATATATATAACAACCGTCATCCAAATGAGAAAAGAAAGTTCGAAGGCAAGAAAACTTTGGTAAAATACCCAAGAAATCAAGAAACAGTGGTACGAGGATGGCTGAAAAACCAATTTGCCCCACTTGCAATATGAATGATACTAGAGAATGTATGATGGGCAAAAATGTATGTTATAGATGTGGTCAACTTGGACACATGGCTAACCATACTTACTCACTCAGCTTAAAGCTTATATGTTTATGTATGTATCTCAGGAAACAAGGACTAAAGAGGTGATGAAGCATTGTTATAAAACAATAGGATTTTCTCTTATCTTTCTCCATGGATTGTAACGTTGGCTATTGTAATATATATGAAGTAAATGAAAAAAAAGAAAAGAAGTTATTATCAATTATTTGGATTTGGAAAAGTGGCTGTGACAGGATTAGAAGTCAGTTAGTTGCTGTCCAGTTTAGTCCCCTTCCCCCTTTAATATGTTTTTTTTTACCAAGTATATAAACAGGAGTCTTGTAAGGAGGCAGGTTGTATTCTCATTTTTTCAGTCTTGTAAAACCTTTGTCTCTCAAGATTCTAAGTTGATAAATGCGGGGAGAAGTTCCTGAATTTACTCTCGGTTATTGTTCTTTCTTTCATGCGATCTCATAACTGATTCATTGTATTCTTGACACTTTAGGGAGTAGGGAGCTAAGAAAAACCAAAAAAGGGGTATATAGTATTTTTCTTTGTGCCATTTTGACAACTGAAAATCATAATGTGGTTTGCAATTAACATCAACAGTGTGTATCTCCAGAATGCTGTTTTGTTAAATATGCAAGGATAGAGGATGCTGCTAAAGCTATAAGAACATTACACAATCAATATACTTTTCCTGGGGTATGTTTTCTACTATGCTGGAGATTAATTTTATACCAATTTTTTGTGCTTGTAGCAATGAAATGCTGATATATGCTTGATGTTCCTGTTATTCCAGGGAATCCATCCCATTGAAGTTAAATATGCCTCAAAGAAACAAGAACGCCCAGGTAACTCCTTGTTGCATGTGTTCCTCTTTCAATTCCTTTATTTATTTTTGTGCTTGAAGCACTTTGAAACTGTGTTTTAGAAAGTGTGCCTGAGCGCTAGGGTTGGACTTGCATGCATCCTGATTCCGATGCAATGTGGTTGACCATGATGACTTGAGTGCATGCGCATCATTGTTGCATCAAGCAGAGACACGCTTCAACACCTTAATAGAAGATAAACAAACAATATGTCCTTACACCAGTTTAAAGTCTAGGCTCTACATCTAATAAAATAGAACCCTAGCAATGCAAAACAATTGGTTCTTTTCTCTTGTTCGATTCTTTTATCTTCTGGCTCGGAGTCTTATGTTGACGACAAATACAACAAAGATTCGTCTTCTGTTTTGGAGTATTACAACCTTCATCTTCTGGTTTCTAAAATTATCAGATGTCCCTTTCATTATTACAACCTTCTTTTTTGATGTCAAAGACTAGAAGCTACGCTAAAATTTTCATTGGATCTCGGTTGTTCTTAACAGCGATGGCCCTAAAGATGCTTGTCTCGCTGGGATGGGACTCACTCAAAAAGTGATTGCTAAAATAAAGTCATAGCCTATAGCTTGAATGACAGCACCAACTTCCTATCCTTGACTTCTCCTAGCAGCAACGTATCACATTCTCTTGGATCATTCTA
This sequence comes from Centrapalus pauciflorus, assembly GCA_020465985.1. Lineage (NCBI taxonomy): Eukaryota > Viridiplantae > Streptophyta > Magnoliopsida > Asterales > Asteraceae > Centrapalus > Centrapalus pauciflorus. The sequence continues at coordinate 42,127 of JAANYP010005401.1, read as the reverse complement.
CGTTTGATTTTTAGGATACATTGCAATTGCTACTGAAAATTCTTCTTGGATGTTCTATATTATATTTCTTACTTTGTCGTGGATTTTTAATCAAAATCGATTTTGGTTTGTTCATCTTGTCTGACTCTGTAGAAGTTGTGATCGAGTGTGAATTGATACTGGGTTTTGAATTAAGCCTACATGGTTGATTGGAGTGTATGGGATCTGTGATCATTATCATTGTGTGATCGATTTTAGTGCATTGTCAGGCATTTCAGCGATCTTCGTCGAATTAGGTTCTTCCAAATTCTTTTGATTCCATGTCTGTTGCTTTGAGGAATCCCCGTTCATTTGAATAGACTTGTTATCAGCTAACCTTACCTTGCCATTGCAGTGCCGGAAATTCTGCATTACTTCCTTGCAATGGCTAGCGTGAAACGAAGCACCCGAATCCATAACCCAAGATTCAATCGGACACTCCATGCAACAAATCAGTGCATCATCAAGCTCGGCTGCAACATTACCTCCTTTTTGCCTTTGTCTGTCACCGGTTTAGTACACCGACTCTTAAAGTGACCCACCTCTTTACAGTTCCAACAAGTGATGTCTTTTCTAGGTCTGGACTGACTTCTTCTTTTGGACTTTGATCGACCTCTGTTGTTACCCCCCTGTGTTGTTTTCTGCCCCTTTCTTCTGTACTCAGCAAGCTGCTCGAACCTTTGCTCGATCCTTCCCCATTATTTCTTCTGCGGATATCTTCACCCAAGATTAAATCTCGAATGCCTTCGAAAGTAAGCTTACTATTTCCCGAAGAACTACTAACAGCTGTGACCGTTCCAGACCAACTCTTTGGTAGAGAAGACAATAACGACAACGCCTGAATCTTATCATCGAATTTAATGTCAACTATACAAGCCTTGAGAGTATCAGATTAAATTCATTCACATGATTAGTTACTAGTTACTGACATTCCTTCCTTCATCTTCGTGTTTACCAACTGTCTGATCAAGAACACTTTGTTAGCAGCAGACGGTTTCTCATACATGCTGGACAGTGCTTTGATCAACCCAAAAGTCGTCTTTTCATTGACAATGTTGTACGCAACATTCCTTGCAAATGATAGCCTGACGACACCAAGGGCTTGACGATCCAACAAATCCCAGTCAGCTTGTGCCATAGCCTCCGGTTTAATACCACTCAACGGTTCATGCAACTTTTTCTGGTAAAGGTAATCCTCGATTTGCATTTTCCAGAAGCCAAAATCATGCCCCTCAAATTTATCGATCTTAACTTTTCCATCTTCAACCATCGTTTCAAACAAATCTATTTAATTAATCGAAACAAGATTGAAAAAGTAGTGTTCAAACACAGCAATGGCTTGCTGCCTGAACTTGACGACTGTTCTATTGAACACTATCGTTTGCAATCAATCTTAAATAAATAGAAAAAACAAAGTTTGAAAACGAGTGCACCTGATTTTTGTCGAACAAATCTGGACGACGAATCAACACGGAATCGACCGAAAAAATTTCCCAAAGCAACAACTCCAAAACCCGCAAGAAAAACCAACTCTAAAGAACCAGCAAGAACCAACTCCAAAACCACAAGAACCAACCTAACTGCTAGGGTTTTGACGCAACAACAGCGAACAACCCTAAACTTAGGGTTTCTGTTAAAAAAGAAGACTTCTGGCCGCTAGGGTTCAGACAACCAGCGGCGGCGGCTAGGGTTTCGAAAACCAGAAGGGTTTTGCGCGAAAAGGGTCTTTGGTCTAGGGTTTCTGGGCTGCAGCGGCTAGGGTTTCAGGCTGCGGTGGCTAGGGTTCAGGCGCAGGCGGCGGCGGCAGGGGCTGGGTTTTGACTGACCTGAGCTCTGAGCTCTGATACCAGTTGTTAGGAAATTGCTCGTCACACACATACAGCACACACACATAAATGAGAGACACAACGATATTACGTGGTTCGGTCGATGCTCTGACCTACGTCCACGGGGGCAACTAGGGTTTTCTTATTATGAGGTGATAGATGAATGATTACAAGTACAATGAGATTATATAGACTAATACAAGGTAATGTTTCCTTAATTAACCTATGGGCTAAGAAGAGATTAGGGCCGGCTGCCCCTTTCTCATTAACAAAGCCTACATCTCAACAGTGTCTCCCTTAAAAGCCAAGACAAAGGGTCCTATGGATATGTAGTTATCACAAACCTAAGATGTACTCAACGGTAGTAAAGAGAGGAAGGCAACTAACAATAAATGAAGTCCATAGAACACAATGATGTACATGTCAATAGGACCCTTTTGTCTTAGCTTGCTACTTCCTTGTCGTGAGGCACTTGTTCTATTAATATTCATGAAGTTGAAATGACAATCTCCATCATCCTCCTCATGGATTCACCAACAATTTATCCATGGATGGGTACATCTCACTCTCGCTTATTTTGCCATTGATATTTTCAGGATAATGCATTTGTGTTTGTTGTCCACAAGAACTAACCTAACAAAGAAAAGAAATGAACTGATCGATGTTCATTTCTAAGGTTATTTTCTATAGATAGGCATGAAGGCTTACAAAATACCACTAAACAATATGTCTGAAAGTCGCTGAAGGGTGCCTCTGCATTATGCAACACTGATGTCATATCTTCTATTTTCTATAATAGCTGCATTAAGGCTTACAACACACCACTAGACAATTTGTCTGAGAGGACATGAAGCTTGCCTCTGCTTGATGCAACGCTGATGTGCATGATTCGTGTCATTTTATGGAACGGCATCGGAGTTCAAATGTGCACATGTCCTCGCTTCATGCCCTGGGCTTGCTTATTTAAAATACAGGTCCTTCAAGCTTTGCGAGGTTGGATATGTTTGTTAAGTTGATTTGCTTTCTCTTATATAAGAACACCGGGACATTTTCTATCTTATGCTATTCTGTTTTGTTTAATTTGTTTGCTGCTGCTGAACTTTTGCATTGTGAGCCCCTTGCCACAGGAGATATTCTTCCATCGAATTTTGATTCTCATAATCATAATCATCATTTTCTGTGTCTGTCTGTCTATCTTTCTACTTCTGTGTGATAGGATACTTGAGGACGCATGAATGCAAAGTGTTTGTTGGTTTCCTGAACAAGCATGCCTCAAAACTGGAAATTGCACAAGTATGTTCCACTACTTCTTTTGAACTGTTTTCATGAAATATGTTTCATAGCATTGTGTTTCAGTGCTCCTTCATGCATATAACATACATAATATGCTTACAGTTTAAACATTGTTTGATTACCTATGCACTTCCATGATATCTGATTACACTATCACAGCATAAGACATCAAAGGTTACAATTTATGACGGGTATTGGAGGACCTCAATTGTCACTGTTTGGTTCATCAAGTAATCATGTATGTATCTGTTACGGAATTGAATACTTCAATGAACAATTGTACGTAGAACACAAGCAGAAGAAGGGAAATGGAATTGAAAGAAAGGAACGAGCAGAATTACAATAAAAAATCCAGGGACACTCCCTCTCTCACAACAATAAAGTTGGAGCCCAAACAAACATGAATAATAATAACTGAATACTGATAATGAGATCTTCCTTCTTTTTATTCTTCTCTCTCTTCTAACTGACCTCAGCCACTTGCCTCATTCCCTTTGTTGTCATTTCCCCTTTTTACCCTTCTAGAATAAACCTTTAATATTCTAGGTTGACTTGCATTTGGCCTCAATATTTCCCCTTCCGTATCATTACTCCCCCCTTCCAACAAAGTCTTGTCCTCAAGACTTGCAGTAGGAAATTGACTTAGAATCAGTAAAGCATCTTCCCACGTTGCTTCCTGAACCGTGTTATCCTTCCATTGGATTAGCCATTGCACCACGTCTTCGTTGTGAACCTTGACAGTACGAGTGGCTAAGACAGCCACAGGGGTAATTAAATTAGAAGCATTTAAATCCAATTCCGGAGGTAAAACGACGTCAACCGGACCGTGGACAGCCTTCTTTAACAACGACACGTGAAACACAGGATGAATTTTTGAAGTAGAAGGTATATCCAATTTATAAGCCACCGGTCCAATCTTATCTTTAACTTGAAATGGTCCAAAATAACGCGCTGCCAGCTTCTGATGGATTCGGCTAGCCACAGAAAGTTGCCGATAAGGTTTTAGCTTCACGTATACCCACTCCCCAATAGAAAAATGCACATCCTTACTCTTCTTATCTGCCTTCCCCTTCATGATTTCTTGAGCACGTAACAAGTGAATACAGAGTTGGCGTAAAGCTTCATCTCTATCTCGTAATTCTTCTAGCACCTGTTGAACTCGAATTTCACCCGGCATGAACTGAGTTACTGATGGTGGTTTCCTACCATACACCACTTCAAAAGGGGATTTTCCGGTGGATTCATGAAAAGTGGAATTGTACCAAAATTCTGCCCAAGGGACCCATAACGACCAAGAACGAGGTTGATCCACCGCGAAACAACGTAAATAAGTTTCCAAACAACGGTTAATGACTTCCGTTTGACCATCAGATGCTGGATGATAAGCGGAACTCATGTACAATTCAGTGCCTTGAGAACGAAAAATCTCTTGCCAAAAGCGGCTTAAAAATAAAGGGTCACGGTCACTGACGATAGACTTAGGAATTCCGTGATGACGAACCACCTCCCTGATAAAAATTTCAGCTACAGATTTGGCAGTGTAAGGATGTTTTAACAAGATAAAATGACTGTATTTCAATAATCTATCCACCACAACTAAAATCGCATCAAATCCTTTTGACTTAGGTAATCCTAAGATAAAATCCATTGATAAATGTTCCCAGATGGCATCAGGAATATCTAAAGGCTGTAATAACCCTCCCGGAACAGTTGAACTTGCCTTACACCGTTGACAAACCTCACAAGCTCGAACAAACTGTTTGACACTTTCAATCATTCCTGGCCAATACAAGTTACCTGCTAATCGCCGGTATGTACGATAATACCCCGAATGACCCCCCGAAGCTGACTGATGAAATTCTTTTAATAGAGAAGGGATATATTTCGAGGTTTTTGGGATAACTAACCTGTCTTTGTAGTATAACACTCCACGTCGAACTGTGTACCCTGGATGAACACCAGTTTGAGTAAGAATATCACGAACACGACGTTGTATCTCCGTATCAGCTTTGTGCTCCTCGATCAACGCTGCTCCCTGTAACCATACACAGGTTGAGACATGATTGTCAATAGCTCCGCATCATCACCTTTACGTGACAAAGCATCAGCAGCCCGGTTTTCCCTGCCTGGTTTGTAACAAATATCAAAATTATAACCCAATAGTTTCGCCACCCAATTTTGTTGATCCGGACTCGTAATTCGTTGTTGAAGTAAGAACTTCAAGCTTTTTTGGTCACTGTAAACCACGAAGGTTGTTCCCAACAAATATGATCGCCAATGTTGGACAGCCAACACCAGTGCCATAATCTCCCTTTCATAAGCCGATTTGACTAAATTACGATCACTTAAAGCCTTGCTAAAGTAAGCAATAGGCTTGTTATTTTGCATCAATACTGCTCCTATCCCTCTGCCTGAAGCATCACACTCCACTACAAAAGGAATTTTAAAATCAGGAAGAGCCAAAAGGGGAGCTGTAACCATAGCTTCTTTCAATCTTTCAAAACCTATTTGCGCGCCGTCATGCCAAACAAACGCATCTTTTTTTGTCAAATCTGTAAGAGGCTTAGCTATGCTACCATAATTTTTGATGAACCTCCGGTAATAGCCGGTGAGTCCGAGAAATCCACGCAATCCTTTAATCTGTTTCGGCACCGACCAAGTTAATACTGCTTCGATTTTTTTAGGATCCATTGCAACTCCAACACCATTGATGATGTGTCCCAAATATTCCACCGATGTTTGACCAAATGAACAATTTTTCCTGAGGTGTTGTTCCAGCACTTTTAAGGCAACTTCCAAATCGACCAAATGTTTATCCCAAGAAGAGCTATATATTAAAATGTCGTCAAAGAAAACCACCACCATTTTTCGTAACCATGGACGAAAAATATCATTCATCACTGCTTGAAAAGTAGCCGGAGCATTGGTAAGACCAAACGGCATCACCAAATACTCGTAATGTCCATCATGGGTACGGAAAGCGGTTTTTTTGATACTATCAGGATGCATTCGAATCTGGTTGTAACCTGATTTTAAATCCAATTTTGAGAAAAAACTGAGCACCGAATAGTTCATCAATGAGCTCTTCAACCATGGGAATTGGAAACTTATCAGCCACTGTAGCTTTATTCAAGGCTCGATAATCCACACACATCCTCCAAGTTTGATCTTTCTTACGTACCAGAATTACGGGGCTAGAAAACGCACTTTTACTTGGCCTAATCATGCCAAGTGAGAGAAGTTCCTGCACTTGTCTTTCTATCTCCGTCTTTTGAACATGAGGATATCGATAAGGTCGCACACAAATTGAATCATGAGGTGTTTTGAGGGTGATAACATGGTCGTGAACTCTCTCAGGTGGCAATCCCGAGGGAGCCTGAAAAACACCCGGAAAACAATTCAATAACATCTGCAAAGATTGCGCTTGGTTAGGAGTTAACTCATGCCCAAACCCCTCCGCAGAAACGGATTCCACCGGAACAACAGTGTCCAGTCCTTCTGACGTTCCCAACCTCTGTTGTAAAGAACCAAGAGATCCCTGAGAGACTCACATTCCTTGAAGAAAAATCGGAATGCCATGAAGATTAAATTTCATCCAAGATTGATCCCAATTATGGACTACCTCCCCCAAAGACTGTAACCACGCCATCCCCAGCACCAAATCCAATTCACCAGCATCAAAAATTAAAACATCCACCATGAACTCATAGTTTCCCACCAGTACTACTTTAAGATTGATACATTGTTGATATACTAACACTTTATGACCATCTCCGAGTTTGATACTAATACCCGGACAACAAGAAAAAGGTAAAGCTAAAGAGGTTACCAGGCTACGAGAAATAAAATTATGAGTGGCACCGCTGTCCACCAGAATAATAACGGGAATATCTTGAATCGCACCTTCAAGCTTCATTATCTTACCGCCTGGAGTGACCCCTGTTGAAACACCAAAATACTCCAAAGCAGCACACATACGGAATTTGGTCTCCCCACCAGACGAAATTTGTTCGTCGGAATTTTCGAAATAACAGAAATCACCGCCGTCTTCATCCTCATCCTCCCCCAATAATAACACCCGGAGTTTGCCCTCTGGGCATTTATGTGTCGGACCATATTGCTGCCCACAACGAAAACAGAGCCCTTTTTTCCGACGTTCTTCCCATTCTGTACGAGAGAGAGAACGGTATCCTCTATCACGTTGATTTGCCAAAGAAATTTCAGAGGTTGAAGAACTAGATTGACGAAGAGTGGAATAGGGTTTGAATACTTGAGAACGATCAGTGGTTTTAGGGGTAATTGGGCCTTTACCACTTTCAGTCCGGCCCAAAGGAAAAAAACGAGAGTCCATTTGACCTACTGGACTATACCCAGAGCCTGCCTGATATCTGAATCGCGTCTGAGACAAATTACCGGAAGACGGTCGTAACATCTCCTCAACATCCTTTGCCAAGTACATAGCATCCAGGCGCCATTGAGGCCGGTGTAAACGAATCCAACGTTTCACTTCATCACGTAATCCAGCGACAAAATACCCTAACGCTTGTGATTCAGGCAATTTGGGAACCAAAGAGAGAAGATATTCGAAATCATCAATGTAATCGTAGATGGATGAAGCTTGTTTAATGGTGGCTAATTGTTCATATGGGTTCTGGATTTCTAAGCCACTGAATCGTTGTAATAACTCTACCTGAAATTCTTCCCATGATAGAGATTCATGAACTTGCGTAACAATTGTGAACCAGTGCTGTGCTACTCCAGTCATACTCAACTGAGCAAGACGGAGACGGAGATGAACAGGGGTACCGTGGATTTCAAAATACAACTTGGCTTTTTGAATCCACCATTGAGGATCAAATCCAAAAAATTCTGGTAGTTTAATCTTCTTTACAGCCCATGGCAAATTTTCGGATCCATTGAGATAAGAACGATCACCTTCACCAGAACCACCGCCACTGCCGCCGCCAGAATTTGAGAGGAGAAATCACCAAAACCAGCACCAGAATCAACTTGTTTGCCCTGCTGCTTCATCCAACCCAACATAACCTTACGGAACTCCCCAGATTCCACCCTATCAGTCTCCAAAGCTTGAAGAGCCAATTTAATTTCTGCAACATCAGATTGAAGACGCTGGATGTGCTCTTCATTTTGTTCAAAACGGGTTTGCACAGAACGAGTTTCCATCAGAAATACTCACCGCCAAGGAACAGAAAAAGAACGGCAGGTCGAGGCAGGGTCGGACCAATGTTACGGAATTGAATACTTCAATGAACAATTGTACGTAGAACACAAGCAGAAGAAGGGAAATGGAATTGAAAGAAAGGAACGAGCAGAATTACAATAAAAAATCCAGGGACACTCCCTCTCTCACAACAATAAAGTTGGAGCCCAAACAAACATGAATAATAATAACTGAATACTGATAATGAGATCTTCCTTCTTTTTATTCTTCTCTCTCTTCTAACTGACCTCAGCCACTTGCCTCATTCCCTTTGTTGTCATTTCCCCTTTTTACCCTTCTAGAATAAACCTTTAATATTCTAGGTTGACTTGCATTTGGCCTCAATATTTCCCCTTCCGTATCAGTATCCATACAAATTGGTTACTGTTGAAGTTGAATATAATTACATGCAAAATTCTATATGACTTAAACTGAGTTTTTGATAGAGATTGAGAATTTTAATAGGAAGATCAATGGGAAATTGATTAAGGAAAACAGAAAATAGAAATACAATTAAATGATTGTTCCAGGAATTATCCATCTCTCACAACCAAAATGGTTGGAGCCTCTCTCAAAGATACGAAGCTAAGAGCCTAAGAATTCTAACCAATTCATCCACTCCTTCACATCACTCCCTCTCCTCTTATTCATAGATTCTACCTCTAACTAACTACTAACATAATTCCTAGTTTACCCCTTCTAGAATATACTAATATAGATTCCTTTCAATACTAATGTAGATTCCTATCAGTTTCCACCTGAGATACGCGAAACATGTCATTAACAGGGTTTTTGGATTTATGTATCGGTAAATTGCATTTTGCAAAGGTGCATTTTCAAGAATGCTACAGAGATAAGCTCCGCTTCGATAAAACTGGGTTTTGGGAACAAAAGACAACTTACAGCAGAAAAGTGATATAGATCGCGAAAAACTTCTTTTTCTACTATGTATTCAAGACATAGTCTAATAATCATCTTCAAAACGCAAATCCCCATACATTCCCTAAACAACACACGTTTCTGTTGATACATGCTGCTTTTTATTTTAAAAATAAAGAATGCAACTCTGACCATCTTTCATTCTATCTTGCTTTTAATTTTGATTCTTTCATAATTATTTCATTTATCAGATATTTTCACCATATGGCTATGTTGAAGACGTCTTCCTACTGCGTGATGAACAGAAGCAGAACCGTGGTTAGTCATTTACATCAAACTTTATTTTTGCATTTGTCTCCGGGGCTTTTATGATTTGTGAACGCTTTAGTGGCTAACAACCCATTTGGCTATAATATGTATAACTTGTTAGCCCTTAACTTTCAACAACTATACTAGAATGCTAGCATAGCTATTTATAATATATTTTTCATGATTTATTTAGTAAAAATACAAGAAAATCAAAAAAAAAATAATTAAATGGTATTTTCGTTATATATGAGGATATACATCTCAAATCCTTGGACAAATTTACAAACCAAACAAGATTCTACAAATAACTGGATTTGAAATCCAGCAAACCAGATACCTGACAGAATTCAAATCTTGTCACATTAATCTATTATGAAGAAAGCGTAGCTGCATGTATGAATCTATTCTTAATTGTTGACCTTTGTCTTTCTGAACATTTTCTAATCATGCATGTTGTTGATGTTAAGGCATGGGATTCATCTCCTTCTCTCATAGAGATATGGCGGTTGCTGCAGTTAATGCTCTGAATGGAAAATATGTGATGAATGTATGACATACAATATCCCCTACATGCTAGTGGTAAATATTCATTATTTTACAATGTTCCTTTTTCATTGCATTTAGGGTTGTGATCAGCCGTTGGTTGTCCAGCTTGCAGGCCCAAAGAAACCAAAACCTGGGGAACACAGGTTCCTTCCCTTCCCTACAGGACTATTTATAAGTAAGCAATATATGTTTTTTGTAATATTTATACATCATATTCTTTGGTAAAAAGGGCAACCCACCCTCTAGGGGCCTTAGCCGACCAGATGGCCAGTGTGGAGGTAAATCAAGTAACCATTTGTTCAACTGTGAAAGGACATATGATAGGGTTGATCCCTGAACTTAGGTCATGTTTGATACCTCTTGTTGAACTCTTATGAGCTTCCTCATCATTTTTGGGCAAGAAATTTAGCTGATAAGAGTTAGTAGGAATGTTGATAAGAGCCATAATTGCACTTACTGCAATCGGGTTTGTAGCCAGTGTAGCTTTCCTTTGACTCAGACCCAGCTACGTAGGCATTGATTGTCTCTTGCTTCTTTTGCCGGTTCCCGAATGCTTTCTTGAGCGATCCTCTCATTTTCGCTTGTGATCATTAGTCTTTGCAACCGCTTCCCCCTGACGTACTATTTGATCCATCAAGTTCTGTGTCATACGGATGGCGTTCTGGATCGTGGTCGGATTTGAAGAGGTCACGAACGCTACATCTGGGGGGAGAGTCCCCAGATGTAGCGCTCGACCCTTTTATATTCCGGAGTGACCATTCCGGGGCATAGCAAGCTCAGCTCATGGAAACGGTTTGTATACCCAGCAATATCGTTCCTTTCATCGTCAAATTTCAAAACTCAGACTCGCTTCTTGGGCAATATTCGTCCGTCATCATCCCTTTCATCTCAGTCCATGGGAGTAGATATGTCGTGTCAATCCCGAATGACTGCACATATGAGTTCCACTACGTAAGAGCACCGTGTTGCAAGGTGTGGGTGGTGAATTTCACTTTGTTGTCTTCTGCACAGTATTTAACGCGGAAAACAGGTTCCAGTTTCTCATACCAGCGGGTTAGGCCAACTGCACCTTCCGTGCCGTTAAAGTACCTCGGTTGGCAACTTAGAAATCCTATTATGCTACAACCCCTTGGGTGGTTTTCTACTCCTCCAGTTACTCCGCTGCTTCTCGAATCATTATTTCAGTTATTTTCATATGCAGCGATGGCGTCGGCCACTCTCTGTGCAACTAGTTGTTTGATGTCCGTGGTGTTCATCCTTCGTGGTGGCATGATCTTGAAGTTCATAGAAAATTAAACGGTGTAAGACAATAAGTCTATGGCTTTGAATTTTTCTAAGGCAGATAGTCATACTACATATCATCAACACAGATTTATAGATTAACTTAATTTTTCATTAATCATTGCTTGATATATAACCTTTTACAACATGGGTCGGTGTTTCCCCGATAAAATTTAAGCCTTAACTTAACTATAAAATACACTAAGTTGCGAGTACAAATACAATAATAAGGGAGGCACTAGGTGTGAGACGTCTCGGGGGTTTCCCCGTGTTCCAGAGCATTGAGCCGCTGCGCTAGTGTGGCGTTGTGTGCCTTGCACTCCGCCAAACGTTGTCGGAGTTTTTCCATTCCATTCTGATGGATTGATTGTACGTGTTGGATTGATTGTACGTGTTGGTTGGCCCCGTAGATGTTAGATGTTGGTGTTCTACAGCTGCTCCTGCTCAAGTCGAGTCGTCATGTCTCCGGCCTTTGGCTGAGTTGCCTGGGTTGAAGGTCGTGTCTTGCAGCCCTTGCCACTAGCAAAGGTGTAGTTTGGGTTGCAGGTTCTTGGTTGAGGGGTGGTGTCTGCTCAAAGGATGGTCCCCCGATCTCGAAATGGAGGGGATTCCCTACTCTTGCCATTCCTGGAGGGTGTCCGACATCCATCCCCAACGCCACGCGTCTACCCGTCGCCGTTGCGGCGAGCTTGGCTGGGGGACAAGGACCGGGATAGACTCCCGTGGTTGTATCCTCATGCTTTTCCTTGCGGTGAAGTTCATGAGTGGGCCATTGGGATGTAGACGGTATGCTTTATGTGAGGGGACTTGGAGGTGGTAGGGTATAAATGAAGGGACCACCGGAGATGGTGGTTCTTCATCGAATGGTTCTCCCCATCCTTTGGAAGGTTCTTCTTCCTCCATTGACTCTTCTTCGGATTCCTCCATTGGCTCTTCTTCGGATGGATTTTCTAATTCAACGAAGTTCTTTGTGTCCCCTTGATCCATTGAGGTGTATTCATCTTCAGAATCGGATAGGATAATGATGGTGTTGCCCGCCATGTTTCTGTAATCAAGGTCCATTTATAGTTGTCTTAGTTACTTACAAAATGTCTTAGGTGCTGTTTGTATTGCATGAATTTAAAATGATAGATTTTAAAATGATAGGATTTTGAAATCTTTAGGGGATGGATGGATTATGAAAGGTGGAGAAGTGGGGAATATAAAATCCTAAATGAGCTAAATCCTTTCTTTTAATATTGTATCCAAACATGATAATGAAGTATTTCTAAATACAAATCCCAAATGAGTTGTTTAAATCCTTCAAACCAAACGCCACATTAGTCTTTTGAATCAACAAAGTTTACTTGTAGCAGTTATAGTCTAGGGTACTAATGCTGTTGAGATGTAGGCTTCAATATTGAGAAAGGGGCAGCTGGCTCTAATTCCTTTGTAGCCCATAGGTTAATTAAGGAAACATTACCTTGTATTAGTCTATATAATCTCATTGTACTTGTAATATTTCTCTATCACCTCATAATAAGAAAACCCTAGTTGCCCCCGTGGACGTAGGTCAGAGCATCGATCGAACCACGTAATATCGTTTGTGTTCTCGTTTTACTTTACGTGTGTGTTGTGTGTGTGTGACGAGCAATATCCTAGCAACTGGTATCAGAGCTCAGGTCTGTCACAACCCAGCCCCTGCCGCCACCGCCGTCTCCTGAGCGCCGCCGTCGCCGTCCGCCGCCGCCGCCGTCGCCAGCAGAAACATTAGTTGTCGCAGAAATCCTAATTTTGGGGTTGTTTGCTGCTGTTGCGTCAAAACCCTAGCAGTTAGGGTTGGTTCTTGTTGGTTTTTTTTTTGGAGTTTGGTCTTTGGGTAATTTTTTTTTCCCGGTCAGATCCGTGTTGATTCGTCGAAAAGATGGGGATACTTCTTTTTAAATTCCAACTCCACTTCCCACGTAGCTTCCATTCCATGGCAACAGTCCCAGTAGACCAAGACCAAAGATACTTCCTTGTTACAAAGCTTTTTGATTTTACGTTCGGTGATGGCTATGGGTTTTTCTTCGAAATTGAGTTTGTCTTCAACCGAAACTTTTTCGGTGGGAATTACAATATCTTTCTCGGTAGAACATTTTTTTAGATTGGACACATGAAAAGTAGGGTGTATTCCCTTTAATTTATCTGGCAGTTCCAGTTGGTATGCCACTGTCCCGGTCTTTTCGGTTATCTTGTAGGGCCCAATATATCGAGGTCGTAATTTACCCTTCTTACCAAAACGCAGAACTCCTTTCCAAGGCGACACTTTTAATAACACCATATCGCCCACTTGAAATTCAATGGGTTTTCTTCTTCTATCAGCGTAACTTTTCTGTCCATCTTGTGCAGTTTTGAGTCTTTCCCTTATTCGAATAACTTTATCGACTGTTTGTTGGATGATTTCGGGACCGGTTAATTGCTTTTCGCCTGTTTCCATCCAACAGATGGGCGACCTACACTTTCTCCCGTATAGAGCCTCAAAGGGTGCAGCCTTAATACTGCTATGATAACTATTATTATAGGCAAATTCAATAAGGGGTAAATGGCTATCCCAATGTCCTTTGAGGCCCAGTGCACATGCACGTAGCATATCCTCCAGAGTTTGGATTGTTCTTTCACTTTGACCGTCAGTCTGAGGGTGATATGATGTACTCATTTTAATTCGGGTTCCTAGTTGTTTTTGGAAGCTTTTCCAGAAATTCGAAGTAAAACGAGGGTCTCGGTCTGATACGATTGACAAGGGCACACCATGCCTGGCAACAATTTCGTTCATATATATTTTAGCTAGTGTTTCCAAGGTTTGTTTTTCTCTTATCGGTAAGAAATGTGCCGTTTTTGTTAATCGATCTACGATGACCCATATAGCATCGAAGCCTTTCGGTGTTCTTGGTAGTCTTGTGATGAAGTCCATAGTGATATGTTCTCATTTCCATACGGGAATATCTAGTGGTTGTAGCTGTCCGTAGGGTCTCTAGTGTTCGATTTTGACTTTTAAACATGTTAGACATTTTTGGATGAAATTCACTATAGACTTCTTCATTCCTTGCCACAGTCTTTAAGTCTTTGCACATTTTATGAGTCCCAGGGTGGATGGAGTACCTGGACTTATGAGCTTCTTCTAGAATCACTTCTCTACAGTTACCAACCTCCGGGACCCAGATGCGTCCTTGAAATCTCCTGATCCCTTTATCGTCAACTTCTAGAATTTTAGCTTGTCCAAAGATTCTTTCTTTCTTTTGATTTTCTTCTCTTAAGGCTTCTTGCTGTGCTTTTCCAATTTCCTTAAACAAGGTGTTTGTAATAGTCAAAGTTAATGCTTTAACTTGAACGAGTTTAATTGACTCTCTTCGACTCAAGGCATCTGCCACCACATTGGCTTTTCCTGGGTGATATTTGATTTCACAATCGTAGTCGTTTAATAATTCTATCCATCTTCGTTGCCTCATATTCAATTCCTTTTGACTAAATAAATATTTGAGGCTTTTATGATGTGTGTAAAGAGTGCACTTTGTACCATATAAGTAGTGTCTCCAAAATTTTAAAGCGAATACCACTGCTGCTAGTTCTAAATCATGGGTTGGGTACTTCTTTTCTTGTTCTTTTAATTGTCGTGAGGCGAAGGCAATTACTTTACCTTTTTGCATAAGCACACATCTCAATCCTTGTTTGGAAGCGTCACTGTATACTACAAAGTCTTCGATCCCCTGAGGCAGGCTTAAGATTGGTGCATTGCATAACTTATCTTTTAAAGTTTGGAAGGCCTCTTCTTGTGCATCCCCCCCATTTAAACTTGCCAGCTTTTCTTGTCAATGTGGTGAGTGGAGTTGCTATTTTAGAGAAGTTTTGAATAAATCGTCGGTAGTATCCGACTAACCCAAGAAAACTTCGTACTTCCGTTGCAGATTGTGGGACTTCCCATTTTTGTATACATTCGATTTTACTTGGGTCTACCATGATACCCTTTTTGCTTATGATATGTTCTAGAAATTGGACCTGTCGTAGCCAAAATTCACATTTCGAGAATTTGGCATAGAGCTTTTCATGCTTTAATAATTCCAAGGTCGTCCTTAAATGTCGCTTATGCTCTTCTTGGCTTTTGGAATAAACGAGAATGTCATCAATAAATACAATAATGAACTTGTCTAAGTACTGTTTACATACCCGATTCATAAGATCCATGAACATAGCGGAGCGTTTGTTAACCCAAAAGGCATTACTAGAAATTCGAAATGCCCATATCGTGTTCGGAATGCAGTCTTAGGTATGTCTTCCTCCCGTACTTTTAGTTTATGATACCCTGATCGTAAATCTATTTTTGAGAAGAAGCTTGCTCCTTGTAACTGATCAAATAAATCATCTATTCGAGGTAATGGATATCGATTCTTAATGGTGACCTTGTTAAGTTCTCTGTAATCGATGCACATCCTCATAGTTCCATCCTTCTTTCTAACGAAGAGTATTGGTGCCTCCCATGGTAACGTACTTGGGCGGATAAATCCTTTATTCAACAACTCTTGTAGTTGATTCATAAGTTCTTGCATTTCTGATGGTGCAGGTCTGTAGGGTGTGCGTGCCATTGGTACTGTTCCTGGTACTAAGTTAATATGAAACTCCACTTGTCTATCACGAGGCAATCCAGATGAATCCAGACAATTCATCTGGAAATACTTCTGGATATTCGCAAACTATTGGTATATTCTCTATATGTTTTATTTCTTTCTTAGTATCTACTAAATATGCTAAGTATGTCTCACACCCTTTGTGTATATACTATCTTGCTTTCATGCAGGAAATAAGGTTCCACGGACTCTTTTTATGATTATTATAAATGATTATTTCCTTGCCATTCTCATCCTTAATCTTTATTATTTTCTTGTGACAAATTATATGGGCATGATTTTCTGATAACCAGTCCATGCCTATGACCACATCGAACTCATTTAGAGGTAGGGGTAGTAGTTGGATAGGAAATCTGTGCTCATTGATTTCTAAGGAGCAATTTTCATAAATCTCGTTTATGTCCTTAACCTTTCCATCCGCCGTCTCTATTTCTATTCTTTGATCTAATTTCTTAGGTATACCATTTAGATGCATGAAAAACCTTGTAGATACTATCGATTTGTTTGCACCAGAGTCAAATAATATTTTGGCAGGTTTTTCATTAATTAGCAAGAGACCTGTCAGCAGAAATTTGGAATATTCTCCCTTTGGCTTTTCCGGTTTCGGGCTTATTCTTGTTGGTTATAACCTTTGATGGTTGTATAGTTCTTGGCTTGGGACAATTATATATGAGATGTTCCGTTGATCCGCAATTGTAACATGCTTTTCTCGTAGGACAATGGTTAGCCATATGCCCTGATTGTCCACATTTATAACATACGTTTTTGCCCATCATACATTCCCCAGTATGATTTTTATTGCAAGTAGGGCAAAGTGGTTTTTCAACCATCCTTGTACCGGTGTATCTTGATTTCTGGGGCATCTTACCGAAATTCTTACCTTCAAACTTTCTTTTCTCAATTGGAGGATGGGGATAACTGTCATTTTCGGCTAGAATTGCCGAATCTATTGCTTCTTGGAAGGTTTTTGGTTTTGACATGTTAACCAACTGTCGTAATTCTTTTCTTAACCCATTCGTGAAGCTATCTATCTTACGCTCTTCCGTTATTATCATATCAGTTGCGAATCGGGATTTTTCAATGAATACTTCTACATATTCTTCGACAGTCTTATCTCCTTGTTCGAGTTTGATGAATTCTTCCTCCATTATTTTTATTCGAGTATTTGGGCAGTACCTCTGATTTATCAATTGTTTAAACTCCTCCCAGGACATTGTTGTTGCTCCTGCGATGCCTCGGTTAGCTTGAATAGTCTTCCACCAGTAAAGTGCATTTGACTTTAACTTTGTTGAGGAAAACCTTACGCGTTGGTCCGGGGCGCATTGACATGTCTCGAAACAATTCTCCATGTCATCGAGCCAATTCATAGTGGCTATGGGTCCCCCTTTTCCCTCGAATGTAGAGGGACTAGGGTTTTGAAGGCCTTATAGTCACATCGAAACGTTTGGCCATTATTTGGTTCGTGCCTTGGTTGATTTTCTTCGGTATTTGCTTCGTGGGTTGAGTTGTGATTTATAGCTGCCTGAACTTGAGCTACTGTTGAGGGTAAGTTTTCATGGATGCCTCGCGAGACTTCAGTTGCTATATTAATTCTCTCCACGGGATTTACAGGGTTCGTGTTGCGCCTATTTCTTGGCGTGGGCGGTCTAGTATTTTTAGAATGATTTCTATTCGTCCTCCGAGTATTCATTCTACAAAATATTAGATCAACTCATGAGAACCAACCTAAATATACATCCTTTATATATATAGTACATGCATCATACAAAATTTTGTAACATAAAATGTAACAATTTATTTAGGTCCCTTTTGTCCCGATATATATATATATATATAGATGAAACAGATCCACACGGTCTACTCAATGTGGAAATTATAGGGAGTATATCGTTCTTCTAGCATTTCCCTAAAATTTCGAGAGGGATATTGGATCGAAGTTTCTTCATTAGACTTATTGATTTTTCGTTTGACCCATGCCTTGATTCTTTTTGACCATCCAATAGTCACTTCCTTCCAAAAACGTACTCGGTCCTTAACCTTAACCGAAATGGTTCTCTTTGCAATCCTTAGGTCTTGTTCGTACTTTCCACATCTTGTCTCGAGTTCCCAGTTATGATTATCTACTTCAGCTACGTAAT
This sequence comes from Centrapalus pauciflorus, assembly GCA_020465985.1. Lineage (NCBI taxonomy): Eukaryota > Viridiplantae > Streptophyta > Magnoliopsida > Asterales > Asteraceae > Centrapalus > Centrapalus pauciflorus. The sequence continues at coordinate 23,976 of JAANYP010005401.1, read as the reverse complement.
CCTGAATTCTTTCGTATTCTTCAATAGGTATATATCCCGGGTTCCAGTTTTCGTTTTCTTGCGCCATCATTTCAATTTCGTCTAGATATACATATTCGATTTGTTCATAACTATTTGATGAGGTACCTGCCATCTTCTAAAAGAATGAAAACATTTAAACGTAAAAGAGGAGGTAAAGAAATTATATATATATTACAAACTTCGAAAAGTAATAAGTGCCAATTTCTTATTTTTTTAACCATTCGTTTTAGGGCGTTATACAAAATTTAGGGAAATAAGAAAATTTTCCCTTCTTAACCCCTTTTGTATGACTTTTTTATATAATTAATTCAAGCTTCTAATTTCTATTATTATTTTCAAAAAAACGTTGTTCGACGGGTGTAGTTCAACTCCTCCTCTAAGTAGTGAATTCGTGAGTAGGCGGTGTCTAGGAGTTGAGCGGCCCTCTCCAAGTCCTCCCTCAGTTGGGCTTCAGTAGTCATATAGTGAAATCTTTCATTATGTAGTTCCTCTTGGGCGATGGCACACTGATGATTTGCCTCCGTTATTTGATCCAGAAATCGGCCCAAGTTAATCTCGCCGAAACCTAAAAATTATCTTGCATGCTTTCCACTTCCGGGGAAGGAGGAACACGAGGTGGTGGGGTGAACCTCTCTTGTTGCCAATTCTCTTCCTCCCATGGGTATGTGAGAGTGAAGTAGTTATTTGCGTCAGAAATTTCAAAGTCTTCACGTGGTTCCATTGGGTTAAACGTTGGGATTATCGGTTCTGGATGAAATGTTGGGATTATTGGTTCGAGGAAGTTGTCAGCGAGGCTTGGTTTCGGATTAGGTGATTCAATGAGCCATCCGTTCCCATATTCAGAATTTTCTCCTCTCCTTTCAGGCATCTGAAATGATGGTTAAATGCATATACATAGGTATATATACACATGCATGTAGTGAAAGAGATCATTTTTCTCAGTCTTAAGTTCAAGTCTAGGTCCATCTATATTAAGGTTAAACCAAGGTCTCTTGAACTAATAGGCTCTGATACCATTTTGTAACTACCATCTTCCCAAGTTACATAAAAGCTCTATCTTTATTAATTGATATATTACAATAGTTCAAAGTTACACTTTTAAAAAAGAAAAGAAATCTTATAATCTATGCTTCATCGTCCATTTGATCCCTGTTTCCTGAGATACATACATGAATACATAAGCCTTGGGCATAGTGAGTAAATATGGTTTCATGATTTACATGCTCAAAGTAAGCTTTTATGCGTAAAATGTATTTTCTTCATGTTAAGCATATCAATTTTATCTTAACCTTGGGTCCACATAAGGGCTGCCCATTAAGGTTCGTTTGCAAGACGTCCCTTAATTGTATACTCCGGATATACGTAATTGATATTTTTAACATGTATAAATTTCTCATATAGGGGTGCATAAGAGTTTTATGTTTTAAATCATGAAAATGACATTAACATGCATAAAACATTTATATAGCACATAACCATCTCATTAAAAGCACATAAATACTCACTTTGCTTTGTCTTGAGACTTCAAATTCTCTTCTAAGCTTTTTAGGAAGTGTTTTGGGGTGAAAATGAAGAGTGTCCCTAAGCCTCTGTTTATAATGTTTAGGTGTTGCTTTGGGGTGCTTGTTCACCTAGTTGTCTCAATGGCAAGTTGCTCACTCATTCCCTTAGCTTTGCTTAGTAGGATTTGTAGACTTCTCACTTTCTTGGAGGGTAAGACAACACATAACTTTAGGCTTGCCATGCCATGCTTAATAGCATTGCCATGTCATGCTTAATAGGGCTGCCATGTCATGAATACATATGTATATATCTACATATATGTATATATATATGTACATCTACATATATACGTACGTACGTACGTACATACGTACCTACGTACCTACGTACGTACGGTTGGAGAGAGTACCACTCATTATGCAGCGCACCAAAAGGTAGCACCTTAAAAAATCTTTTTAAAATTTTTTTTTTCGTAAAAATTTTTTAATTAACATTATAAAGATGATATGCAATTTCATATCTCCTAACTCCTTAAAATGATGTGAACGTATAGTTACATAAATTGTCATATATGTGAACTTACATTTATGTGATGCATGATTTCTATGCACATAGAATGTGTGAATGTGCGTGAAATTTATATATCATCTTTATAATTTTAATTAAAACCATATTTATGAAAAAAAAAATTCAAAAATTTATTTTTTAGAGTGGTACCTTCTGATGCGCTGCATAAGAGGTGGTACTCATTTGTACCTAAATCTATATACATATATGTTTTGGAGTGTTCTTTAACCAACTAATGTGAAGTCTGTTCCCAAAACAGTGACCACCATTTCGATCGTGGACATCCCAGGAAACTGCTTCTTTTAGTGATGAAACATATATTTGTCCAATCTTTGCATAAAGATATACTCATTTTTGTAATAGTTGCTTTTGATATTTCTTCTAATGTATTACTTTTTGTTTGATTTGTGTTCTCTATTCATTAAGATCTTGTTTATGCCAACGATCCAACTGCAATTATCATCTGTTCTGAGACGATTTTTTAGGTATATTTTACATGTTTGATATTACAAATTTTGTATATGTTCTGATTCTCTTCTAGTTAAGCTTAGTTTTTGAGGTAGTATTCATCCTGTTATGTGTAGGGAGAGATGTCTTTTCCTTTTGACTTGGTTTATTCTCTGTTTCTGGTGTTCAATGAAATTTCTTTTGTTATGCATTTGAGTAGTTAACTTATCTGCTTCGGAGTTTTCTTTCTGCAGATCTGCACCGTATGTGAGCTATCCAGTGGATCAAAGATCCCAACCTAATAATAGTTCGCATATGGTTAGTCCTCACTTGTTTACACCTATTCTAACTCCCAGTCCGTGTTGCTACATATATCTCATCTAGTGGGTCAGTAGCCTTACATTCATATACGATGTTGAAACTGCTGGCTTGCTGGTAAGGGGTATGCAATGGGTCCAAAACCAGATCAGACCAACAGAAAATTCAAGAAAATGGGAACCAAGAACTTGAATGAATGGTACCAGCGTCTGGTTCCCAATTTTTCCAAACATTTACAAAAGATAAGGAATAAACACATCAAAAGGTAATATACCTAAGACTGATTTCTATTTTAGCTAACAAACTAAATTTTGCTTCATAGAAAGGTAATGTGCTCTAAAAGCTTGCATACGAGGATGTGGCATAGTATAAGACAGCTGATTTCTTTTTGTTGTTTCTAAACAAGTGGAAATAGAACATTAAAGTAGGGTGCTATGTCTTTTATGATTAACCCGCTAGATGTTAGAAAGTAGGTTGCTAAAATTGGTAAATTTTAAATTAGGTTGTTATAATCATGATTTTTGATAAAGTAGGTTGCAATTTCTTGCAATTATGCTAAATGTAATTAAGTGGATTGCTATAATTGGTAAATATTGTAAATGGTTTGTTATAATTGTGAATCTTGACAAAATAGGTTGCTATCTCTTGCAGTTAACCTTCTTAACGTTTATTATTTTGTGTCTGTGTAGCCTTCACAAACTGGAAGCGAGCCAACATCAGTTTCCAGCACTTGTTCTGTGCCTACTAGTGAGATGGCGGATACATCTGATTGTGATTGGAGTGAACATATATGTCCGGATGGCAACACCTACTACTATAATTGTGTAACATGTGAAAGCCACGTAAGATTTTTTGCTTTACTTCATTTTTACTTAAATTAGGTTGGTACGGTGGAATCACAAGGAATGGAAATGAGAAAATTTTACATTATTTTTCCAACTTTGAAAAACGGAATACACCAACAAAAATTTGGATTCTCTTCCCTTTCCCAAATTTATTATAACGTTCACTCGGTTTTTCATATTTTTCTAGATAATCAAAAGAAATACTTGGTGTTCATGTGAATGAATAAATATCAAAATATATGAGCAAGACGATTATCTTTGCTATCAACTTGAGAATCAAATGAATAAATATCAAATATATGAGCAAGACAATTCAAGACATCTATTTTTTTCTCGTTTATATTCTTGCAATTCCACCTCCCAAACGCACCCTAAATCTCTTAATCCACTTAAATACAAATATTATTCAAATCTATTGCCAGTGGGAGAAACCGCAGGAATACAGGTTCTATGAGCAACAAATTGAGAGCTGTCAGTGGCAGCTGCATACCTAATGACTTCAATGATGTGGTCCAGGCTGGAAAATTTGTAGTAGATTATATCCAAATTTTATATGGTGTAGGATGAAAAGTGGAGTGACTAGTTACAATTTGCTTAGTATGGTGACGAGAAAGTGCGTTGCTCTGGATTTTGGTTTTAAAGCAACATATTTATACTTTCTAAAACATTTACTAAAATAAATGGTAAATATTTTCTAACTAATTACAATATTCGTGATATTTGATCATTCTCAAATTATTATGATGTTTTCAATCAATGGAACGAGGGAGCAGGCATGAAAGGCCAAATATTCACATGGCCCTGTTTATATATTGAATTTTTAACAATGATAATTGATCGATCCAACGAGGTAGGCATGGCAACGAGGCGGGTATGACCGTGGATTTTGCCCCCATTCCAGTCGGGTATTGACTTCTTGTCTCTATCCATGGCCCTGTCGGGTATCAAGGATTAGGAATTTCTGTCGGGGATCGGGCTTTTTAACATTCTAACGATTTACTAAAAACATATATACATGTATATAAACTTTAAAATTATCCAAACATTTTTTAGTTATAACATTGATAAGTAATAGTTTACAAAACAACTAGTAGTTCATATATATATATATATATATATATATATATATATATATATATATATATATATATATATATATATATATATATATATATATATATATATATATATATATATATATATATATATATATATATGTATATATATATAGAGAGAGAGAGAGATGTGACTATTGTAGAACTTAAATTTAGTGTAGAACTGTAGAACCAATGTCATTCATTGATTAAATTATTCTAATGGTCTTTATTTGAAAGAGTCAAGTTTGGAATCAGTGAAAAAAAAATATTGGTATTAGTGATATTTTAATTCTGGTAAAAAAGGAAAATATTGGAAATAGCAAAAAGATTGACATTAGCAAAATAAATATATTTTTTCTTTAAATTATAATAACATTAAAATGATTAATTTTTAAATCAAAAAAATTATACTATAAAAACGAGAATTTTATACTTTTTAAAACGTGACCAGATATATTTTTTTCCAAAAAATTTTATGTGATTATTTTTTGTAAATTCTTTTTTACCCAGACTACGATGCGAGCATGACGAGATCATTCAATGTCGAATGAAAACTTGATATCGTATATTCAACGTCGATGCAACACTGCATATACATTCAATATTAACAGAGCCAAAATAATGGTCAAAATTAGTAGTCAGAGTTGGTGGATTTAACGAGAACGGTCATAATATATTTTTTTCGAAAAAATTTTAAGTGCTTATTTTTCGTAAAAAATTTTTTTACCCAGACAACCATTTAATGTATATTATATAAAGATCATTGAATATTGCATTAGAGTTTATATCACATATTCAACGTCGAAGTGATACTATATCACACATATGCAACACTGCAAGTACATTCGATATTAAAAGAGTAAAAAATAGTCTAAGTGGGCAGTCAAACTTAGTGGTCTACTATTAATTCAATTTTAATTGCATAATTATCATCTTATCCCTAGTGTTATATTATAATCCAATGGTTTAGAGTGGTTCTATAGTTCTGCACTAAATTAAAGTTCTGCAATGATCTCAACCGAGTGAACGTTATAATAAATACTTGGTGTTTTTCATATATATATATATATATATATATATATATATATATATATATATATATATATATATATATATATATATATATATATATATATATATATATATATATATATGTAGACTTAGGATCTTTTGTGAACACTTTATTCGTTGTGAACATTGTGAACAACCATAAAATAGTTTTTGAATATTATGAATCTTGTTGAAAATACTACCGAACTCTTCTATTAACTCATTAATCTTATTGGATCCTATGGATTTTATTGAATCCAATTAATTTGTCGAATCTCATGAATCTTGTTATATCTTATGCATCTTGTTATAAAAAACTAGGTACTATGAACCTTTTGAATGTTCTGAATATTAAATAGACACTTCTATGAACCTTTTGAATCATATGAATCATATTACAAACACTTGTTGATATATATGAATTAATATATGTATTGTTTTTATTTGTTCACAACGTTCACAACGAATAACTTGTTCACAATGGATATATATATATATATATGGTTCGAGAAAGTACCACCCTTATGCAGCGCACCAGAAGGTACCACCTTTAAAAAAACTTGTTTTAAATTTTTTTTTTCATATACATGTTTTAATTAACGTTATGACAATCATATGTAAATTTCACATACATTCATATCTCCTAGCTCCTAAAAAATAATGTGAACACACACTTACATAAATTTGAATGTATGTGAACGCGCATTTATGTGATGCGTGTTTTCATGCACTTAGAGTGTTCGGATTTGCGTGAAACTAACATATGATCTGTGTAATGTTAATTAGAACATGTTCATGAAAAAAAATTCAAAAAAATTACTTTTAAGGGTGGTACCTTCTGGTGCGCTGCATAATGGGTGGTACTCACTTGAACCTAAATCTATATATATATATATATATATATATATATATATATATATATATATATATATATATATATATATATATATATATATATATATATATATATATATAGAGAGAGAGAGAGAGAGAGAGAGAGAGAGAGAGAGAGAGAGAGAGAGGGAGGTTCAATTGAGAACTTTTATGCACCGAGGTACAAAAGAACTCATATCATCCATTAGATCAAAAAATTGTATGGATTAGATTAATGGCAAAAGGGTAAATAGTTGGACAATTTGATGCATCTTGTGCATTATAGAATAAAACAAAGAAGGGCATTTTGGGGAATGTGCACACCTCATTAAATTTAATATTTCAACAAATAATCAAATAATAAATGCTAAATAAATTCAATTGATACATTTCCAAAGTTAACAAAAATTACACAAATTCAAAAAAAGATGATGGAGATCGATGCATTTCATCGTAATCGTGTTTATTTATGCATCGTGTTCAAAAAAGATGCATTTAACAAAAAAATACACAAATTCATTATGCATCGTGTTTAACTTGTTCATCTTCATCTATGCATCGTGTTCGTCGTTCATATTTTTTCATTCATGTATGCATCGTGTTCAACTTGTTCATCGTTCATCTATGCATCGTCATTGTTCATCATCCATTTATGCATCATCATTTTTCGTTGTTCATCGTTCATCATCCATCTATGCATCGTCATTGTTCATCAACCATCTATGCATCATCATTATTAATCGTTCATCATCCATCTATGCATCGTGTTCTTCATAATCATCATCGGTTGCATCTCTTGTTCATGTTCATCATCATCGTTGTTCATCATTAATCTTCGTCTTCAAATCATCATCACCATCAAAATCATGAAGAACACGATTAGAGAGAAAATGAGAGGGAGAGAGAGAAATGGGGAGGAAAATGAGGAATTAGTTACTATGAGATTTTAATTCAAAATGTAACTCCTAAGTAACTTTTAATGATTTTTAAAAATAAACTAATTACCATATCTTTAGTTTTCCCTAAATGACCTTTGTGCACCATTGTTAGATTATCTTATGCACAAAAGTGCCTTGAGGTGCCCCAATGCACAAAAGTTCTCAATTGAACCTCAATCTATATATATATATATATATATATATATATATATAGGATTGGGTTCACATGAGAACCCTTTATTACCGTGAGAACGTGAGAACCACTCTAAAAATTGTGCATCCACTGTATAAAATTGTGCATTTGATACTAAAATTAAATGTTTTCGATATATTTATGCATTTCATGTAAAAATTTACGCATCTCATGCTATAATTTATCCATTTTATGTACGAATTGTGCATTTAAGAAAATTTGTGCATTTGATGTTCAAATTTGTGCATTTAGTTTATAATTTACTGAATGTAAGTTTTGAATGTAATTTTAGTGTTAAATTATGATATTTATTCATATTTAAGACTAATAATGATTTTAAGTAAAACTTTTAATTTTAAAATTTGTGCATTTCATGTACAAATTTGTGCATTTTGGAGTGGTTCTCACGTTCTCACGCTAACAAGGGTTCTTACCGGAACCCAACCCTATATATATATATATATATATATATATATATATAGGTTCTTTTAAGAAACCTCAAATATGGTCAGATTCTAGGAACCTTTTAGAACCTTTGGATCAAAAGAGTATTTTTGGAATAAAAAATATTATTTTTCTCTTTCCACCTTTTTTATTGTATGCATCTCTTTTTCACTTTCTCTCTCTTACTTTTTTTTTTTCATTTTCATTTTCTCTTTCTTTTATGAGAATTGATTTTAATATTAAAAAAATAAATTTTTTCTATATAAAAAATTATTTAATTGCTAAAAAATGAATGTATTCTATAAAAAAAATATTATGTGTCTATATAGAATGTTATATAATTCTATATGTTTTTATGTAGATTAACATAATATTCATAATCTATGTAGAATGTTATGTTTTTAATATATTTAATATATTTTTATGTTTATTATACAAATCTATATCTTTTTTGTAAATTAACATTACTATTTATTGTGTTCTTGGTATATTTTATATCAGTTGCATACCAAGTGTTCGATAAAATTTCTAAATGAAATCTATTTTTTTTGTTTCAATGTGTTTTTGATAAATTTTATCATTTAATCTACGTAGAATATATGATACTTGACATTCTACACGACATTTTACGTAGATTGCATGACATTCTATGTAGATTGCATGCCATTGTACGTAGATTGAATGCCATTCTACGTAGATTGAATGTCATTCTACGTAGATTGCATGACATTCTACGTAGATTGTACCTAGAATATGTTCGTCGATATTCTACGTAGATTGCATGACATTCTACGTAGATTGCATGTCATTCTACGTAGATTGAATGTCATTCTACGTAGATTGCATGTTATTATACGTAGATTAACAGTTTTATTCTATGTATTTTTGGTATATTTTATATCAGTTGCATACCAAGTGCTTGATAAAATGTCTAAATGAAATCTTCTTTTTTTGTTTCAATGTGTTTTTGATATATTTTATCATGTAATATATGTAGAATATATGATATTCGATATTCTACATAGATTGCATGACATTCTACGTAGATTGAATGTCATTCTACGTAGATTGCATGTCATTCTACGTAGATTGCATGCCATTCTACGTACATTGCATGACATTCTACGTATGTTGTACATAAAATATGTTCGTCGATACTCTACATAGAATATGACAGATTCATTTTCAATGTTTTATAATGAAGATTATTTGTAAGATATTAGATATATATGAATATAATAGTCATTAGATGTTTTACATGATAATATACTTAGATTACATGATAATCTAAATAGAATATATAATACAAGACTACTTGTAAAAAATCACACATAATCTATATAGAATGTTATGTTTCATATATATTTCATATATTTTTATGTTTCTTATACATTTCTATATCTTTTTATGTAGATGTACATTAATATTCAATGTGTTTTTGGTATATTTTATAATTTATCTATGTAGAATATATGATAGTTGACATTCTACACGACATTCTACGTAGATTGCATGTCATTCGACGTAGATTGCATGTCATTCTACGTAGATTGAATGTCATTCTACGTAGATTGCATGACTATCTACGTAGATTGTACATGGAATATGTTAGTCGATACTCTACATAGATTGCATGTCATTCTACGTAGATTTAATGTCATTCTACGTAGATTGCGTGACATTCTATGTAGAGTATCGATGAACATATTCTATGTAGATCGGACAGATTCATTTTCCATGTTTTATAATTAAAATTATTTGTAAGATATTAGATTTATAATGAATGTAATAGTTATTAGATGTTTTACATGATAATCTATGTTGATTACATGACAATCTACGTAGATTACAGGATAATCTACATAGAATATAATACAATACTACTTGTAAAAAATCACACATAATCTATGTAAAATGTTGTGTTTTTTATATATTTAATATATTTTTTATGTTTCTTATACATTTCTATATCTTTTTATGTAGATTAACATTACTATTCAATGTGTTTTTGGTATATTTTATCATGTAATCTACGTACAATATATGATAATTGACATTCTACACGACATTCTACGTAGATTGCATGTCATTCTACGTATATTGCATACCATTCTACGTAGATTGCATGCCATTCTACGTAGATTGCATGCCATTCTACGTAGATTGTATATATAATATGTTCGTCGACACTCTATATAGAATATGACAGATTCTTTTTTCATGTTTTATAATGAAGATTATTTGTAAGATACTAGATTTATAATGATTGTAATAGTTATTGGATGTTTTACATGATAATCTACGTAGATTAGATGATAATCTAAATAGATTATAATGCAATACTACTTGTTAAAAAGCACACATAATCTATGTAGAATGTTATGTTTCTTATATATTTCATATATTTTTATGTTTTTTTATACATTTTTATATATCTTTTTACGTAGATTAACATTACTATTCAATGTCTTTTTGATATATTTTATATCAGTTGCATACCAAGTGTTTGATAAAATGTTTAAATGAAATCTTTTTTTTTTGTTTCAATGTGTTTTTGATATATTTTAGAGTAAATTACATAAATGGTCCCTGTGGTTTATAGCGTATTACGGTTTTGGTCCTTAACTTTTCAAAATTACATAGACGAAATATAAGAATTTGTTGCATGGATGGTCCTTAAAATGGATGTCCGTTTAATTTCACCGTTTGTGTTAATATTGGTAAGGGTAACATCGTCATTTTACTTCTCTCTCTCCTACTGCCGCCTAAAACAGTCTATTATAACCTGTTGCCTTCTACAAAAGAGTATCGTTTCCTTCAACCTTCCAAAAGCTACACATCTTCTTCTTCTCTACTTCTTCTTCTCTACTTCTTGAAGATCAACAATGGTGATTTGTGGTTGTGGAAGAAATGCTATTATAAAAACATCTTGGACATCGTAAAATCCTGGAAGGCGTTTCTATTCTTGTCCGCGAATGGTAAGGTTTAATCTAGGGTTTTCATTGTCTATCAAACCTAAACATTTGTTTTTTTTTTTGTTTACAGGGATCCAAATGTAAATTCATTGGATGGGTTGATCCACCCATGTGTTATCGTGCTGTTGAGATCATACCAGGGTTGTTAAGGTCAAAAAATAATCTTGAAATGTTGGTGGAAGAAAGTAAAGATGATGTGAGAAGATTGAAGATGTATTTGTTTATCAGTTGGGTTTTCTTTTTTCTTTGTTTGCAATATGTTATAAATTGACCTAAGTTATTGTAAAGGTCAATTGTATGTAATTGATCTTTTGTTGATAATGAAAAGGTTATTGTGAAATTAATGATACTGAACTTTTTGTCAAGATACACATAACATAAAGATTAATTGCAACACAAAGTATTCAATTACATAGTAGTAGCATCTACATATCAGTAGATCAAAACATCAAAAAAAGTGTTTGCAATGTAATAACCACTAATATTCAATTACATAGAACCCGGAACCTTCCCTTTTCCTCTACCCCTTGCACCTCCACTTGAAGTTGATCCTACTGCTGCACGCTGTGATGTAGGAATTTGCCCCTTGCAAGTTCTTGAATTATGTCCTAGCTTCTTACACTTAGCACATGTCACTGATTTCATTCTTCTTGTTAGTTTACCCTCCTTCACCATCTCTTCTGTGATGCTTTGGCTCTCACTCTCATCTCCTGTCTTCTTCCTTTTCTTTCTTGGTCGTCCTATTTGCTTGTGATGCTTTGGAGGAGTCAAGGTTGTTGGACAGTCAGACTTTGGCCACAAATTTCTACCATTGATGGGATCAATCTTGAATGTATACATTTGTTTCCATGTTTGTAGCCAATAAGCAGGGTGAACCCACGTCTCTGGTATACCTACATCCTGTCCATTTTGTGCCATGTCCCAGATGGTGGCAACAACATGCTTTTTTACCCTTACCTCTAGCATTAGGTCTACCCCCTGTTTTTCCTATTTCAGATGCAGACCCACTTGCACCAGCATTAGTAGGTCTACCCTCTGGCCCACCAGCTTCATTATTAGGCCCACCAGCTTCATTAGGCCCACCAGTAGAGAATTTTGGTATACTGCCAAAACATACAACCCTCAACCTTGTTTTGTCATTTTTAACCACATGCAACTCCCTTCTACTTTCAATTGCATGCAACTTGATAGAATGCTTAACCTCTTTTGCACTTCCAAAAGTTTTACCAACCCAAAAGTTAACTAACATAGGAACAACTTCACTTGAATGTTTCTTGTTTAATTTCTTCAGTTTCCTTTTCCTATGAGTCTCAATTGTATCATCTAATTCATCACCACTATCAAAAGAATCATTATCCAACACATCTACTTCCTCATCCACTTCAGGAGCAACTTGTGGTTCTGTCTGATGTATACCGCCCATCCACTCAGCATCACGGTCAATATTGACATGGAAATCTCTCATGTCAACATCAACATCATCAAGCAGATCCTCTTCATCAAACAGGTAATTACTATCCCCACTATCCCCACTATCACTGTGTCCATTGTAATCAAATTGTTGTGCATCTTGTACCATGTCTTTTTCCCTTGCCAATTCTGCTTCTACCCTTGCCAATTCTGCTTCATCTTGCTTTGTCAATTCATCTTTATCTAAATTACTTGTTTGATCAACTGCTTCATCTTGCTTTGTCAATTCAACTCCAAAGAAAGGATCCCAGTCCCAGTTTAGATCAAAGTCCAGACCCATTCCAAGCATATTACCTTCATCTGAATGTTGGCCTTCAACATTGGGTTGCCTTTCAAGGTTAGTAGTATCAGGATTATAATTCTGCTCTTCCACATCAAGTTGTAATTCAGTCTGCACTTCACTTCTTGGTTGTAATTCAGTCTGCACTTCACTTCTTGGTTGTACTTCATTTTGCACTTCACTTCTTGGTTGTACTTCATTGTGCACTTCACTACTTGGTTGTACTTCATTCTGCACTTCACTACTTGGTTGTACTTCATTCTGCACTTCACTACTTGGTTGTACTTCATTTTGCACTTCACTACTTGGTTCCACTTCACAACTACGTGGCACTTCACTATTAGGTTGCACTTCATGACCAACACCTTCATCAATCCATTCAAGGAGTAATTTCCTACTGCAACTCCCTTGACCTTTCTTCACATTTCCTTTACCTATACTAAGTTCATGCAAAAGCAAACCCTAGAAACATAAATGTGAGATAACAAAGGATTAATAACCAGTCTTTAAACCCAAAAAAATAAAGATTGAATATACTTCAAAGCACTTACCATAAAGTTCAATGACATCTAGGTGTTCGTTGGTTGATCGAAAATCCCACATTTTGTTATCAAACAAAATTTCTTCAAACTTTAAAATGATCGCTGACTTGAGTTTAGGGTTATCCAAAGAACTTAATGCCTACAACATGAGGAAGAAGAAGGAGTGCTTGGGAAACAAAAAAAACTGACAAATGAGGATGATTATTGAAACAATAGACTGTTTTAGGCGGCAGCAGGAGAGAGAGAAGTAAAATGACGATGTTACCCTTACCAATATTAACACAAACGGTGAAATTAAACGGACATCCATTTTAAGGACCATCCATGCAACAAATTCTTATATTAGTGACTGTCTATGTAATTTTGAAAAGTTAAGGACCAAAACCGTAATACGCTATAAACCACAGGGACCATTTATGTAATTTACTCTATATTTTATCAGGTAATCTACGTAGAATATATGATACTTGACATTATACACGACATTTTACGTAGATTGCATGTCATTCTACGTAGATTGTACATAGAATATGTATGTTAACATATTCTATATAGAAAAAAGGGTTATATGCCAAAAATAGCAATAACTTTTTGTAATTTTACCGTTTATACGAACATTATTTATTTTTTATCATTAATAGCAACAACTTTTGTATTTTTTTACCGATTATACCAACTTTTGACCTGGAAACCTGCTATAGCAGGTTACCATCAATTAATACCAACAACTTTTATCTTTTTACCAATAATATCAACAACTTTTTATATTTTTACCAATAATAGCAACGACTAGTAACTTTTTACCAATAATAAAAACATATCAAATTAAAATTTTTCTTTATCTTTAACTAATCATTACTTTAAAGAAACTAAATTTATGAAAATCGAAATACAATCAAATAAGTTCATAATCCATTTTTTTTAAAATTTTGTTAGAGATAAATCAAATGCAATGTGTGCCTATAAAAATATAAAAAGTATGTTTTCTATAGACATTAAAAAATGAAGATTATTTTGATGTGTCATAAATTCATGCATAGCTGGGTTTTTATAGGTATGATAGGGTCGACCATTTAAGTGTAACATAACAATGTGAAACTCAAATCATTTTGTATAAGATGTCATAGAAATATAATCAACACATTATGCTACATCTGTATTCTTTTTTGGATAATTAGTTCTTTATTTATTTGATAAATAAAATGGTAATATTAAAAAGTTGCATCCGTTTATTTTATTAATAATTATATATGATTTAATAATCCAATTATTCTAATATGAGTACAATAGCCTTAAGCTTCCAACCAAATATAAGTAACTGAAACTCATGAATTCTTATAAGTTTTGTTGGGAGAAGCTCAAGGATTTGTTCCAACCAATTTAACAAACTCAAGGTATAATTTTTCATGCTTTAATAAGTATGGAAGTCTCATCATGTCCTCATCTTCTTATGTTGCTATTCATATCATGAAATAATGCAAGAACTAAATAAGTGTGTTTACAAATGCCAAAGAATAGATAATAATCTATGTAGAGGGATTATGGATAATTGAATACAAGAAATCTACTAAAACTTGGGTTTGGAAATCTTTGAATCAATCAAAGAATTTAGTTAGTAAATTAGTTGATTTCTTGAAGAATTGAGGCTAACCAATCTGAAACCGAAAAAAACAAAAAACCGTTTGGACTTTGAATTTTCAAAAACCAAAAATTTTTGTTTGGTTTCGGTTTGGAGGTCAAAATAAACTGGATATAATTTTAAAATTTATAAATAATCTTCATTCGTTACATTTCTTCATTTATGTTTTTTATTGAAAGTTTTAACTTTTCAATGTCTAAATTTCATATGAGACTAAAATTCACTTTGAATATTATGATGATTATTATTGCATTTGTATGTTGTCATGGTTTTGAATGATAAAATGATTTGATGTGTAAATCTTGTTTGTGAAAGAATGCATTAAGTGTTGTATATTTTGTTTTTATGTATCCATATATATGTTTATTCCAATATGTATGTGTGTGTGTGTGTGTAACACCCTCGAACTAATCCCCAAAGCCACGTAAATAACACGTCAACGCAATATAATATAAAATATCCCTAACAATTCACAAAGCACATACGTGGAAACCCGATAATTATAAAACTTTTAATCTAGTTTCTTAAAGTAATGATTAGTTAAAAATAAATAAAAATTTAATTTGATATGTTTTTATTATTGGTAAAAAGTTAAAAGTCGTTGCTATTATTGGTAAAAATATAAAACGTTGATGCTATTATTGGTAAAAAGATAAAAGTTGTTGGTATTAATTGATGGTAACCTGCTATAGCAGGTTTCTAGGTCATAAGTTGGTATAATCGGTAAAAAATACAAAAGTTGTTGCTATTAATGATAAAAAATAAATAATGTTGGTATAAACGGTAAAACTACAAAAAGTTATTGTTATTTTTGACATATAACCCTAGAAAAAAATATTCTATATAGACATATAATATTTCTATATAAAATACGTTAATTTTTTTAGCAATTAAAGAAAAAATATTTTTTTTTTTGTAAAAAACGTTTTTTTACTTTAAAAATAAATTATAATGAAAGAAAGATAAAATGAAAATGAAAAAAAGTAAGAGAGAAAAAGAGAAAAAATAGATTTTTTTCTTCCAAAAATAACATTTTCACACATTTTCAAGAATCTCCACTATCAAAGTTCAAAGTAATGACAAAATTGTCATCTAATAAATCAACCATTGATTCTATTAATCCAAAGGCCATAAAAGGTTCTTAAGTTCTCACAATATTTATGGTTCTTAAAAGAACCCTTCCCTATATATATATATATATATATATATATATATATATATATATATATATATATATATATATATATATATATATATATATATATATATATATAGGTTCAAGAAAGTGTATCAATGGTACCTTTTCAAAGTCACAAGATTTAAAAAAAAGAAGGGTTGTGATAAAAGGAGACAAATTTGTGAATATCAAAATCAAATAGAAATATAGATGAATACAATAGGGACACAATCAATAACACATAACCGAATGATTTGAATATAGAGCGGGAAGAACATTACATGAAAAATGCGACTGCTAAATTAGAATTCTTTGACAAACCTATTTCCCCTTTTTGCATTGAATTCTATTCTCTGTGGATTGACAACCGCCATTCTTACAAACTTATTCTATTTAAACCATTTACAAGAATAAATAAATTACAACTAGCCCCCCTACTCCAACTTTACATTCATAAACAAAATTATAAACTATCCAACAATCTCCCCCTTTTATGAAGGTAAAGCAAGATCGATCTGTATAGCCCAATTTCTTCTCAAATCTCCGAATGCACCACCGGCTTCTCAATCGAATATCAATTCCGGAAATTAAATCGACCATCTTCGTTCGCTCCCTCTGTGGCATGCCGCGACCTTTGAATCTCTTCAATGCATCTTCATCTAAAATACCTCTTAATGATGTCATTACCATTTTGAGGGTTCCATTTGAAAATTTGTTAAGCTCAGGTATTCTCATGGCCTTCTTGACACGATATTTGTTCTTATAGATCACACATGGATCCTCGTTGAGAACAACTTGATACTCTTTGAACTTTTCAATGTCTTTAAGATATCGATCAAGCGCAGTCACATTTATTCTTCGCATTGCTCTTTCTACTCCAATTTGTAAAACGTGAATGGACAACAACACCATTTTCGTGCGCATGAAGTGGAAGATTGCTTTGAGAACGAACCGACAATTTTATTCTCTTTTGTTTCTACATAATTCATCAAACAGATCTTTAATGTCTTCAATGTAGACCGAGAAGAAATCTGCCTCGCTGAACTTGTAGAGTTTATTACTAGAACGGAGCACGGTGAATGTAGGATAGAAGATATTGACAAATTTATCTTTTTCAATCTTCTTCAGTTCTACTATCCTCTGAAACACCCTAACATTCTCGATCGGTTGATCTTGATTTCGCAGAAAACTGGCATGATTGACTAGATGGGGCATGTTGGGCTCTATAACCCTGAACAATTTCAAAAATGAGAGGGGAGCTTGTTTCTTGCAAAAGATTTTCCTTTCTAAGATATCTTCAAAAAAGGAAGGCACATCTGTTTCTTGATAAATAAGGCATTTTGTTGAGCATTTAGTTTAAGTCAATTATCCTTATTCAACATCTTATTAAGCTCCTCTTTCTTGAGCAGATTCAACATTTCATCAATCTCTCTCCGAAACTTATCTTGGACTGCTATCCTAAGATCATGTTGTTTTTCGGATCCTTAAGCCAAAACAAAATCATGAAAAAATCTATCCATCAGCTCATTATCAGAAACATTTCGGACCGGATCAAGAATTAACTCATCTTCTTCTCCTTTGACAGTTATGAAGTTTTTGTTGACCATGTCGAATTGAGTTGCTGTTTTCATGAGCTTCTTCTTCTCTGGATTATATTGGAAACCTTAGAGTGTCATCATACTCCCTAACCGCAGGCTTTTCAACCATTGGAGTCTGCTTGGAAACCAGCACATCATCTCTTAATATATTCTCAACCAGCTCTTTCTTCATCTACCAATCTCTCAGCCCTCATTGACATTTCGGAAAATTTAAACGATTTCGGTTGAGTCTCAGGCATACTACTTTCCTTTTCATCTCCTTCTATCATCAACACATTCTCTTCCTCATCTGAATCCCCATATTCTACAAAGTAATCGATACCAGACTACATACTCAATGGATTTGAAACATCTTCATGAAGAATCAATTCCATTTCACATTGGGTAGCAGTTGGCTCGTCTGATTTTGCTCCTCCTGCCTCAGAACCTCCGGTCTCTAAATCTTTAGCTTCATATACAACCATTTGCTTGTTGGAATCACCAAGCTTCCTCCTCTTCTCCCCCTCATGAGGAGCATCATCGGAGTCATGGTCCTCATGTTTGCGTTTTGAACGAGTAGCTTGTGATTTGCAGGACTGTTCAAGAATAGAGAATCTCTCTGATAGGGATCCAAGAGCATTGACGACCGTGTTTTCTAAACTAGACATTCTATCATTCATAAGCTTAAACTGCCCGATAAAATAATCCCTCAGCTCATTGTTGGAAATTTCTTTCTCTTCTTCGACCTCAGCTGTACCCTTCCCTTTCAGTAATCATTGAATACTCAACATTTTGGACATCATTGATTTTAACTGAGAACTCATCTGCAGTGTAACACCATGAATAGTAGCATCAAGTTTTTGTTCAATAACAAAGGGTAACGTGTTTACACCTGGGTCATGTAGACTTCCAGTTGACACAACAGTAGAACTTGTAAAAAGAACCTCTGTGTGGCCTACGCTCAGATATGGCATTGTGACGAGCCGTCGTTGTGACCCACAGAAATAATCGTTAAATCTAACTATTAGCGTAGCGAAGTAATGGTCGAATCCGCAGGGAGGTTTATTAGGTTTAATTATCTAGTTTCTTTAGGTTTATAAAAGCGATTAAATCGTGAATTGGATGATGTGTTTGGAATAATGATTGCGACTAAATTATAATTAAAACAACGGCAAACAACTAACGAATTGATTGACAACGCAATTTGAAGATAACCATTTACGGAATCACTACGACATAAGTTATTACCCACTTGAATTTCGTGCAACAATCACATAGACATAATTAATTGCGTAGTTAAATTAATCATACATATTTTAATTAATAAATCTTGGCATAGTGCATGCAATGTTCATTACTTGTCTGAATCCCTAAACTAATGGACTCGGCACAACTAATAACATCACTATGAACTGTCTTGCTTTTACCAATAAAAACATATAATCATAACAATAACCAAATGCTTATCATTTGTATTACACATAAAGTATTCAAGCAACACAAAATACATCAAAACATAATTGAAATTCAATAATGTAAAACTTAGCCGTAGATCCTCCGCGAATGGTTATGGTGTTTAGCCGCTCATCGTGTGCTCTTCACCGGGAATGGTTGGAGACATCATCATAGGCCTCGAATGGTTGCAATCACCTTCTTCGTACTTGACTCGTAAATTCACTCCGGCAGGGCTTTGCCGCTTCTTTCAACACTCCCGGAACCTCCAAAAACGATTGCAAACGTTCTGTATTTATAAAGGACAAATGGTTTAGGGTTTTGGGCTCAAAAACGCGTCTACTACATTTTTGCGCCGCAAGGGCGTAGCCCTGCGCCCCCTGCGCCTGGGGTACGGCCAGCGTAGCCGCAGAGGCGTAGCACTACGCCCCCCTGCGCTTGGGGTACGGCCAGCCTACGTTGGAACTGATTTTGAACTCGAAATTTACTGTTTTGAGGCGTAGGGTGGGCGTAGCCCTACTCCCCGACCTTCTCTGTTCACGCTGAATTTTCTCGTGGTGCCTTGAAATGACTTCCGGACCCTGAAACACAAATATGAGGTAAAAGTATGATAATTACGAAGTATATGTGCATATATGAGCCTTTAAAACTACTGAAAACACGCAATAATACAGTGTTATCACATTGTTTGAGCTCTGGTAGGACTTCTGATTAATTCAGGTGACGGTGCAACAGATGCATCCGACACCTTAGTCGTTTGGACAAGGACATGAAGTCCTTGTGTACTTGTCTCAACAGATGAGACCAACTCAAGTGTCCTAATGTGTATAGGCTCTATGACATGTGGAAGAAGAAATGTACACTGGGGTAACTGTGTTCTCATTTCAATATCTATAGGATCCGAATGATCCCTAGATAGCATTTGTGATACATCCCCGTAATCAAATGAAACATCTCCTTGTTGAGAAGGAGATGAGTGGCTAGGAGGGGTGTGCAATCGGTTGTTTCAATGTGAACTCTCAAAGGATAGCTGATAGTGTACGTGGTTTCCCGGCTGTTTAAGGTTTGGGTATCCGTCACACTTGCACTAACCACAACATCCTCCTTCTGGTCAGGTAAGCGCACAAATTTAGATGCTTCAATGCCAGCCCCACCTCCTTCATTATCATCATCATCATTATCATATCCTGCATTTCCTCCTCCTTGAATATTTGACAATGTTCGCTCAGAATCGCTTTCTTCCTCACCACCCCTAACAACTTCCTCCTTTCTCAACTCAAGGTTTCCCTGTACATCAATCCCTTGTTGTACCTACTCACCTAAAGCTCCGGGGTAGGAGACCTCGGTTCTTGGGTCTCCACAAGAGCATGATCTATTCTATATAACCTCACAATTTCTGCATTTTCATCAGCATATCGTAGCATGGTTTCTGGAATAAGCAAGATATTCGCATTCAGATCGTCCCGGTTATTGTAGAGGCTCATCATAACATAATTAGGACATTTTTGAGAGTGAGTCCTCTTTAGGATCTTGTCATTTGCCCGCAATATTACCCGAATCAGAATTTGAATGAATCTTTGAAGTGGAACAAACTTCCTTTTGCCCGATTGGTGGTCTTTGTTAGCACCACCTTCTTTATGTCTTCCTAGATGCATTGGGCATAGTCGTATAGGCCACTCCATGAAAAATACGTAGGGCATGAACGCTCCCCCTATCTACACCGGTATGCTTTGAGGTCATACATCTATTCAAGATTCTGAATAGGGTATACCATTCCCCGTTTAACCCATTGCGGTGAAATAATGAAAAAAAATTAAAGCACACAACTAAAATAAGAACACATAAAAAAATTTTGACACTAAAAAAATTAATTAAGAAAAATAAACTTAAATGAAATAAAATTAAATAAAATTAAATTGGCTCCCCTTTGAAGAAAGCAGATGTGCTCCCCCTCAAATTGATGTCACTTTATAACACGCTCCCCCTGCAATTAAGCACACAAAAAATATCAGAATAGCTATCCAAAGAAGTTATTCAAATATAATTTCAACTTGACCCCCCTGCACACGACAATCCATCAACAGTTAAAACTCAGAAAAATTAGTACTTTGAAAGTACAAGAGATTAACGTAAATAAATCAAGTAAAAAAATTCAAAATTGAAAAATTATACTTTGTAGCAACTGAATGTTTAAATCTAACGATTCAGCATACCTAATTTTTATACCAAAAAATTTAAACATTTTTCATCTAACACTTTGGTAAACAAATCAGCTAACTGATATTTAGTAGGTACAAAATACAATTCAACATTGCCGTTTTCTACATGATCCTTAATAAAATGATACCGGATGTCGGTGTGCTTTGTTTTAGAGTGTTGCACTGGATTCGATGCGATAGTAATTGCACTCTGAGAATCACAATCAATATAGAATATTACATAACCTAATGATTTCAATATAGAGCAGGAAGAATATTAATGAAAAATGCGGCTGCTAAATTAGAATTCTCTGACAAACCTATTTCCTATTTTTGCACTGAATTCTATTCTCTATAGATTGACCACCGCCATTCTTATAAACATATTCTATTTATACCATTTACAGAAATAAGGAAATTACAACTACCCCCCAACTTTACATTCATAAACAAAATTATAAACTACCCAACAAAAATTATACGCACCCCCCTATTTTTAGAAGGAAGAGTATATTTTCATAATAACAATGATCATTCACAACACTATAAAATGATTATTCACAAGACTTATAAAAATGTTCATTCACAACTTATAAATGATAATTCACAACACTTAATTGATCATTCACAATACTTAATTGATCATGTACAACACTTAATTGATCATTCACAATACTTCTTTGATCATTCATAACACTTATTTGACCATTCACAATATTCATTTGATCATTCGCAAACACTTATTTGATCATTCACAATAATTATTTGACCATTCAGAATTCTTCAACACTTATTTGGTCATTTACAATAATTATTTGATCATTCAAAAAAGTTATTTGACTATTTATAATTCTTCTACAATTATTTAATCATTCAAAATACTTATTTGACCATTCACAATAATTATTTGACCATTCACGATACTTATTTGATCATTCACAAACACTTATTTGATCATTTACAATAAGTATTTGACCATTCATAATTCTTCTACACTACTTTGATCATTCACAACATTTATTTGATCATTTACAATAATTATTTGATCATTCGCTAGAGTTATTTGACTATTTATAATTATTCTACACTTATTTGATTATTCACAATATATATTTGATCATTCACAAGAATTATTTGACCATTCACAATAATTATTTGATCATTCACAGTATTTATTTGATCATTCACAATAAGTATTTGACCATTCATATTCTTCAACACTTATTTGATCATTCACAATAATTATTTGATCATTCACAAGAGTCATTCGACTATTTATATTTCTTTTACACTTATTTGATCATTCACAATAATTATTTAACCATTCACAATAATTATTTGATCATTCACAACACTTTTTTTGATCATTCATAATACTTATAAAATGATCATTAACAACAGTTAATTGATCATTCACAACACTTAATTGATCATTCACAATACTTATTTGATCATAGACAACACTTATGAAATGACCATTCACAACACTTAATTGATCAAATAAGTGTTGTGAATGATCAATTAACTGTTGTGAATGGTCATTTTATAACTATTGTGGATAATCAAAAACGTATTGTGAATGATCAAAAAAATGTGAACGGTCACATAATTCATGTGAATGATCAAATAAGTGTTGTGAATGATCAAATAAGTATTGTGAATGGTCAAATAGTTCTAGCGAATTGTCAAATAAGTGTTGTGAAATATCAAATAAGTGTAGAATATGTGTAAATAGTCACATAATTCTTGTAAATGATCAAATTAAATGTTGAAGAGTTGTGAATGGTCAAATAAGTGTTGTGAATGATCAAATAAATGTTGTGAATGATCAAATAAGTGTAGAAGAATTGTAAATCTTCAAAGAGTTCTTGTGAATGATCAAATAAGTGTTGTGAATGATCAAATAAATGTTGTGCATGATCAAATAAGTGTAGAAGAATTGTAAATAGTCAAATAATTCTTGTGAATGATCAAATAAATGTTGTGAATGATCAATTAAGTGATGTGAATGATCATTTTGTAAGTGATAAGAATGATGATTTTTTAAGTGTTGTGAATGATTATTTTATAAGTGATGTGAATGATGGTTGTTATTATGAAAATACCCTTGCATGTGAGGGGTACGTTGGATACGTGGGATTTTGCTTGGTACATCGAGGAAATATATATATATATATATATATATATATATATATATATATATATATATATATATATATATATATATATATATATATATATATATATATATATATATATATATATATATATGTATAGAGAGAGAGAGAGAGAGGTTCAATTGAAACTTTTATGCACCAATGAACATTTGAGAACTTTTATGCATCGGATAATATAACAATGGTGCATAAA